>JAQFVV010006550.1:0-175798 GCA_028023455.1 Epiperipatus broadwayi
TAAATTAAAAAACAAGTAGGTTGAATTACAAATAGTTTCCAGTTTTTTTGACAGGTGGAGCTTCAATCCAAGAATTTAAAATATATCATTCTACCACTGCTCAAAACCGTGTATCAAGCATTACCTAATAACTAATAGTAATGCTGATTCACAACAGTGTAAAAATTAAAAGTTTGCAGTTGTGCAATTTAATTCAATTACAAATGATAAAATTGTAATGTCATGCATGGTTTAGGGCAGTGGCTGAATTCAAACCCTGGAGTGTAAGAGCTTTGGATAAATTTCAGTGACCAACATTTCCAGTGTTAAAACCTCCTATAAAGCTCCAAGCTATACAATCATGTGATTATTTATTTAAAAATTTAATCTTACTTTATAAGAAGTACACAAAAATGGAATCTTGAGAAATATCAAAGTTGCTAAAGATTCAATTGCTTACTGTTGATTTTTTAATGTGAGCTTAGATTTATAATTAGAAAGCCCTATTAGAAATAGAATTTTCATTTTAAATAACCTAATTTTCAACTTGAAGAGAAGACATAAGAAGAAATGGGTTAGCTATCTGGTTCCTTTAATTAATTTAATTAATATTTAGCTGGCCAATACAGAAGTCTTGCAATCTATAAACTATATTCAACTAATTTGCAGGTTTGAAAATAATAGTTAGGTAAATTAATGTGTAACATTTTTTCTGACTTAAGTATTTTTTTCATGTGTCATAGCATCGGCCGGGAAGCGAACCCACTAACCTGGGACAACTGCTTGTAAGGCAGCTGGGCTGACCACTCGACCACCAACGCTTGACACTTAAGTATTTTATATGTTAACTGTAGTTAACGAGGAAAAAATTGAGAAGGCAGACATTTATCAATTAAAAAAATACATTGAAAAAATAATCAAAAAAAGTTAAAACATTATGTAAGTATATTAACAATTTTTATTAGTTATTCATTGGACTAGAGATTATCCACTTAATGGGTAATATTTCTGTAATGTAATTTCATTATACCACTCTCATGCCAGGTAGGGACACCTTGTGGATGGGTGTAATCATAAACATAGGACTAAAGGCATGTGAAAAAGATCTATGATACCCAAGATGCACATTTTGTGCTGAAACAATACTCATTGGTTGACCAAAAATACAGTATCTCACACATATCTTTATCATTGTTCAGTATATATAGATAGCCAATTACTACAGTTTAATTGAAGTGCCAAGTCCTCACAACTTTGACAGAAACCACTTAATGGAAGTATATCAATAATTTTTATTAGTCATTTATTAGATTAGAGATTATCCACTGAATGAATAATATTTCTGTAATGTAATTTGTGTGAGTGGCAGAAATATTATTCTTTATGAAAATATATTTATTAGAATTAATGCTATATTTAATGAAAAAATTATCCTATACTTTAAAAAAATTTCTGAGTCATATCGGTAATGCTTTAAATGTACACAAATGCACTTCAAGTGCAGAAAATCCTGATTGGATTGGATAGTTTGGTTCTTCAGAATTTTTGACAGTTGTAAGACAGTTATTGCAGAATCACAAAAGTATATTGAAGTCCAAAATATTAATAATAAGAGATAATAAAAGTCATACTAGAATGTAATTACAATGACTAGAAATTAGTTGCATGAGGAAAAACAAACAAGTACTAAATTCTGTGGTGAAGATTAAAAAAAAACAAAAAAGCTTGTTTGAGTTATAGTTGTTACATGTGGATTTTAACTTCTGAAATAAAACAAAAATTATGTGGTCAAAATTTTGCCATATGTGCATTATAATGCAACATATTTATCTATTTACCACAAAAATTGTAAGATACCAGCCTGTCTGAATCATAAGTTAAGGCATGAAATGTGATAGTATATTTTGAACCTTACCCATAATAGAACAACCCAATATTAAACTTGTTTTAAATTGGAAAAAAAATGCTGAAGTGTTTAAATTGGTTATGGAATGAAGCCATGGATTGCAAGAGTTTGTAACTAGCTTGAAAGATTTTGTGGGGACAGGGAAAGCATAGAAGACAATCTACAAAGATGGGAAACTCATTCTCACATACCATAATTCATAATACAGACATGCTAACACCTTATTGTTTTTGTGATAAATAGCTAAACTATGTCACTACATAACATATGCATTGATTCGGAGATGGGACTACACTCAGCATGGATGGAAAAATAGTTACTTTTTCACTGGGACACAATGTGTAAATTGAGATTGGCAAAAAAGAAAGAGAAAAGTGAATGAGTGAATTTGATTTCAGTTTGGGAAAAATAATGTTACTGTAAAAATTAAATAACCTAAATGAGCTAGATAGATAGCAAGAAGATGATAACGTAAACATTTTTGAATTATTATATATAAATAAAATTTTGTGAAACACCTTGATGCTTCCCTGAAGTGGTCTGCAGTAGAAGATGTTTATTAAAAAGGATGATGTTCAAGGACCAAAATCTTGGGTAGGGTAAAGCATTGCTTTGAACAAACTTATTTTTTTTGTTCTTTTATATCTATTGTCTGGTTATTTTTGGTACAAGTATGTTTGGCATTCAATCATGAGAGAAGATTGCTGAGAGAAAAGTATATTTTATAAAATATAATACTAATATATGAAAAAATGTAGATTTTTTTAAACTCGATAAACAAGATTTATTATTTTATTGTAATTACCCTGATAAGCAAAGGAAAAGAAAATATACATGTAGATTTTTTTTTAATATAAGAAAAAATGTAATTAATTATATTTGAGAGAAATAAAGGTGTAATATTCATTCTCTCTTTAATGAAATATGGCTGATCAGAATGTACATCGCCAGTATGAACTTAGTAAATGAAAAAAAAAATAGATTGTATATAATTAATCATTGGTTAAATTTTGTAAAGTGTTCGTTCATTTTGGTAGATGAAATAATGTTAGTCCACAAGCAAAAATGAATGTTATATTAAAGATAATATAAAACTATATATTGCAGGTAAGTTATGATCAATGTTGTAATTTAATTATAATAAAAATAAGCTTTGCAGAAAGTTAAATTCTTGAAGAGATAAAGAAAATTGTGAATAGGTATTTGCACAATGAAATAAGTCCAGCGGTACAAAAAGGTGATCCCAAGAATTTTGATTTATTTATCCTTTGATTCATTAATATTACTTGAAGGTTGTTCAAATTAGAGTGTTGTATTCTTCATTGAGCAGCAGAAAACTGAGAAAGATCCAGAAAGCTGTATAAAAATGTTTTATGTGTTTGCATTTACCTGTGGCTATAATTCAAACTAGATGCACTGCTAAATAAATATGGTCACCAATGCTTTCTTCCTAGCCTAAAGTCAAAAGAATGCCTTGATTCTAAATGCCATGCCTACATAAAACCAGGACTCTCAACTGGACATAATACATCTCATAGTTCATTGAAATAAGAAACCCATAGCCATGATAAAACACTTCTTATACCAGTCCTTAAATCCAATCAAAGAAATAATAAGTAAGATTAATGATAGCTTTATACCTAACTTTAATGTTTAGCTGAACTAGCAGTATAAACTTTTAACAAATCTAAAAGTCAGATGAACTATACCTTATTTCTAATGGAATATTTAATTAAATTTGTAATTAAGATACATGTTATATGTCTATTCTATGTAATGTTGTATCCATGCATTAATATTTAATAATATTTAGTAGGGTAGTATTAATAAATAATCTTGTATTTACAATATGTACTTATTTGTTTGTTAAATATATGTAGTAATTTAAATTCAGTAATCTTCATTATTTAGATTCCTCCATGTATGAATGATAATACCCTTAATTAATTTACTAAATTTCCATAAATATAAATCCAATAACAAAAAAATATTGTAATTAGAAAAAAAATATGGGGGGGGGGATTCTGTCATTATTAATTAACCTTGTGACACTGTGTTTAATATGGTCTGTTGAGCACTGGTACCTGAAACAAATAAATAAAAGCTGTTACAAGCTATAGTTTCTCTTTTATATCATATAATATAATGGTACTCAGGGTTAGATTGGCCAGAAAATATAATCACATTTTTCTTAATATTTATTTAGTAAATTAGAAAAGGTGGCAGTGATTTGGTCATATGACAAACTTTAAACTGTTATACATATGTACATGATAAATAGTTTAAAACTCCTTTAATAACTGGGATATAAATATAAAAACCTTTGAACAGCCAAAAAGCTATGACCTACCTGGTACAATACATTTTACTTATATTTTCACCTTTTATAATGAAGAGATTATGCAGATACTTTGTACTTTTACAAGGTATTAATATTCTTAAAGCAAGCCGGTTAAAAGAATAGCACACCCAATTAAAAAACTTGTGTCATCTAGTCATGTTTTTCCACATATCAATTGCATTGGGAGAGCTGATTGACTAGTGATTAGTAATTCTTGTCCTGTGTCATTTGGGTATCTAGTAAATGTGTATGAAAATACATTTTATTGTCAGTTCAGTAAAATATTGGATTCGTCACTTTATATTAATAAAGATCAAATGTTATGAACCCAATCCAGGTAAAACTTTTAATTTATTTTTAGAATTTCATTTAAATAAAAAAAATATTTTTAATATAAACTTTATTGTTGAAATAAATGCTTGAATAGTTGTTGTTTTTTTCATATGTCAAATGCGTTTTTGGGGAAGCAAACCTGGGCCAGCTGCCTGGCAGCTATGCTAACCATTAGGCCACCAATGCTTGACTAAATGATTGCATAGTTTATATTATTAATTTAGACATATAGTACTTATTGTAAGACAATAAACCCAATTATAATCAACCCTTAAGCAATCTACATTCTCAACCTGTAGTCAATGAGACTCCTTTAACAATAAAGTTGTTATCACTTTTATTTATAGACAGTAAAGATTGCAACTTGACCAAAGAGTGTGAGATTAATAATACAAAGATGTTTAAACAAACCTCATTAATCAGGCAAATATAACCTGTTCTGAAAGCAGACTAATAAATATTCATTTACAACTTCCAAATTCCATATAGACCATATATTTACTAAGACAATAAAGCCAATTACTCAAGCCTTTAATAGGTTTATAAAGGTAATGATAACAATCAACCCTTAGGCTATCAACAATCTGAACCTGTAGTCAAGGCAACCTCCTTCAACAATCAGAATCTGTAGTCAAGGCAACCTCCTTTAACAATGAAGGTAGTATCTTTATCTATGGTCTGATATGTTTATATATGCATATTATATTTTAGCTTGTATTGGAGTTAGTAATGCATATCTATATACACACATGTATATATATATATATATTACATTCAAAGAAAATTATATATAAGTAGAGGAGAGTTAATTGTGATATGAACTGTGATGTTACATATAAATTAGTTTTATTGGTTAGTGTTCAGTTTAAGTTAGAATGTTAGACAATCTATGTACCATTCAATATTGGTTAGTAAATGGATATCTAGTTGTTAGCTAGAAAGTAAAACAAAAAGAACCAACTCTCAAAGCTTCATCACACAATGTGAGGTCCTGTAATAATAATAATCGAATGTTTATTGTTTGGAAGTGATCGAGCTGAGACTCGAGGCATGAACCTTGAACTCCAAACTCTGTCATTCTACTTGTGCACAAAAATATGCAGTAAAGCGCGAGTCTGTTAGAATGGCTTTTACTACTCCAATTGTTCCGCAATAGCCTCTTTAAAAAAAATATCTTCTTTTAATGTTATATTTTTGCAGTTGTTGAGAATTGTTTTAAAGCAAATAGTATATGTATTTAATTTTGTTTAATAAAACTATAATAGATGTTAGATGGATTTAATTTTTTTTCTAAACGTTAATTTGTTTTTGATATACAGTAATTTTAAAATTTATCCTTTAAATATATATATATATTACTGAAGAATGTGATGTGATGTGATGTATTTGGCTTCTCCTTAAACGAAGTCAAGAATATCTCAGCAATTATGCCCAGATAAACTTGTTAGCCATTTTATTCTCCATTCCCCACTCTTAAGTCTTCCCATATTCTGCCCCAACCCATTTCCATAACATAAACTTTGTCAACTCTATGGCCTTTATATCTAAATCCCCCTTATCTCTTCGCAAACCCAACATAAAAACTAATAACTCACTTTCTGTATAATCACTTTGTTCATGTCTATCCTCCCATAACTTTCTGCTTTCAAGCATTTACATTCAATCAACAGGTGCCTAATATTTTCTATACCTTCCTTACACAATCTGCACACTAAATTATTCATGTTTTTCCATTTACATGTATATTCTCTTGTTGCTAAAGATCCCGTTCGAGCCTTAAATAATAAACTACTTTCCTTACTATTATCATAAATTAACTCGCATCCAATATTCCGTTTACTTCTATATATATTTAAACTCTTCTTACCCTCCATACTAGTTCTCCATCTCTCCAACTCCCTATTTTTTATTAATGCTTCTATTCTTTTATCCCATTCTTTACCACTATAACACTCAACAATCCTCGTAACACAAACATCCCACCTTTTATACAAGTATACTGATATAAATAGTGTACCTATGGATTGTACTTCCATCTGGTGAATTTTTATCAAACTAATTTTTTTTAATTTTAAAAAGTCTTTACTGTCTGATGGTTTCTCGTAATTGTTTACAAATTATTAATCTGCTAATAT
The DNA here is from genome assembly GCA_028023455.1 of Epiperipatus broadwayi. Taxonomy (NCBI): domain Eukaryota; kingdom Metazoa; phylum Onychophora; class Udeonychophora; order Euonychophora; family Peripatidae; genus Epiperipatus; species Epiperipatus broadwayi. The sequence continues at coordinate 6,695 of JAQFVV010006550.1, forward strand.
ATACAAATTGATATTATGCCGAGATAAAATATTAATGATAGAGATATGTTAAATATTGAAGCCATTATCATTTGTAATATATACCTAAATTATTCTATAAACCATTTTAGATTAGAAATGAATATTCATAAAGTTATACTTCCTCTAAAAAAGTTATATGCTAATATTAAAAATCGAGATATAATTTTAGAAGTCAGCCCGAATCAGACATTTATAATGAATCCTTTTTATAAAAGGGTATAATATATAATCTTTTATTTTTAAAAAAATATATATTGTAGAAAAATAATCAAATTTTGTTTGATTAAAAAACAAACTGTACTAATAGAATAAATGTAATTAAATTCAATTTAAATACAAATATTATATTATAATTTTCTACTTTTACTGTTTTCGTTTCTTGCTATTATTATGAAAGAACTGAAAAGCTATTAATGAACTGAAGAAATGTTTTTCTGTCATTGTATTTTTTAATGGCAGTTTTAAGTTCTCATCTTACAGTATGTGAATCTTTTGGCCAGATATAAGTATGTCAATATTTCATTGTAGTTTGAAAAGATGAGAACTAAGATAAATGTTGACAATTTACATCTGGTCTGTTAAGGAAATAAAGTTTTTCAGACATATCATAAATATAAATGGAAGATATTTTAATTCAGACCAAGTAAAGGTCTTAAAAAATGCTGAGAAACCCAGAAACATAAAAGACTGCAGGCTTTTCTACGGTTTTTACATTTCTACGAAAGTTTTTTAAAAAGAAAGTCACATGTGTTATCATTGCTGTATCACTTTCTAAAAAGAAACAACACTGGACATAGACTAGCAAACAGAATTTGGCTTTTTAAAAAGCCAAAGATCTTTTAACATTAGATAAATTGGTGATACACTATTGTAGTGATTTAGATGTTATATATGACAGGTGCATCAGAATGTGGTGTTAGTACTGTCATTTACCATCCATGTTATTGAGGCATACATCTGATAGCCTATGCCTCAAGAGTATTGTCAGTAGCTTATTTTTTTTTTATCCAGATTGACAAGGAGGGGTTAGCAGTTATTTTGAACATGAAGAAATTTCAACAGTATTTCTATGGGTGAAAGTTTCAAATCTGCACAGATCATCATTCACTAATGGGAATATTTAGCGTAAGGAAATAAATTCTTGAACTTGTAAGCCATTTCATATTATGCTGGATCCATATTTTAGTTTGTAAGTTGAAAAGACAGGCTGTCACTTTATCATGGTTATCTTATGTTAAAGAAAAGGAATATGGTATTAGCAAAATCAATTATACAAATATATTGAACTCCATGGCACTTAATAGTTCAGTTACAGCTCAATGAACTAAGGGATATATTGAATTAATAAAGTGGATAAATCTATTCAAATAAATTTCTGCATATAGTACACTCAATTTTATTTTCAGTTTCTGTCTTTAAACAGTGCATGGAGCCAATGAAGCAACACTGGCAAAACTAATTGCAAAGTTGAAGATTCAGTCTACTTGACATTGGCACATAAATAAAGATGCAAATAGTGAACCTACATCTTTACAATCTAAAAATAAATATGTAAATAATGGAACCTGCATTTGCATTTTTACAACATTTATCTATATTTGAATAAAATAATAGATTTTTGTAATAGTGGGTCCAGTAATATAACAATGTAAATAGTTACAAAAATTGAACAGTTGGTATGCTTATGTCAACATATTCCCATAATGTAGAATAGAACCATCAAAACATCACATGATCACCATTTCATATGCTTGCACATGTTGTTAATAAGACTAACAAACTCTCCATACTGTAGTGCCACCAAGTGCAAGCCTTTGTAATCGATTGAATGCAGGAAGGTTTGTGCATAAAATCCCTATCTAGTCCCTACTCATCCAACATCCCCATATTAATTTCTAGTTTGTGGCTTTTATCAGCGATGAGCTTTGGATTTGAGAGCACTGTACCTAGATCTTAGAATGTAATGCAACCCTCCAGCATCTGGTGAACAGTGGCTGCTGGTGGGTTGCATTAGATCCTAAGATCATAAGTGCAGTGCTCTAAAATTCAAGGCTCTGCACTGATAAAAGTTATAAGGTAGATACTAGTCTGGGGGTGTTGGATGAGTCAGCACTAAATAGGGATTTTATGATCAAACCTTTCTGCATCCATTGATTGTAAAGATTTGCACATAGTGCCACTACCATATGGAGAGTTTATTCTTAATGTAATTTTTTTTTATGTTTTTACAAATAATCAAAATATGTATTTGTATATATACTAAAAATATTCAATTCATGGAAAAAAATAATATTTATGTGTTTGAAAAATCAAACATTTTCCTGTAACAATAACTAGGAAATTCTGGCATTTAACTCAAATCATCAAAAGGATTATGTCAATCTAATGATTGGATTAGCACCCAACTGATTAAGTTTTCATGAGTTAAAGCCAAATTCTGAAGAAGATGACAGACAGGCATTCTGAACTATTAGAGTCTCATCAGGATCGCATACACTATAAAGCAATGATGAACCAGAATCTCCTCCTAGCTGTCCGTCAGGATGTTTGTTATTTATTGCCGGCAATCAAAATAAAAATTAATTTTCATTTGACTTTTTTTTTTTTTAATTATTTCTTACTAATGCAACTCGTTTTATAATATCATGGGTCAATTAAGTAATACATTTTCTTTGCTAAAAAATGTCATTTACTATAAATTTATTCTTTACTAATGTATTTCATGAAACTTGACATACTGACATTATTTTTTTTATCCATTTTGAAAAATAAATAAAATTAAAAATGTAAAAGACAAATAAAAAAATAAAAGGAATAAGTAATTTATAATTAAAAGAAGATTTATAAAAAATACATAATTTACAATTAATTTGTATTTTAATATGATGTTCTTTTACAAGAATCAAATTTTCTCAAGAACTGTTAAATTTATTGATTAGTTATGACAGTATGGCTTCAGAAGCTCCATACAGTGAGAAAAATTAGAAACTGAAAGAAAAATCAAATGCTGTATGCATAATATTTTAGTAACCAAATTTCCAATCTTATTTAAATGTTCATTTCACAAAATAATAATGAAATGTTTATACTCAAAATAATAAAAGTCAGAAAAAATTATTAAATGGATTATCAGTCAAAATACTTATAATAATATCAGGACAGTCAATGGAATCACTTTAGGCCTAAGATTTTTACCAAACAGAAAAATGTAACATTCATTGATATTATATTAAAAATTCTATAAACAACTAAATTTAAAAAATGAGATGCAATTATTGATTCCCGTACATTAACAAATTTAAACAAGTACTCTGGCTATTTATTGGAAGATGTAATAATTTCATATTTCAATTAAAAATAGAGAGATTTAACTAAGAAGTACCAATGAGATATTTTTATATTCTATAAAATTATAGTCAATTTATTCAGCTCAGATTAAAGATTTAAAAATAAAAAAAAACCAGAGATACAAATTGAACTCATGAAAATGGAAAAGTATTTTAAAGCAGTTGAAAGGTTTTATATTTGGCTGACTAATTTTTTTTTTTTTTTAAATATCTAGATGTATAGATAGTTAAATTAGGTCTTCATTATATTGGTAAGTAAATAAGAAGGCAAATATTTAACAATAACAAAATTATATAAATAAAATTAGATGCAGAAAAAATAAAAAGTAAAATTAAAAAAATACTTTTATTCTTGTAATTGCAATAAAAACTAAAAAAAAAATTTCTTCAACTTTCTCAAATAAAAGCATAAAGTAAGAATTATTTAAATACACTCGCAAATAATACCCATTCCAATTTTTTATTTATTTGTGAAAATGGAATAGATTTATTTTTTAGCACATTTATGTAAATAAAAGCATTTCTTAAATTTATTTTATATTGTTTATTTTCTACTTTTTAATTTTATATAGTACTGAATTATTAGTAACTGGTTTCAATGGAACATTTAATTTTAATTACAAAAAATGCTGCTAGATACCGCTAGCATCACTTTCAAACATAAAATTAACAATTTGAATTTTTTAGTTATTTTTGGCTAAAATTATTTGCAAACTCTAAAAAAAATGTCTTGTCATTGGGTTTCAATTGTTTGCAAAGTATCAACAAGACTGGAAATTGGGAAGTGGTTAAAAATTGAATTACAAGACATTATCCTATCCAGACTAAAAACCCAAATATGTTACAGGATTTTATCACATCAGATTAATAAATAGAATAAGCTAGATAAAAAAAATAAAAAAAATGAAAACAATAAAATATATTACATATAAAATAAAATTGACAAGGAATACAAAATGTGGAGAATGAAAAGCAAAATTGAAGCAAAGATAAATTCTTTTTTGACATTAAAAAGTGTTATTCATTAAAATATTACATAATAGATGTATTTAAAAAGTTTAATATACACAAATTTAAGAATTTTGCACATAAATAAGATATTGCTAATACAATACTATGTTTCATTTTTGCATGTTTTATTTGCAAAATGCCTTTTATTATTGTTATTATTTTTTACTTTTGTCTTTTAATCAATCTTTTTCAGTGACATAATTGATAAATGCATTGTTACTTTTATCACATAACCCACAAAAATATATGCATAAGGTTTATTTTTCACCAATGTCACCATATATATGTATACATGCTTACATCTCTACATATCTTTCTATGTCCTTACAAAATAAAAGGTTGCCTTGACAACAGCTTGAAATTGTTGATTGTTATTGATATTGGGATTGTCAAGTATTGACTGGTTTCTAATGATTACTTATAAACCCATTTAGCCTTGAACATTAATGCACTTATTATTTAAGTAATACTTTGGGTGCAATTTGGAATTTATAATTGCAGTTTGTAATGTTACAAATGACTATTTATTAGTCTGCATTCAGAATAGCTTTTGTTTACCTGTTTAAAAAGGTTTATTTAAACTTCTTTGTATCAATAATTTCAGTCTCTGTGGTCAATTTGCAATCTTTAGTGCCTATAGAAATATATTAGGCCATTAATAATGGTGGGATTTCAACTTTATTGTTAAAAGGTCATTGCCTTGACAACAGTTTGAGATTGTTGATTATTATTGATAATGGGATTGTCTAAGTATGACTGGTTTTTAATGATTACAAAATAGATATATAATTTTATTTTGTCTAATCTATTATTGTAATAGTTTATACACAACTTAAAAGCAGTAAATACATCTATGCACATGTATTCATATGCATAAATATTTAATTATGGAATGCAAAGGTCTGCATATGGGTACATGGACATAAATATGTATAAAAATAAAAGGTAATATCAAAATTAAAATAAAATGCAAAAAAGAAAAACAATAGGCAAAATTCTCCATACAGTAGCGCCACTCAGTGCAAGACTGAGTAATCAATGAATGCAGGAAGGTTTGTACATAAAATCCTTATCTAGTGCCTAGTCATCCAATATCCCCAGACTAGTTTCTAGCTTCCATAACTGGCTTGCACTGAGTGGTGTTACTGTATGGGGAATTTTGCCTCTGTGTTAAACAGCTTGTGCAAGCATAAAGAATGGTAATCATGTGACATATGAATACAATATAAGAACCATGCATAATTAAGTGCAGCAGTAGAAGAAGGGATTCTGGAGCCCAATGTTATGGATTGTAATTCTGCTTGGTTACTTTTGATGCTCAAATATCATACAACCTCCCAAGCAATATTTCACTCATTTTATTCATACAAAAAAATGTACATATAACATAACAATCTTCTATATTTCAGAAATTTAATGAAGAATACTTTGAGAAAATAAAATTTTGATAACTTTAATCAAAATTTTTTAACAAAATAATAATTAAAAATTAAGAATAATATTTGTGTTATTATATAAATATGAAAACTTGTTTGTTTGTTTATTTGTAACTCGGCAAATATTGCACAATCTTGAAGACTCTTGCATGATTTTATTTTTTATTTTGTATAGAATTTTACTAGCATATAAATTTTTGCATTAATTGTTCTTAAAAAAATATAATTTGCAATATAAAAATGTCAGTAAATTCTACAACATAAGTGTTTTCAAATGACATCATAAAAAAACAAAAAGTATGCAGCCCTAGTTAAAAAAGTGGTGTCCAATCGAAATTGTTTATTGGGCCAAAAGCAAAAATAAAAATATACTGTGGGTTGCATATATTTATTTATACCAAAACATTTATACAGTATTTTATATGTAAAACAGGCAAAACAATGCCTCACTGATGAAGGCCACAAGTCAGAAACTAGTCTGGGGATATTAGAAGAGTAGGTACTAGATGGGAATTTTATGCACAAGCCTTCTGGCATCCATTGATTACTCTAGCTTGCACTGAGTGGCAATACATATAGAGAGTTTTTTCTGTTTTAATAACAGTTATAAGCAAGCATAAGAAATGGTGATCATGTGGTGTTTATTTTATATATGTATTTTAATGTGAAACTTGTTTTTTCAATTTTTTCACTTAATTTTTAATACTAATAAGTATTTTCAATATAATATTATCACCATTTATGTATTTTATTACTTTTTATAATGCTTTTTACAACCTATGACAATTTCAACTGTCCCAGCAATCTTCTTCAGAACTCCTACTTATATTCTCAAAGCATTGTAAAAAATAGTAAAGAACATAAATGATATTAATATTACATAGATTTGGTTATGAAATAAGAAAGTTAAAGTTATAAATATTTTCAATGTTGTACAATGTAGTTGGTTTTTAAATTTTTATCAGTCAATCTATTACAACTTTTACATTTAACAATCTTCAATTTTGAAAAAAAAGATTCACAAAAATGGGTGATTCTCATTGCAGCTGAGAGTTTCATTGCCAGTTATTTTAGGTTAGGGAATTTATCATTGCAGATGTATTTTTTATAAAACAGAACATTATTTATTGGCCTCAATTTCAATTAAGATGATGACTGGGGGTCTACTAATTCCATCTGCAAATTTGATGAAGTTAATTCCACAATAATATCAAATGGACATAGAAAATATTAAATATATTCTCATAAGTCTTTAAATAAGAAAATTTCTCCTGATATTCTCATAGTAAATTAGTAATTTCTTGTGCATATTTAGAAAAAAGTTTTTAGCCACTATTGAATTTATGTAATAATGGATAATGGACTGCCATTTTTGATTTTAACTGACTTTCATAAAGTTTGAGTTTTCCTATGAATGCTTTATATTTTAATAAAAGTCTGCAATCAATTTGGTTTTACCTAGAAGCTGCTTATTAAGTTCATTTAATTTTATGTTTGTAAGGAAACAAATTCAAAGGCCACTGTTTGTCATATAATTTAGGAACATTGGGGTCAGTTTCATTCTTAAAAATTCAAACTTCTTCCCTCAAGTTCCAAAATCTTTCTAAGCATTTTCCATGACTTAACCATCAAATTTTCATGCATAAAAGCAAATAGTTATATGCCAATTTTTGAATTTAATCTTAAAACTGATGATTCTTCAAAGAATCCCTTTTTTTATTGCATTAACTGTTTTAACAACATCAGACATCGTGGACTTTATATTAAATACTTGCAGACATAAAATTTCAAGGTGCCAAAAACAATGACAAATGAAAAGCTCCAAAGATTTTGAACTTTTTGCTGTGGCTTTTTTAGGCTCCAGATTTCATTTAACAGCTCCAATATTCTTGCTGATGATAGATGCTGGATGCTGTGCCATCTGTGGTGATCCCAGTCAGATTTTCCAATTTCAGTACATGGTCATGCAATCATTTTGTGAGAACTTTTTGCATATTTTTCCTGGTAGTTGTATCTTTCAAACTCATAACATCGAGAAATTCTTCAATCACTTCATTTCACTATACATACCTCAAATAAAAATAGCAAGTTGAGCCATATCCTTAATATCTGTTGTTTCATCCAATGCCATTGAGAAATAGACAAACTTCTTAAAAACCATGTTCAGCATTGAACATATTTGAAATGTTATTTAGAAGTTGATTTGACTGAAAATCTTGACTTTTTCTAGAATAATTTCTTCAGCTTCTTTGACTTCTATGATAATACATCTTTTAGTGTTCTCATCATCGAAAAACACTTTAATTTTTTTCCCAATAAGATGTGATCTTTGCTTTCCGGCATTAACGATGACACTTGATTGAATTATTTGTTTATAAAATATGGTTGGTTCTATAGTCAGACTTGCTTTAAGTATTTGCAATTTCAATTTTTGTTCATTGCTAGTATACTTTTTAATATTATCATGTTTTTGTTCATAATGTCTTTAAAATTGTATGATTTTAATATTGAAGTAGAGTGATGACAAATTAAACATATAACTTTGTCTTTCATCTGAACGAAAACGTACAAATTGTCCCATCCACTTTGAAACTGACTGTTTTGATCTTCAAATTTTCATTTCTTTTTCAGATAATAATTAAAATAAAGGGCCTAATACAAAATAAAATTAATTAAAAATACAATTTTGCTCAATCACATAAAATAAAATTACTTAGTGTTTATTTGTTTGAGTTTGAATTGGGTTATTTGTTAACGTTTCACATCCATAATATGTTTAAGCTACTAATAAAAGAACAAATGCCAGGTAATTATAAATGCGCTAATAATGAAATCAATATTTTGTTTCTCGTTACTCTGTAAAATCTAAACATGGAATGATTTAACATTTTAAATTTATCATCATTAACCATTATCAATCCATTGCAGGATGAAGGTCTCTCCAAGTTCAATCCATCTTCTCTGATCTTTAGCTTCTCTTTTCCACATCACTCTGGCACACTTTCTTATTTCATCCATCAATCTCATATGTGGTCTCTTTATAGGGCTTTTACAATCTCTTGGAAACCAGTTTAAGATTTCAATTGTCCATATATTATCATCTCTTCTAACAATATGTCCAGCCCAACTCCACTTCAGTCTTTTAATTTTTTCAATGAGATCAGTAACAACTGTTTGTTCTTTTACCCATATATTACATTTTCAATCCCTTCTTATTACTCCCAACATGCATCTCTCCATACTTCTTTGAGTGGTCTGAAGTCTCTGTATTGCTCCTCTATTAAGTGTCCAAGTCTAAGATCCATATATTTATTTAAAATCTTTTTTTTTTCAAACACACAGCCATATTTCCTTTTAGTATCAAGTTATTTCTATCAAAAGCATTCCAACAAAGTTTAATTCTATGATTAATTTCATGCATTATGTTTCCATTTGTAATAATAATCTGACCAAGGTATTTGTAACTGTTAACTTTTTCTAACTCATCATAACCAATTTTTACTTTCATTTAATTTATATGCTTGTGTAAATGTGTAATTCTAATTTAAATTTTACTACACTTTTTTCAAAGAATTTAAATAATAAAATAAAACCACTTAATATTTCTTTGAAACACAGCATACATTTGTAACTAAAGAATGTGTCTACTGTTTGACATTTATTGCACATGTAGGGCAAATTTAAGGAAAAAAAAGATTTTGTTATACCAAAATGCAAATTTATTAAAACAGGCAAAACTCTCCATACAGTAGTGCCACTTAGAGCAAGCCAGAGTAATCAATGGGTGCCAGAAGTCTTGTGCATAAAATCCATATTTAGTGCCCACTCATCCAATATCCCCAGACTAGTTTCTAGCTTGTGGCTTTCATAAGTGAGGAGTTTTGGACCTGACAGCACTGCACCTACATCTTAGGATCTAATGCAACCCCCCAGAAGCCACCTTTCATCTCTACCTAATTAAAAAACTATGAGTCTACTAATATGGAACTACTGTATGAAAAGTTTTGTCTGTTTTAATAACAATTATGAGCAAGCATAAGAAATGATGATCATGTGATGTTTAGTGATATATAGTATATGTAATACATTTGAAGCTTTGTTAAAGAAGTATTTATTAACTGTTTAATTTCTGAATGTAAGTGATAAAGTGTTATACATCCTAACAATATATTTAATTATACATATGATATTTCATTATAATAAAAATTTATGCAAGACAATTACGATTTTAAAAGGATACATAAAAGCATTGACTGGGCTACATGTGGTCTGCGAATTTGGATATGGGGGAATTAAAAGATTACAGAGTTAAAAAAAAATTTCAATGAAAAATAGTTTTTGACAAAGCAAACGGAATTTTGACTGTGTAAATGTATTCTAAATTAATTAAATTGCATTTGTAACCATGTATTGAATTTCTCATTTGAACAATGATAATTTAGATTAGTTATAATAACGAATTTGAAACTTTTAAGATTTCAATTTCAATATAACACATGTTAAAGTAGAATTTAAAATGGCACTGGTAAAGCAAAAGAAATACTACAAACTTTTACTATGAAGTTGATAAACTTTAAGAATGTAGGTTTAAATATATTTAACACATAAAGTAGCTTTTAAAATAATGCAGATACAGCAAGAGATAAAGTGAATTTGATAAATTTTTGGATTTCCCTGTAAGTATATTCTTACATGATCGTATTAAAATATATATTAGAGAAATGAAGAGATATTACTTTTTGATAATCCAGATAAAATTTTATTGAAAAAATAAATTTTAAATTATTTAAACTTCGTTTGGAATATGCACTTAATTTTTCACCTGGATGTATTACGACAATGTTAAAATTTTATAGACATCAAAAAAATTATCACATGAAAAATATAAAATAATTTATTTTAAAATTGTTTATTCTATTTAATAAAAGTTATATGTTTTATGATACTGCTATTGATAATGATTTCATATAAATATTACATAAATATATTTTAATAATTAAACTTTTTACTAATGCAAGGGGGTAGCTAAAAAAAATGGAGAGAATTAGTGAGTAAAATTTGTATTTGGTATTCAATACATCGACAATCGAAAACAGAATACACAAATAAATTATAATTATCAAAGTTTCTGCTAATGCGAAGTTACAGCTAAAGTTTGAAAGTGAAATATGCAAATATATTTAATTATCAAACTTTATAATAACGTCTATGGGAGAGCTAGTTAAATGGAGAGGGAAATTTTTATTTGGTATTCATTAAATTAAAAATTGAATTTAGATAATAAAGCATTAACGAATTTCTATTATTCAGAATATATCTTCCTTATATATATATAAATTAGAAATATATTTTAATAATCAACAGCATTATATATTTTTTTATTCTTATTTTACTAATGCATGCAAAACCACGGATCAGCTTTGATCATGTTATAAAATAAAACAAATGTAATGTAGTTAAGAATTAAAATATAATTAAAGAGTATATTCATAAAATTATAATACCAAATTTATCACTTCCTTTATTTTGCTGTAATATCTTATATAAATGCAATTTATCCACTCTACTTTGAACACTTTTTACCAAAAAATATTTATACAGTTATATATTTTATTTTGTTCTTTATATCATAGCTCTGAAGAAGACTGCAGGACAGTCAAAACGTAAGATTGTTTTGTGCATATATGTACAATAAAATTTTTTTTTGCTAAAAAAGTATTTAAAGTAGAGTGGATAAATTGCATTTATATTGAAATAATAATATATGAGTTTCCAGTAGCAGTTAAAAATATTGTTTATAAAAATGTATTACAATACTTATTTTTACATACAGTTGATATCTGATGCATTAATATTTCATTTAAATATTATTTAAATATATTATAATTATCAACTACGTTACATTTTTAAATCTAATAATGTGATCATAGCCACGGGTGCAGCCAGTTTAAATATAAAGCTTAAATAAATAATTATTTGCATCAGAAAACCTTTTTATTAAAAAAATACTCTCAATAATAAATATATGTATATATAAAGCTAAACAATTAACTGATTGGTTGTTTATGGACAGCATTTGAGAATATTTGCAATAAAAGAGCAGTCGTTTTTATTGGATCTCATATAGTTCTATAGAGGGATTTGTTAACTCTTTCTATTGTATAATAAACTTAATTATGATTAAGGTAAAATATTCGTTACTTTATGTAAATGTAGCCTTCAGCATAAATTTAGTTTTCTAAAAATCAGTATTATTTTCTATAATATAAATCTATTTTCTAAAAATGAAATGATTAAACAAATTTTGTTTTAAAAAAAAAAAAAAAAATTATAATGAGAATAAAAAAGAATTTAAATGTTTAAGCTTTCACTTTATATTTTTATTAATATAAATAAAATAAATGAAAATGTATTTATAGTGCAAAGAATAAACTTTAAAATTAGAATAAAACTTCTCTTTCTTCTTACCAAAGAAAGCCATAAATAGACTTTATGTCATATGCAGTGGAAAAACTAATTCAGAGATTGATTTATTACTGATTTGTTCTGACATCTATTGGCAAAAATGAAAATTAAAATATAAATTAATAATTTTAAAAATAAACCTCAATTTCACTGATATGCAGATTAAATGAGGGACAGCTACAAAAGTAACATTATTCTGAAAGAGTACCAATGTAAACAAAATAGAACTGGCAATGCTGTTCTAGTCAACATCCTGAACCAACATTAAAATTGTCAAACAATTTTGGCTAGAGGAATAAATTTAACTTTATATATTTCTCATTTGAATCATTGTCCACAAAGTTTAAAAATGAGAAGAAATTGCAATGTTTTCTAATTAAAATGTTACTTGATTTAAAAATTAACTTGTGATATATTCCTCATTTGATTTAAGTTCATTCTTTTAGACAAAGGTTACTTAAGACATCTTGCTGTATAACAATATAAAGTACAATGAGATGTAGATAATTTTTCATTGTGAAGTTAGTTTAACTTGGTGTCTAGAGGACAATCCAATTATTAGCAGTAACAATCCACCCAGGAGATTTAATCTTGGCCGTTCACATACACACATCTACATATATTACACTATATTTGTGCCCTATAGCAGGGGTCCCCAACCCTATGCCCACGGGCACCATGGCACCCGCAGACTATTTTACATGTGCCCGCCGCTATCCGAACACGATAAAAAATTATTTATCTGATACAAATAAATTTAATTTTTAAATTTTTTTATAAATTATTGTATTATATTGTAATCAAGTTGTAGGGCATACTATACTCTTACAGTGTAAAAATATAAACGTTAATTGTATGTTAAAATTTTATTTTTGAAATAAATATTTTTTTATACATTATGTGTATTATTAACAATATCCAACTATAAATTTACATTGAAAAAATAAATGGTGCCTGCCACCTGGCCAATATTATAGAATGTGCTCTTAAGTGCAAAAAGGTTGGGGATCCCTGCCCTATAGGGTTAGTGTAATAATATAGTGATAATTTTGAGGGATAAGATTCATAAATCAAAGTTCCATGCATAATTTCCAGCACTCAAATGTAAACTGATCTCTAGAGCCACTCATTATTTGATTATTATCACTTTGCCCTATATATTTTAGTACAGTGATACATTGATTTTCATCTAAATAAATAAAGAGAAAATTGAAATAGTCTAAGTAAATATTGTTGATTGCTCATTCAGTTGCTAGAGGTGTTCAGATATCACATGATTTACAAAACAAATAATCAAATAATTTATTTGCAAGTATTAAAAATAATCAATATATCTATGGCAAATACAAATATAGATTGTCTCCAATTGTAACCATAAAGTACTAAAGATTTATAAAAATTCTTATCTGAAACCACTTATATACATATATTATTTTTGTGTTAATACAGTGTTTTTAAATCTTAGTTGTTTAAAATAATAAAAAATATCAGTCATTACCTTTTTTTGAATAACTGTATGTGAGTTTAAACCTGTGATGCCTTAATTTTATATAAATTTCTTAATTGAGTATGCATCCATCTTAGTACCTTCCTAAATATATTTTTGCTTTTCAAAAATCAAATAAGTTTGAATTTAGCTCATGTAGTTGTAAATTTATATTGATCATCTTTTGATTTAGTGATATGCCATACCACTTGTAGTCTAAATGGCGATATTTTTCATCTTTTTCAAAATATTGCTTTCGTTTTTAGATTTTAAAAAATATTATAATATTTATTGTAACTAATGGCAACAATAATATGAAGCAAATTTATTTCATTATAATAATTGGTTATAAAAATGTTATCAATTGATTATAAAATCAAGTCAATCAAATTAAACAAAAGTAATTATATTTCATTTTCTGACTATAATTTTAAATATTTTTATACAAATAATTCAACATTTATTATAAATAATGATTATAAAAATCAAATATGAAATGATAATTATATAACAAAAAATATCCTAGGAATGGTATGAGATATCAGTTATAGTGATAATTAATGTTATAAAACTGGCTGCAGCCTACAAAACCAATACACAATTTATTAGTGTGCAATGTATTTGTAAAAAAAATTGTATTTTTAAGCATATCTATATTAATTATATTTTTGAAAATAAAAATAAAATGAAATGAATAATTTTAAACATGTTTATATTATTAACTTAAAAATAATTGCATCATACATTTGTGTGCCTTTCATTGCAATTGCTAATTTTTCAATCTATGAGAAATCGGTAATATATACTATTATTTGGAAAAATGGTTTAATAACTGCAACTAATGTGGTTTTTATTATTTTCCTCATTTAATATATTTACTTCTGTTTAGACACAGCTGAATGCACTTTTGGTGTGGGTCACCTGAATTATAGCACCAAAAGTGCATATCTAAGAAGAAGTAAATATTTCATACGAGGAAAATAATAACCTTTTTGCTTGTGGACATTAAAAATGTTTTGTCAAATAAAGTTATAAATACAAAAAAAAAAGAAATTAATAATATATACTTATAAGCAATATTTTTTTAAATATAATAAATCAATAATATACATTTAATATATTTAAATTGAAAAATCACAAAAAAATCAAGTCAGATGTCACATGACCCAATTTAATAAGCTTGTATTACAAATGTTATATATAGAGCTCACAAATAAGCTTCTAACAAGCTTTGCAGAATATCCCCAATCCCAGACTGGCTTTTGCTACTGACTTCCTCAGTGAGATACTACGATATTCAAACATTAGATTAAAAATACCAGGACAAGCCAAGCACTTTATCTAATGGATAACTATTATGTAGAAAATCTGAAATTTTTAGACTTCCATATGTCTTCCAATCCAACTATCTAACTTAAAGGGACTGAACTAAGTTCAGATACACTATATATTAACAGCTTTAACAATATAAAATCGCCAAAGCCTTAATAGCAAAAAATAAAATAATAAAAAAATCAAGTCAGATGTCACGTGATCTAATTTAACAAGCTTGTATTGCAAATGTTATACATAGAGCTCACAAATAAGCTGTTAACAATCTTTGCAGAATATCCCTGCCCCCAGCATGGTTTCTGCTACTAGTTTCCTCAGTGCGGTGCTAAGATATTTAAGCATTAAATTAAACATGCCAGTAAGCCAGTAGCAGAAACCAATCTGGGGTTGGCAATATACTGCAAAACTTGTTAAGAGCTTATTTGTGAGCTCTATATATAACATTTGTAATACAAGCTTGTTAAATTAGGTCATGTGACATCTGACTTGATTTTTTTGTAATTTAATTTTTTGCTATTAAGGCTTTGGCAATTTTATATTGCTAAAGCTATTAATATATGATGTATTTGAACTTAGTTCAGTCCCATATGGCTATTTAAGTTAGATAGCTGGATTGGAGACATATGGATGTCTGAAAATTTCATATTTTCTACTTAATAGTTATCCATTAGATACAGTGCTGGGCTTGTCCTGGTATATTTAATCTAATGCTTGAATATCCTAGAACCTCATTGAAGAAGCCAATAGCAGAAACCGGTCTGGGATTGGGGATATTCTGTAATGCTTGTTAAGAGCTTATTTGCAAGTTCTATATATAAAAATTGAAAAATTGTACTTTTATGCTTATATTAAATTGAATCCAAAGAAAGGAAGGCTGAATTTAAATATAATTTATATGGTTCAACAAATTTCACATGACTTTAGATTTTTTTAAATATTCATACTATTTTAGTCAGTACTTCCATCTATTGATTAAAATTTTAGATGCTTAATATGCAGAATGGCAAATGGAAACAAACATAAGTATGGCTAATACTGAAATGGCAGAGTATTTAGCAGCATAAATGCAATATCTCAAAAATTATGCATTGCTTGAGGAAAAAAATTATTGCTAAAAATATGTAATACATAATTAGGTAAACCTTATTAACTTATGAATTATCTGCTACATGTGTCTTCCAAAGGTTTTGAATAAAGTGAGATATTTCCTTTACTTATGCTTTTTATTTAATACAATAGTACTCTATATTCTTCTCATTGGATTCAAGGCTTTTCACAAATACCAAATTGCACTGATGGTAGGAATGTATATGTGTTTCATCACATAAATATACATCGACTGAGACAATAACCCCCCCCCCCACACACACATATATATATATATACTAGATTATGAGTATCAACTATAGATATTCAAATTATATTCCCATCTCAATACATTCTTCACCTTAGCTCAATCATATCACTCACCATCACTCACCCATTAGCCTCAAAGTCAGACCAACCTCCAACACTGTAGATACATTTGAAGCATACACTTTTTTAACTAAGCAATATAGCACATTACAATTTAACTCCATTATATTTGATTTTTAGAGATATTAAACTTAACTACAAAGTATATGTATTTAAATAGATTTCAAACTTCAATTCTATCACATATTACTAAAACACATGATCAAAGACATATGAAGATAAATGACCTCCAAATTGAGCATTTTGTGCTGAATCAATACTCAATAGTTAGCCCAGATCATAATCTTCTACATATACCTTCATCATTTGTTCAGTGTATATATATATATATATATATATATATATATAATACAGACATCAAATAAGAATATCATTATATAAGTATGTATATTATATTAATTTATAGGTTTCAAATTTTCTGCACTCACAATTTTGATACAGATCACTTTCTAAAAATATACTAATAACTTTTACTTGTCATTTATTAAGGTAAAATTTATCCCTAGCCCAAATATATTCTTTAAGTCTCACTTAATGAATAACATGTCTGCAATGGCATAGAGGTATCAACACCTGATATATCAAATTTTAATGTAAAACATCAATTCACAATTAATTTGCTAGACAAAAATAAATTACAAATCCACTCCCAATGGGTTTCATGCCAAGGCAGACTGTTCAAGAGTAAAGTTAAACCTAATCAAATTATCCTATCTTTCCATATTTCCAGCTCAAAATTTACATACCCTCTAATATCAAAGGAACATTTAAATAAGTTAATAGCTTCAGAATCATAATATTTATATTAAAAGATTCTTTAATTTTTATCTTTTCTTTTTAAAAAAGAAAATTTTAGCATCCTCAAACACAATCTTATGCTAGGGAAGTAAAAAATAAATACCTTACTTCTGCATTATAGATTCATGAAAGACATTTTGGCCCTTAGAGTATGTATGAGCATGCTAAAATTGTCTTCCTAGAAAAGGATGAAAAAAACTAGAATTATTTTTAATAAATATTTATAATTGTGAAGATGTTAACTTAATTGAAAGCTATTTTGATATTAATTTTTTTGCAAATTCTGACTTTAGCTATTGTTCCATCTGGTGGAAGTTTTTGAAAATGCTTAACCTTTTACTTCTGTATAAAATCTTTATTTTATACTAAAATTCCATAAATTAGACTAGATTTTTTTAAAGTTTAATTTTATAAATTAACACAATATTCTAAAAAACATATTTATCTTTCTATAAGTGCTTTGTGCACAGGCAACGAAGCTTTAAATTTAATTGTATATTAAGTTAAACATTTTCGGGAGATACGTACTCCCATTTTCCTAGCTTGAAAAACGTATTTCCTGAAAGCGTTTAGCTTAATATACAATTAAATTTAAAGCTTCATTGTCTGTGCACAAAGCACTTATAGATTTATATATATCATTGAAGAAAAACCTTATTTATTTTATCTTTATAAACATTTAAAAACTGGGTTGTAAATAAGAATAGAACATATGAAGGTCACGAAAGATATTCGTGTAAACAGACTTTCACAAAATGAAGAAATTCTTTTTTATTATAATTTAATTTAATGTGAATGAATGGACATACATTTGTGATAAATCTGTCAAATTATGTTTTAAAATCTGATATTTGCTTTATAATTATGAAAATATTTGGAAAAATTCAACACTGTGTCAATTTTGATATGACATTTTGCAATAAGAGTTACATAAAGTATGCTGAAAAAGAAAAATGTCCATAAGTAAAAGTTTGAATAAAAATGACAACTATCACTCAATTAATAATATAACTTTATTACAATGTAAATAAATAAATTAATATAAAATTGTTTAATAATTAATAACAAAACACCTAAACAACAACAATAAAAATATAAATATATGCCAGATAAGAATAACATCTTTAGAATTTTATACAACCTACCTCCAAAATTTTATTAAATATTTTCTTAACTGGAAACTGTTGTCTATTGTGATTTCAAAGAAATAAGTGGAATAAATAAATAACTTAAAATTATTTTATATAAACTAGAAATAAAATTTATATCTCATTGATTAAAATTATTTATGTGTGACAGACAATCATTTACACACCATAACAAATATATGACTTTATCTATAATTTCAGTCATCCATATCATTAAAAATCTGAGGATGGAATGCTTAAAGCCCTTGTTGATGCTAATATTGTTGTCATACCCGTGTTGACTTTAAAAACTCTGACTCCTTAGATATGGCCATTTATCCAGATAAGGAATGTATCAAATATATAATATTTAAATATATGTATATTCTCTATACTAAATTTAATGCAATTAGAAAGGATTGGAACTCACACTTTCAAGCTCCTTACAACTATTCACTCACCTTATACAGTTACATGCCCACATACATGTGAAAAAGATAAATAATCTCCAATATATATATATATATATATATATATATATATATATATATATATATATATTTCATGCGGAACCAGCACTCATCAATTGATTGAGATCACCATCTTCCACACATAAATACAATCAGTGCTCAGGTTTTATCAAATAGCAAATATTCAAACTTTAATGGACAAGTTACAATCTTCTTCACCCTCCAACTTTTCAGCCATCCATAATGTTGAAAATCTGAGAATGGAATGCTTAAAGCCTTTGCTGATGCCAATATTATTGTCATACCCATGTTGACTTTGTCCCTCTAATCCTTCACAAGGACCTTAATATGTCCATTTATACAGGAAAGGAATAGGCAGAAAATGTAATATTTAAATATATGTATATTGTTTATCCTAAACAAAATGTAATTAGAAGAAACCTGAACTGATACTTTCAAGCTCCCTACCACTATCCATTCATCTTATCCAACAGACACACATGACCACATTGATGTGAAAAAGATTAATGATCTCCATTATTCATATATGGTCATGAGTGGATAGTTGTAGGGAGCTTGAAAGTCTCAGTTAATTTTAGTATAGACAATATACAAATATTTAAGAATTACATTTTCAACATGCTTTCTGCCCATCCTTCTTCTGTATAAATGAACATATTAAGATCCTATATGTGAGAGGTCAGAGTGACTTAAAGTTATCATAATTATAATATTGACATCAACAAGGGCTTTGAGCATTCCATCCTCAAATTTTCAATGATATATATGAGTGGTTGAAGAGTTGGACAGTGGAGAAAATTGAAGCTTGTTCATTAACATTTGATGATTTGCTATCTTAATATAAAATAAACTGAGCACTGATTTTATATATGTGTGAAAGATGGTGTTCTGGACCAACTGATGAGTGATGGTTCAGCATGAAATACATATATTGGAGATAATTTATCTTTTTGTTGTATAAGCTGGGTGGATAATTGTAGAGAGCTAGAAAGTCTGACTTCAAATTCCTTCTAATTACATTGTTTATATATATATATATATATATATATATATATATATATATATATATATATATATATATATATTGTGCCCTTTTGTATGGGTCACCATCTAATTTTGTGCTAATCTATTAAAAATTTTAAATTTAAGATATATTTGAATATGTGATGTTAATTTTGCTTATGGTAATATTTCAAAAGGTTTAATTAAAGCAATCTATGAATATTTGATATGTGAAATTGTGCTGATATAGAGAGAGACATTTTAAATGATGATGATTATAATATATGGTTGGGAGAAAAATGGCCATAATCAATACTGCATTAATATATTTAATAAATAGGTATTTAAAGTTAAAAGTGTTTAAAAGACAAGTAAGATTAAATACATATGTTTATTGTTGATAAGATAATATTATAAGAGAATATAAATATTTTAATTATTATAAGTACTTAAATAGAAGATTAATATTTGATTTTAATAATATCAAATAATTATTTTAAAATATGTTATAATATCTTGATATTTAAAAATATTTATTTTAAAAAAAATGCAATTGTTAGTTTATTTTTGGATTATGACAAGTGTTTCTTGTGTTGTAGAAACAGATGTTAGTTAAATATGCACACACATGCTTGGAAGTTATCTAATAAAGTTGCATAACTATTTTAAAAATCATGTTATATAATTTATAAATAATACGTAAGCTATCACGAAATAAAATAAAGATAAATCAATGTAGAATATTAAATCTGATTTTTAAAAATATTGCTTTAAAAAATATAACGTATAAAAAGGACTTAGTTTATTTTAAGTAATCTTATAAAAGTTAAAATTAAAATCAAGTAAATAAGAATATTTTTAAAAATGTTTAGTAAATTTAAATAAACGATAAAGATTATTTTAGAAATTTAATAATGTAATAAATATTAAATATTAAATAAGCCATTATTTATTTTTAATTTTGTGTTGTTGGTAAAATATGTAAATAAGCCAGCAAGTTGATTGTTTAATCTACCAATCAAATGGGAAGTTTCTTCCGGTATAAAAGCTCAATTCAATTGTTAGGAGTGGACTCTGTGATTGAATTTTCAAGTTAATTGTGTTTTTTAAAATAGCAAAGTAAATTTGATAGACGCTCTCAAAATCAATTTTAAAATTATAAGAGTGTCATTGTAAATAATTTATAAAAGTTTAAATGATAGACATGCAGTGTTAATTTAATTTTTTCCTTATCAATCGTCTCTATATTGAAGCTCAATTTACAAGCAAATAGTCATGGGAACATCATATATAGTGAGAATATATCGGAAACTTTATACTAGAAATATGACAAACGCTGGATTAGTTCGGAAAGTTACGAGATGGAGAAAAGTAGTATTTTGGACAGTATATAATTTTAAAAGCTAATTGCTATTGATTATTAAAAAATAGATATTTTAAAGAATAAAATACTTCTTTATGAAGAAAGTATTTTTGTAAGCAACAAATTGAAATATATATCTTAAGTAAAGATATTAAAAATAAAAGTAGTTTTATAAATACTTGCCTTGTTAAGTCTTTATGTTTAAAAGACTGAATGTTGACAATTTTAAAAGGCAAATAAATTGAAAATATAATTAATTAAAAGTCTTAATATAATAGAGATTATTATATTGAAATAATTTAAACGCTGGTTGTTTTAGATGAAGAAGTTTATTCTTACCTGGATATTTTGTTAAGAAATGCGCAAGTAATATGTGGACGTCCAAGTCAATTAAAATAATTAAATGATAATTTTTCATAAACTATAGACTAATTTAGAAATAATAACTTTAAATAATTTTCGTTAAGGAACTGGATCCGGAGCCTATAAACTATTTTATTTTATTTTCTTGTGGGGAACTTTTATTTTATTTTTAAAAGAACGTTATCATTTTATAAACTTTTTAAAAAACCACGTGATAGACCGGAAAATGGAAATGGTGTTTTAGTGAATGTGTATCTAGGATTAAAGAACTATTATAGTAAAAAAAAGAAGACATCGCTGGAGTTACGTAATATGAATTCTGTTTATTTGTCTAACATAAAATTTAAATATTATTGATTTATTAAAAATAAGATAGGTACATTTCTTAAAAAAATAACTAAAGTAATATAATAATTAATTGCATAAGTTTATCTTATAATTAATATAAAACGTAATATGTTAAAGAATGATTGTGTGTGTAAATGTGATTTATTCTATGAAGCTGTAGTTCCGAAGAATATTGGAAGATGGACTGTACATTAAATCTTATTTATGGTAAAAATTGTATAATTATAATAATTTTAATATATTTGACATGTTTTTCTTTAGATCAACCAAATGAGATGTTATTGTTGGATGAATGTATAAATATTTTAAAAATACACACACATTATATTGGCAGTAACAGTTTTATTTAAATATGCATAATTTGAATTTATGATATAAATATAATACAACATTACATAAGAAGCTTAGAAATAATTATATGATTCTTTCGTAAATAAATTTTGATTTTTATTTTTATTATTATTATGTTGGAGTATTAGAATTATATTTATTATTCATACAAGTAATTATTTTATTTCAAGTTAGGAAGAGATCTCAAAGTCTATATATTTTTTATTTTATTTTATTGGATAAGTTAAGTTAAGTTTATGTAGAAGTTTATATTTGAATTGAAGATTTACCGAATATAGATGATGAAGTATAAACAGTTTTGGATAATTAGTATTTATTTAAAGTTGATGATTGTTTTTCCGGAAAGTTTAAATGAGTTTTTAAAGGATATTTTGTAGAAAGAAAGTTATTAAAAAGGAGTAGAATAACACATAAAGTAAAGTAATAATTTTACATAGAAAAGAATCATAGAATTTATCTAATATAATACTTTATGAATTTGAAATTAATGAATTATTTTAATATTATTATTTAACAGTACATATATGTAATGCATATTTGATAAAACATGTAGCATGAATTGCATTAACTGAAATATAAAATTATAATCAATTATTTGTTATTACATTATAAAGATACATTAGTTTCTATATTATGCTATTAGAGTAATGCTAATAGTAAAGTGAACACATACTAGTACATGATGAAATAAGTAACAGTAATACTTAAGTGATGTAGCAATTTGATTAGTAAAGTTTAATTGTTTACATATGCTACATAAATATTATTTACATAAATTTTTCTGTGTAATAATTGAAGTTCACTGATATTTATTTAAAGTCTAAGTTTTGAAAACATACTTCAATGTTATTAATACAGCATTTTAAAGGATGTATAATTACTTATTAGGAGTATGAGTTAATAACAGTGTAAACATATTGTATTATTATTTTCTTATTTTTATTTTCTTTGTTTTCATAATTTTGAACTGTAAATATTGTAAATAAATTCTTAGTTGAAGTTAATGTAAATAAATTTGTTTAATTTGTTTTTTTTAAAAGTGTGTCGAGTTCATTATTTTACACCACAGCATTTGACAACAGATAATTTGAACAAACATAATATTTGCACAATATGAATTTATTATTATTATTTAAAAATAAATACAACATTTTCTTGATATCATTTTTATAAGAATTGATTGATATTAACATATAATATTATTATGGTCATAGAGTAATTGTAATGCACATTATAAGAGTACAATATTATTTATTGCCACAGATTATTGAATTATAAGATTTTGGTTTATTCTAAAATAAAGATACTATATGAAAATAAAGGATATACGTATGATTATTTATTTAATAATTGATGATATAACAAAAATAGATAAAATTAAGTTATACTCTAAGACTAGTATTGTATATTATTATTAGAATAAGTTAGGTGTATTTAGGTTTGATATAAAATCCCTTATCATACTTATTTACATGGGTTATTGTTACTTTAAGATAATTAGAAGAGCCTGAGATTATTTAATTATATTTAAATTAAAAGTTGAAATTTATTTTCTTTATTATTATTAAAGATCATTTATTTTTATTTAAAAGCCATAAGAATGCTGCAGATGTAGTAGTAAGTTAATAAGGAGGTAATAGTATTCTTATGCCATTGAGACAATGTCTTGGGAGATATTGATTCAATGTAAATCTACTTATTGCTTTGTAACTTTACTTCACAGTCTCATGATTTTAATAAATACTTATTTAATTAGTACATATTATAGAAATATATTGATTTTGATAATTGATAATAAATTTAATTAGAATATGATAATTTAAAAGTATATTAAAGATAGATATGCAAATTTTAATTAAGCATAATAATTTAATTGAGTTAGTCGTATTTCAAACTATATTATACATCGAGAAGTAAGGGTACAATATATATATATATATATATATATAAGTAAAGAATTTTACAGAATATAGATGTAAATGATATATTATCCAGATTCATCTCTGTATCATTCATAATGCTAATATGATGCTGCGTTAGCTGAGTCATGACAGCTAACATCTGATTGGTAAATGCTCATATGAAAAGTCTATATAGGTGCTACAATTACTGATGTAAAATAAGATTAAAGGTTTACCCATTAGAAAACAAAAGCAAAAAAAAATTAGAAATATAAAGGTGGAAGGTGGAATGATAATAGGCCAAAAAAATCAGAAATTATTCAGGCTCTTGCACAATAAAAAATTCTTCCAAATGGATGCTGGTTTATGTTTGTCATCACATTTGTTATTACAATTCAGCCTTTAGAGATCACAATGGCCACTATATTCTTATATGGTGGAGTGTGCCATATCTAAAAAGGCTTCTGGTGTTTGAGAAATCAATATTATGATCCACATCGATAATATGGAGTAAGATTTTTAATGACGATGATAATGAGTGCTTCTTGACTGCACTGGCTTGTACATCTCTCCTAGCACTGATGCAATGATTTCTCATAACCAAATAAGAATTTTCACTAACTCATAAATACTATAGGCCCCAAGAAGCATTGAGTCCTTAGGATTGGGCATTATGTCATGCATTGTAAAGTTAGTAGTCTATGCTATTTTTATACCATAACAATTTCGAGTATATTCAATAATTTCTGGAGTTTCTTTTGTATATTAAATCAAGACTCTAATATTTGTAGTTTTCCCTTTGTTTGGTTTATTATCATGATTATTTTGGGCTTGAATTAAGGCTTAATTTATAATTCCATTATTATAATCAAGTACTTTCCGATTTTACCCCATGCCACCATTTGATGACACTTATTTCCAATAGTTGGAGATAATTATACAGTTTCGGGGACTAATGTTTAATGACGAAGTAAAAATGACCAAACAACAATTTTGTATTCTAATGTTTAATTAAAATTTAAAAACAAAAAACAAAATGAAAGTAACAAAAAAATTGTTATGCTTTGCTAATGGCTACTAAAATTGTGACAAATAAATCTTCTTCTTGGTGCAATCGCTACCATACGAACTCAGCTAAGTAGGACTCCATGTATTTGTGAGTGGTTCCCCTATGTCTTTTATTATGCCATGTAACTAGCCCCCAATGTATACCAGTAGAAAAATCCACAAAATTATAACAATGATTAACTTTAAAATGTTCAAATTTCTGTACTTCTTAATTCACCAGTTTTATAGGCCATCCAACAGTCAGAATAAATTGTTGATCCTTGTGCTATTTTTTGTTGAATGACATAAGTAGAATGAATGCTATCTAATATGGAACAGTGACAATAAAACATTCTTTGGTTTCTCTGCATAATCCACCAAATAAATACTGTTTTGGGAGTATTCTCCCTTGTTGGTTCTTTCAATTTTTTATTGACTTGTACAATTTTTCCATGTCCTCCACTTTTGCACAATGGCTGAAACAATAAACTTTCTTTGCACACTTTCTTTTAGATAGCTGTTCCAAGAAAACAATAGTGTCTTTACACAAATTCAATTCATGTTTTATACATTCAATTGTCATGTTATCTCACCCCAACAATAAATACATTGGATGGTTCTTAGAAACATTATTTTAAAGCATTCAAACCATGACTTTGAAATTACATAACCATTTCAGGGTTTGGGTGAAGTACAATTTCATATCATGGCCATTGGCACCTACTTTTTAAGAGAGCAGGATTCGGTTTCTTTGGAAAAATTCTACTGCCTCATGTTCTGTGACCAATAAATCACAAATTCTCATCATCATGAGCATAAAAAGACAATCAAAGCAGCTTTTAATTTTAGTAAGCAAATAATAATGTATTTGTGAAATGCATTCTGATTCATTGTAGCACATCATTTTGTCACAAGTCACAACTATGTGGTTTATTGACTTTCATTAAACATTAATCCTTGCAACTGTATAATTATCTCTGAATATTTGAAATAAGTGCCCTCAAGTGATGGCATGGGGCAAAATCAGAAAGTACCTATAATCATTGAGTAATGAGATAATGCTTAGGTGATTTTCCCCCAAATATCATCTGTCTAAAAGGTTCCATCATAAAAATGATTTGATATAAATATCTAATTAGCTAATGGCTATAATAATAGAATTATAAACAGTCTTAATTCAGGCCCAAACAATAATAATAAAAAACCAAGAGAAGAAAAAACTACAGCTAATAGAGATTTTATTTTTTTTAAAAAAAAACTACAAATATTGTTGAATATGTTTTGTAAAACTATGTTATAAAAACAGCATATATCACTAACCACAAAATTGGTAACATTCTGTCCAAACATAATGACCCAGTCACTTTTGATTGCTTTGGAATTAATAAAATTTCATGTGGGGTTTATGGAATCTCTAATGTGGGTGTGAGCAATCATTGCATCAGTGGTAGGGAAGATAATTTTTGCTAATGCAGGAAAGCAAAATTCATTATCATCGGTGCTTCACTCCATGTTTTGGATATGGGTTATAATATAGATTACTAACACTTGGGTCCTATCCAGATGTGAAACTCTATACCAGTGAAAGATTCAATAAAGCCATTGAGATCCTTAAGAAGTCAGATTATATCAAGAAATATACTGACACATACAAACTATGATTTGGAAAAAATTTTCAAATCCATTAATCCAGATATCTTCTGACTGCTTTTACAGATTATCATTCAATTCCTTTTAGATTTTTAATTTTTTCTGTTATTGTTTTCTATTGGACAAATCTTTAACATAACATTTATAACACAACCAGTGCAACCCAACTGAAATGTGGTACATTAGCCCTACAAAATATACATGGATAAACCCAGAAAGGTGATATATGATTGGTTGTCTCTTCAAGCTACTTACATTACATCCCAAATTATCACATGTTGAACAGCAATCACTTTAGCAATTCACACAAAAATGTTGAAGTGCTAGCTTGTATGAATCATATGTTAGTAAGAAAATCAAATCATACATCATGTAACTTAATAAGCTTGTACTACAAATGTAATATAATGAGTGTGGTAATAGCTCTAAAAGAAGCTTTTCCGATAAATGCCAGAGGATAAAGCATTTAAAATGACTATCAAGAATTACCCCTACCCCCAAACATCATTCCATGATGAAATAATAAAACCAATTTTAAATTTGGAGTACTTTTGTAGAAGCTGTATAACAGAAGTTTACCAGCCATGTTTGTTTTAGTTATCCATGTTTAGGGACTTCAACCATTTGTTTATATATATTTTCTCACTAAATATTCTACAGGACATGTACTACTTATTAAAATTAAACAATATTAAGGAAATAAATTATAAGTTACTGCTATATTTAAAAATATTACTGAATAGCTTATAAATTCCATTTCACAACATGTAATTAATATTTTTTAATATATATGAAAGTGTATAAATATAAATGGTTATTGTGACATTTTATTATGTTTAGTGCAATATTATTTTTGAGCTTTTATTTCTTTTTTTGTGGAAATGATTAAAATATGGGATCTTCCCATGAGAGAAGAAACAAAAAACACAGGGGATCTGTGAGACAACACATAGATTCATATTTAGCAGATTTTATATTATGCAGACTGCATGAAGATGATGACACATTTATGGCCGTGATGCAAAGGATTATCGCTGAACCCACATTTCTTAGCACACCTTTGCTACATTTTCTTTAACCTGATTTTTCATTTGTTATTTATATTAAATTTCCTTTACTTACAATCATTTGTAGTATTGTGTATTGTCACTTGTTATTTACAATCATATTAAAAAAAATAATAATAAATATAATAGTTTGTAATCAGCCATATTGTTTGCAAGATTTTTTTGATGCACTCATAAATGGATATTTAAAACAAACATGACTGGCAAACATTCATTGTACAGATTCTACAAAAGTACCAGATTTTGTTTTAAATTGGAAAAATATGTTACCAAAGCAATAGAAATGTTTTAAGTTGTAGTTCTCAGTTAAGCCATAAATTACAAAAAATGTCTTCAAAACAGTTCGCAAATTTTGTAATGGCAGAGGGGCACTGAAAATGATCTATGAAGGTACAAAACATGTCATTTTTCTTGTCATACATATATTGTTATTCAGACATACTAGTACTTTAAACTTTTGTGACGTACTGAATATGTCACTACATAACACAGACATCAAATTAGAGATGGGGCTCAGGATAGATTGGAAAGAGAATCAATCATGTTTCAGTGACTGGAACAAACTTTGTATATTGAAATGTATCTGTAAAGTGCACTCATTTCCATTTTCGAAAATGAAATATTTTTGGCAGTACACTTTGACTTACTAAGTTCATATTTAATGAGCTGAAATTTGCCACAAAACTTTTATGGAAACATAAAATATTACAAAATGAAAATTAAAAGTTACCACTCAGAAGAAGTCAAGTGGACATATTATTGACAAAATACAAAACTATTTTGTGTCAGAGATGATGTTTTAATTATTATTCTAAAAGTTGCCTATGCTCTGCCATAATTGGAAGATATAGGAATATACTGTTTTTAAACTCTACCACAATTAGAAGATATTGTATTCTAGGGTGTTTAAATTCTACCATAATTAGAAGATATAAAAATCTGCAGTGTTTAAATTGTCAGAATTAGAAGATATAAAATCTGCTGTTTTCAAACTCTACCAGAATTATAAGATATAGAAATCTACTGGGTTTAAATTTTACCATAATTAGAATATATAAAAATCAGCTACATTTATAAATACAAAATTTCTATCTTGAAAATAAATTATAAGAGATTTTTTTAACTTATTAATTTTATTAGAACATTGATAAGAAAAAGTATTTGAATATTTATTATTATAATCATAATTTTAAATCTATCTTAGGTTAACCTCGTATATAATGGACGTGTTTATAATATTTTAGGAGATGTTACTATATGTTGGTTATGTGTTGATAAATAACCAGAAATTTAAAGTGAATAGTAACTTAAGTGTCATTGGTAGTAAAAATTACTTACATGACAAATAATATTTCTGTAGTGCAATTTTCATTACACCACTCTTATTCAAAGTGGGAAATGTTTTTGTGCTACATTGCATGAGAGTAGTGTAATAAAAATTACACTTGAAAAATATTATTCAATATTGGATAATCTCTAGTCTTATAAGTGATTAAGAAAAGTTATTAATTTACTTAATTAAAAAATTTACAATGGACTTTAATAAAGATTAAAAATATGTTATTTGATCCAAATGTGAAATTAACATGTTTAATATCAATATATTTTAAAGGTAAATATAGAGGATTTGAACTCAGATTTCCAAGCAACCTTCAACTATCCACACTATCTTATACTTCTGATACATATGCCCACATACATGCATGTGCATGGTCATGTAAAGTATGAGATAGTGTGGTTAGTTGAAGGTTGCTTAAAAGTCTGAGTTCAAATCCTCTATATTTGCAATTAAGTTCCAGGTATAAGAATGCCTGTATTTCAAATTTTAAAGTTAAAGTAATATTTCTTTAGGTTTTCCAACCAGTACATGTGAGTTTTCATAAAAATCAGATGACAGTCTATATTTTTGATAAATCTACAGTTTCAGGGGCCCCAAAAAGGTTTACAAAAAACTGTTTGCTAGGAAAAGTATTTAATATTTACATTTTATTTTTGGTACCTTGGTATTTGTTCTGCTCAGACAAATTACTCTGATGCCATGCTCATCTGTTAATGTTTATTCAAAGTTTAAGTTAATGATGTCATGGCAAACAAAATACTGTGATGACTACTCCATGCCAAAGATTAATATAAGTACATGGTGACCTGCAAGATTAAAAAATATGCTGCCTGTGAAACTTTGTGCTATCACATTGTCCTTTTCTTTCCATTCTAAAACACATTACACACTTCAATCCACCACAGTGATTCTCATATTTATAAATAATTTTTTTAAAAATGTAAAAATACATTTCTAGTTAAATGTTATATATTTATGTTTTATTTATTTTTGCTAAACGTTTTAAAATCTTAAATATTTGTTATTGTTTTTTACAGAAATATTTGTTTTTCTTTTGTATCTGTGGACAAATTTTATCAATTAAGTCTGTGTGCACATTACTTGGAGATGTTATTTTAAACATAGCAAACTTAAGTAATACATCCATGAAGTAATATATCATAGTAGGACTAATATCAAAGTACCTTATTTTTTATTACCGTTATTTTAAAAAAAGAAATCATTCTGGAAAAATTACTTACAATATTTACCATATCTTTTCTTCTTTCTTGGAAGAACTTATTAACAGCAAAATAAAGATATATATAACTACAATATTTACACTTCATCCATCTTGGTAGTGTGCTATCATATCATGATTATTAACACACCCTGTTTGGGTGGGCAGAATTCCACACCTTTGGAAATAGTCCACTGCATCATGTTCATGATAGGAACCATGCTGGATTGAATCAAATTATGATAATGTTTTAATATATATTAAGGCTATAACCTTAATGCTGTGTGCCTAGATGCAACAGTAGGGACCTCTACAAATCTGAACACAAGATTAATGATTTTAAAAGACAAGAGCAGCCACTCTTATCTTCAACCTAATTTCTAATTATATAGGTGAATCTAAAGCATTTTGATTTGACAGCATGAATCTATTAATTACTTCACTGATTAATTCCACAATTTCTATACAAACTAACATATGCAAAATCTTTCGATTTAGAGTGAGTCAGTGCTTCATTATGAAATTTATCGGAATTTATTCTCTTTTTTAAATTTAACAATCGATTTATTAATTTTATTTTAATTTAAGATCTAACACAGCTTTGCTAGATTATAAGCCCTCAAAACTGTACATTTATCAAAAACTCACAAGTACTCTCTAATCTTGCAGTTTAATCATAGGTAAAAAGATGCATTTTGTTATTATTGTAAGAACATATAAAAGCGATTTACCTGCTGATGAAGAAGCTGCAAAAACCAAAAACAATTAAATGGGCTGAGTGCTTTCGAGGTTTTCCCTCATATTCATGGCCAACATAAGTTATAAATCATTTATGTAACATTGTTAATTAATAAAATATGCAAATGTGAATGCAAATTAGTTTGTCCATTTTTTTGAGATAGAAAAGCACGTGTCATGTCTATTGATGGAATTGTTGTCACTGATAATAAAATACGCCTCCTTGACTTTTCTTTTGCAGTCATTGGCTTCAGAGCATACTATCTTGGGGTTGCCTGGTTCAAACACATGGCCAGCCTGCTTCTCATGTTCCAAGAATATTGAGAAGTTATCATTGTTCTTTTTTGCTCTTCTGTAAGTATAAATGTGTTGAGCAGCTCTATTATGAACAGTGGCCTTGGTTTGCCCATAGTATGTGGCACTGCATCCAGCCTGAGGGCATGAAATACTGTATACGACTTGGGGTGTCTGAGATGGATCTGTTCTATCTTTCGAATTATTAATAAGTCTGTTAGTATTAGGGGGAGTGCGGAAGCCAACCTTAAATCACCAGCCAAAGTCTTTATCATCTGTTGTGATTATTTGGGAATATAAGGGAGGGTAATTTGTGGTTTATCTTTACTTATGTGGTTACAATAGGAAAAGAATCTACAATCACTTTAAAATTTTAATTAATTAACTAAGATAAGTTTGCTTTATTAAATAAAAAATTTGTCTCCTGAATAATGAATAATCTTATAAGTAATAAGATAAATTATTAGAATTATAAATTAACTACATTAAAACTTTATATTATATCAAGTGTATTACTTATTAAAATAGAAGCTATTAAACATTAGTGTAGGAAATTTTAATAGCTGTCTGTGCTTGGATATATATATAAGTTGTGTGGAAAAATGTAAATATTAAATTCTATAGGACTAGAAATGAATATTACTAGTTAAATTTATATAGTAATTGCAGGAGTAATTAGTTTTTAAAACGATTATAATTTAATACACTGTGCAGGGTTACACACACTTGCACATATAACATAATATCTAAGGGATTCGAACTCAGACTTTCACACGACCTTCAACTCTCTACGCCATCTCATATTGCTGACCCACCTATATTGATGATTATTTGTCTTTTCACCATGTGTGTGATCAGATGGGTCAGCAATATGAGATGGCATGGAGAGTTGAGACTGAGTTTAAAACGATTATAGAAATATTTAAAATACATAAAACGTCTACTGTAAGAAAGAGTATTTTAAAAGCAAACAAGTAATACAAAGTATTGAAAAGTTATTTTGATTGGTATTTAAGAATAAAGAACTCATATGCTTTAGTGTATTTTTTAAACATGTGATGTATTGTCGATGCTGATTTCTCACATGATGATTTAAGAAGTGAAATAAAAACTTGTCACTTTATGTTCATGCTGAAAAAGAATATAAATTATGATTTAGCAATTCAATTTTGAAATCAGTATATATTTATTGAAAGCTACATCGATTTATATGATCCTAGAGAATAACATACTGCAGATATATTAGTATTTGTCATAAGAAGTTAATATATGCTATATTAGGAGCCACAATAAAATTTTAAAGGACTGACGTTCATAAGGTTATTGTTCGAAGTGTTATTCCTAAGCATTTTGTTATATACAGTTAATATGCTATATCAAATATCAAATCATCTCAAATGTTAAGAAATTTTAAGCTTCATCCTCTTAGCCCACATTTCAAAACTGCTAATTCAAAAAAGGCATGTTGTGAGATGTGGGCTCTAAATCGTTATTTCACAGAGAGTGTAGTTGAAATTTTTTTAACATTTGCAGTGATTTGATATTTATTTCAGGTAGTGATATGAAGTGGAAATCTTTTAGCTAATATGCTGTACCATGAAGGCCTTATTAATATGCCTTTTTGAGATATTATTTTATAAATCATAGCCTAGGTATTAAATAGAAATTATTGAAAAGTTTCAAATGCAATATTTTTATGTAATGGTTGTTATATAAGAACTTGAATACATTGTTACTTAGAATTTCATAAGTAAACTCTTGTATTCTGGATTTCGTAAATACAGGTTAAAGCCATACATTGATGATAGTAATTTACTTAAAGTACATGAGTATTATTAAAAAATAAAATTTAGGGACTCTGAATTAATCCAGAATAAAGAAAAATCATAAAGTGTTGAAATATAAATATATTTCCAAAATGTTTGATCAAAACTAGAGATTTGTGCATATGCATATTTTAATGGTACAAATGATTAAGTGGAATACATCATGGAGTGATGGGAAGCATTATCAGTCCCCCAATATTTTTTCCATCTCAATTAACATTTCACACTCTTTCCCCATTTTCTCCAATCATAAATGACATCAGTCTAAAGATAAACATTGTTGGCTTTAACTCGCTCTCAAAATGTTAATTTTAATGTTATTTTGCTGGCTTTATGCTTACTTTATCAAGAAAAATGTATCATATGATGCTGCCCTTTTAATACTATTTTACAACTAAAAAAATCAATGATATTTACATTTAAAGTTATAACAATGAGATAAGTTCGGTTTTCCAAGGCAGTGATTGGTTGTTTCTCATTCTCTACAATAGAAAGTGCTTGTCAACAATTTTGACATATCTAGATTATTTGTCTTGATTTTCAAAATGAAAATGTATGTTTTAGAGTATTTTCTTTTACATATTTATTATTGTTTTCATAAAATATGTATGAAAATATGATTATTTTAGAAGAATAGTTTAGATTTCAGTAAAAATTATTTACTTTTACATGGAAGTGAATTGAGAAAGAAATCAATGATGTGGACTGCATTTTGTAATGGGTGAAGTATGTTTTATGTTGTTCACTATAGATTATTTTTATGAATTATAAATAGAAATTGATTTTTGAAAAAAAAATTTATTTACTTTAATAATCTTACAAATTATTGATTTTTTTAAGAACTAAAGAAAAATTACTATAATTTTAAAAGACAAATATATTTTTATGATTCTGTAATTGACAAAACAAAAATTTAGAACTTTAATTCATTTGGATAGTAGGAATTCTGAACTATGAAAATGTTAATGAACAGTCATCAACAAATATAAAAAGATGTTTAAGGGAATTGGCATAGAACAAAATAAGTAATTATAATAACAAATCACATCACCAGCATTAAACATGAGTATTCAACAATCACTTTGCAGGAATGATTTTAAAAGGGTTCAATATAGACTAATTATCAATCCACTGCCAAATTTAGCATAAAATATAAAACAATCACCGGGATGCACATATTTAAGTCTAATAGTTATCTAATATAATATAAAATGCTGAGATTCTGATACTTTCTGAAAATCATTAATGCTCTTGCCATAAGGTGCCATGACTGTTCAGGCCAACCATAAACTAATTTTAAATCTGTACACTGTAAATTGCAGACAGTGAATTGGAAAGGTGATCACTACTTTTGTGCTATCCAGAGAACTCCCTGGATATTGCTCTAGAGTTATCTCAAGATCATAATGACCTTAGGCACTGTGACAATGAAAAAATTAAAGGGATGTTTTCAAATCCTTTAAAGCAACTTACTATGATATAATTAAGTCACACACTGCCAATTTGTAGAACAGATATTTGGAGAAATAATGACTTTAAGACAAAAAATAATTTTTAATAGTTATTTAATAAAGTTAACTAATAAATAAGTACATTTAAAAAAGATAATAAGGAATATAATTTCATAAAACATTATTTTCTGCTGATTATCTTAACAATGTTATTTTTTTTTATTTATTAAAGACGAAAAACAAAATTTCACAATAAAATATTAAAAAAAAATAGCTAAAACCCTCTTCCCATTTTCTTGGAAAAATGAGATGGTTTCATACTCTTTTATATTTTAGGGGGGGAAATGTTTACAGCAAAACAACTAAGACATATTCATTATATCCAATTATTATCTTTTGTGGATTAATTCATATTCCATCTTCTCTTGATCAGATTGAGCATTTATCACCATGGTCCAACAAATATATAAATAGATTATATATATATATATATATATATATATATATATATATATATATATATATATCCAATATCAAAATGGGTGATGATTGGCAATTCAATCAAGGTAAGATGGGATCTCAACATTGAAGGGTAGTTGAGTATATGCATATCAATATTTAAATGCAAGTATAGTATAGACCTTTTAGATAGATGTAATTAGTGGGAATTTAAACACATACGTTTAAGTACCCTTAATCATCCATTCTATCTTGTACAACTGATATACATGACCACATACATGTGGATTAAATGGTTCAACATAAAATACATTTATTAGAGATATTAGTTGCATAAAATAGAATGGATGACTAAAAAGTGCTTGAATGTCTGGATTCAAATCCCTTCTAAATATAATATTATATAAAAACAAATTTCAATAAAAAATCTTAATAAATTAAAATTATTCATTACTATTAACTATCAATTATATTAAAATTATGTGCAAATATAGATGTTTACATTACAATATTTTATTCCATGGATTTCATTATTTTAGTTCTTTTTCATAGTTATACTTTTTAGCTTCTTCCATGATAGGTATTCTTTTTTATAACTTCAAATGTTCAGTTTAAAATAATATTACTTTTCAGTGTAGGTTAACACAAGTTAAATTTATTCATGATTTTTCTTAAAAGTTCATTGATTAACTTATCTTTAATAATTTCAAATCTCCTTTATGATAACAACTCTAAATAAATACACATGTCCAGGATAGTTTTATATATGTTAAATTGAAAAATTTACAATATAATAGTTTTCAAGTCAGGTTAACATAGACTGAGACAATATGCTCTTGAATGAACACAAAGTTTGTTGCAAATACCTCTAAAAAGTATTTTTTACTTCCACATTTTCTTTTAGCAAATAGGTTATATATTGAAGAGGTAAGTCCAGCTTCTAGCTAAAGCTTGGCATGTGGTTTTTTAAATACATTTAAAAAATATTTTTCCATACTAATAGTGAACTTAGTCTTACTTCAGACTACAAGATTAACTTTTCACTGTTGGTTTCGAAGATAAACTGCTATTTGTGTTCTTGCAATAGCTGAACAAGAATGACTTGTACTGCTGTTTTTATCAGTTACATTGAACATGGCTAATACTGCTGTTTTCCTGTGCAATAGCCAGATTAAAATGTCTGTTACTGCTGAAAGTCTTAACAGCTATCTCAAAAATATTTGTTATTGAATAGACATTAAAATCTATTGCATTAACATCCCCTATATTATTTTTGGAACAATATTATTATTCATCTAATCACACTTTATCTCAGACATGACATGATTAAATTTGGTCTAATTGATTCTATTTTTACAAACAGATTATTGCTGTTCTTTTGTCATTAATTATAAAAACTTTCAATCATATTTTAATCATTGAAAAAAATCTCTATAGTTATTTTTTCTTCTTAATTATTAAAACAGTTGATCATTTTATTACATTATACTTTAATTTGAAAAAAAAAAACATTACATTTTTAGAGAGATAAATGAAAATAAAAAATAACTTTAATTAAATAAAAACAGCATTCTTTAACAAAAATGTAAAAACCTTATATTTTTTTTACTAGAAATGGATAAATATTTTTTAAAATTGTACTATTTATCTCCTTTATTTTTTAAGCTAAAAACTAAAAAATCAATAGAATTACTAAAGAGAGAGAAAAGAAAGAAATATTACTTATTTTCTTTATTCTTTTTTTTCTCCCCCACAATTACCATTTAGTAAACATTAAATATTCATCTTCTTATTACTTAAAAATATATTTCAAATTCTCATATTATCAATTAAGAAAAGTGATTCTTTTATAAGTGTAATGATTGTTATTCTGTAACAAAAACATGAGAATAAATGGTTCTCAATATTAATTTCTGAGAAGTATATGTGATATTTTTTCATCACATTTTAGAATCATGTAATGACAAAAATAGTCATCATATCATATTAAATGATTTATCATATACTTATGACATCATAGTAAGCCTAATAATTCATTATCTCATACTTAAAAGAATTGTAAACTGTATATAATTATAGTGTAATTCAGATCT
Organism: Epiperipatus broadwayi; assembly: GCA_028023455.1. Taxonomy (NCBI): domain Eukaryota; kingdom Metazoa; phylum Onychophora; class Udeonychophora; order Euonychophora; family Peripatidae; genus Epiperipatus; species Epiperipatus broadwayi. The sequence continues at coordinate 44,196 of JAQFVV010006550.1, forward strand.
TAAAGATGAAATATTATTGAAAAGTAGTGGTGAAAAATAATAGCCATAAAAAAATTAAACAATTTTAATTTGCATAAGAATAAAATTGGTGTGCATAAAAAAATAAGTAAATCATTGTTGATATATTCTTATAAAATATATATTGGGCTAAACCACTAAAATATCACATGATCACCATTTTATACATGCATAAGATGTTAGGCAGCTCTCTTTATATAGTAGTACCACCAAGTGCAAGTGTTAATAATCAATGTGTGCAAACAGGTCTGAGCATAAAAACCCTATCTAGTGTTTACTCATTCAATATTCCCAAACTAATTTCTAGCTTGTGGCTTTCATCAGTAAGGAGCTTTGGATTTGAGTTTTGATTGAAAATATTAGTGCGCTTTCAGTTTGATCTCAAAGTTTAACTAAAAAAATAAAAAGTATCTGCTGGAGGGTTGCATTAGATACAAATATTTAGGTGCTATGTTTTCAGATCCAAGGCTCCTCACTGATAAAGGCCACAAGTTAGAAACTAGTCTGGGAATATTGGAGGAGTAAACATTAGATAGGGATTTTGATGCACAAATCTTTTATCCATTGATTACTTATTAAAATGTTATCATGGAGTCTCATGATGTTGAAAATAGATTACTTATTGTGAATGGTCATGGAAAAGAAACAGAGGAGTGGTGTGTGAATATGAAACTATAACAAAGAACAAAGAAATATGATAAAGCATTTGCTTATGGTGGTGATAATTAATACAGCCTTTATTACTCGGATCATTTTCCATGGAGTACAATGCTTGCATAAAACATAAAAGTATATATTTTAAAAAACTGGGTTTGAATTTGGTTTTATTCAATCTGTAAATTCTATATAAATTTAATGGAAAATTAATCAATAAATAACAGGATAGAATGATCATTACATTAAATATATATTGCATAGTCCAAAACAGTCAATGCCAGAACAAATGTGCTTTTTAACAAATATAAATAATGAAAAGAAAGCATTATTTACTAAATTAACGAACTGCTCTGTGCTGAGAACTTTAACAATTTTGTTGTGGAAGTACTGAAAACCCTAGCGAGTTTTATGTACACTAACGTCAGTAAACGTTAGAACGTCAATAAACGTTAGTGTTATTTTATTCTCTACATAATATTAAGTAGACATTAATTTACATTCCAATAATTAGATGGTTAATTAAATTAATATTAAACAACCAAAATAATAATAAAAATATCTAAGACTTTTTACATCCTAAAGCATTTTCAATTTTTTTTTCAGCCTGAATTCAAACTTCAAGCCGTGAACATAACATGTCGATATCCTAACCGTTATGCTATATAGTTTTATTTTAACCAAAAAAGAAAATTAGTTCAAAATAACAACAACAAAAAAATACCTCATTTCTTTTTCTTTTTCGTTTTTTTTAAAGGAAATTTCTTTTCTAAGTTTTTTTTACCACTTGCAATTTTCGAGATGTTAATTTCATGATATCATTAGTACATAGTAATTAAACTTAATAATTGCTTTTATTAATTTATAAATACTTTCTTACTAGAATTAAATCCACGGTAATGCTTTTAAGTGCACTTCATTACGGCAGATAATATTATCTAAAATATAATTAATTTAAATACTGAGAAAGTCATCGATATTTTTATAATGACGTGTCATTAAGCTGGAGCCAAAAAATAGAATCAACATTAATTTTACCATAATTCTTCTTTTTTATTATATAATTATTAAAATTAAAAGCAGTGTTTGTCATTGAGAAATGCATTTTTAAAAAAATTATATATATGAGTGTTTTCCTTATTATTTAAAAAAATTTGAGAATTTTCATTTTCGTGTTAATGATGTTTGTTAAAAAAAAAACAAATGTATGTGTGAGTGCGTGTGTTAAATCCTGTTCATTAAAGTATAAGATATAGCTTTAAAATTATTTCATGGACACTCTATTCTAGACAAAGAAATATACTTCGTATTAAAATAGAAATGCATACATTATGTTTATGCATATTGGAGAAGTGGATGGAAAGACTGTCATCAAGCGAATCAGTAAAAAGTGATTGAATATTTTTCCAAGATGTCCGCAGTGACGCCTCTACATCATTCCATGACTTAAATAATGACATAATTTAATTATTAACTACAAAATATTTAGCACTATCATATTTGAATTATAAGTTATAATATGAAAGTATGTTTAATCTTTATAGATCATTTGTAATTCTCTGGACATAGATATTTAAACAAACTGATAAATAGGCAGATATATAAATTTCTAGAAAATAATAAATATATAGATAAGGTAAATAAACTGGTAGATAACTAAGTATATATATATAATAAGTGTAATAATGTTCAAGGCTAAATGTGTTTGTAAGTAATCATTAAAAACCAGTTAACATTTAGACAATCCCAACATCAATGACAATCAACAATTTCAAACTGTTGTCAAAGCAATCTCCTTTTAACAATTCACTTTTATTGTTAAAAGAGAGGTTGCCTTGGCAACAGTTTGAAATTGTTGATTGTCATTGATATTGGGATTGTCTAAGTTTTGAGTAGTTTTTAATATATATATATATATGAAGACACAAATAGACATAGGCATACATAAATATTATCAGTCATAAGTCTCGATAACATATATCTTTCTAATACTTTTTCACAAATGTCTATAGAAAAGTTGTGTTTTCCATAAGTTTCAAGAAACATCTTTTGATTTAATAATCACACATATTATATCTTTCCTATAATCATTATTTTTTATTATGTATTGGAGTGCTATCTATTATGATTTCACCAACTACAATTTCATTCATTCATTGTTTGAAAAAAATATGAAATAAAATTAATAATAAAAATTTGTAAATATGAATTAGTAAATTTTGGAATATGTCTTCCTATAGAAGCAATTAATTATCTTTTAAACAATTGGTTCCTTATTTTGCACATTCATGTGTATGTTCACTATCAAAGTGAAAATAATATTTTAAGCAAAGTTCTGTTATAAATTAATGAATAAAAATTTGTTTAAATTAGTTTTAAAATACAAAGTTAATAGTTGGAAATTTTCGCAAGATATGAAGAAGTCACAAAATTCTGTCTTGCATGTAAATCACAATGATAATAATAATTATATGTTATTGTTGGCCAGATATTCAATAAGAATGAATCCTTAGAAATAATATACATAAGTATGTGTTTTCCTAAGGTTTGTGATGATGGTGTTTTAGTTGTATTTATATATTGGACTATATCTATGATCTAATATAAATATTGAATCACTTTAAAAAAAAATAACTTTATTTAAATATTTCAAATACATTCAACTGTTAGTAACAGCACACATGTTAGTTAGTATATACACAACATTTTGAGAGGTATTTTTTCCCCCTCTTTTTCAAGTGTTGCTGACCTGACTATTGAAAGTACTAGCATGGTAATCAAATTTAAACCCTTAGATAATTGAATATTGAACTTTAAGATTGAATTTTAGTATTAGCTTAAAATTCAATATTCAAGAGTCTAGTCCACATTTAATTTCCATGCTAGTACTATTTCTGGTCAGGTCAACAACACCTGAAAAAGAGGGGAGAATAATACCTCTCAAAATGTTGCACATATACTAACCTGTGCGATATTACTAACCGTTGACTGTATTTGGAATATTTAAATAAAGTTATTTGTTTCTAAAGACATTCAATACTTATATTAGATGATGGAAATAATACAATATATAAATGCAATGTACTTATGATCACTCTTAAGACCGCTGTTTAAACACCTGATTGGCTGTCTGAGAAACAACTGTAGGTGAATGTGAAAGACTAGCAACCTTTCAGTTTATTACTTATTCTTTTAATGTATTATCTTTATTAAACTGTAACTCATTCCTAATATTGTTGTCAATTTTCCCATTGCATTTGGAAATGGCAAACAAATGAATTTAAAAAGATTATAAATTATTTTAATAGCTTAAAAAATTTCAGATTTATATTTTAATTATATTCTCTAGATGCTAGTTTCTTTTAGTAAAAAAATTGAAGAATAAATATAAAATAGTTTTAGCAAAACTAACTAAAATCATTATTGCATATTTCTAACAGTGTCTGTTGATTGATCAGACTGTAAATAAGTTTATATATGTTTGTTTACTGGTTTATTATTTTTTGTAGAATTCTTAATATATTTATTTTTTTGCAAGTATTTAATGTTTATATTAAAGTTTTATTTCATTATAAAAGTTTTTTAAACAGAAATTAACCAACTACATACTTAAGTAATATCAATCCAAACATTTCCTGTCAAAATGTGCTCATTGTTTGGAAATTTTTCTATTGCTGTTTGTTTTCTATGTATTATTAACTTTTGGTAAAGTTATTTATTTTAAATTTCAAATAATTTTTGTTTTTGAAATTCTGTTTTTGATAAACTTTTTTTAAGAATGTAAGAATAATCAAAAATAAGTTTGATTTTGTTAAAAATAAAACAGAAAGAAAAAAATGATTATTCTTAGTGGTAAAAATCTAATTAAGTTATAATCATATATGAGTATGTATATACATTATACACATAAATGATGTAGCTTTTATTATGATCCATGTATGTGAAAGTTTGGAGACAATTTCCAGTAGATATGGAGGAGACGATGCTATGACGCATGAAAAAAAAGGATATGTGAATTAACTATCAATAAATGTAAAATGTATAATGAGATCACCAACCATTTAGCTTTGATCATATAAAAACATATCATTTATTGACATATTTATGTGCAGGGTGTGATTTATATATACTGACATAATTTCAAAACACTTTATATGCTATAAACAATGAGGATTGCCAATTCCTCTATAAGCTTTGTGATAAATGCTTAGCCAGAGCCAGCACTTAAAATATCTCTGTCAGGAACCTTTTCCCAAACCCCTGACCATGGTTTTGTGCTTTGCACTCCTCAGAGAGGTGTCAGGGTAGGCTCATAACTTACAAGCTTAAGAGATAGGGTCATGTGATCTATGGTTCTTATTTTGACTATTTTATATGCTATTCTGGAATCACTATAAATGGAAAGACTGCGCCTTATAATTAACAACATCTTAATATTAGTCTTCAGTTGAAAGATATTAATATAAACTTTTAGCCACTCAAATATAGATAAAATAGTGGTAAAAAGATATTAACTGAAGGTTAATTTAATATTAAGAGATTGTTGAATATAAGGCTAGGCCTTTTTCTCTAATTAGTTATAGTGACATTCAGGATATTCTTGAAATTATGTTAATTTATGTAAATCATACTCTACATGTAAATATGCCCGTAAATAGTATGCTTATATACAATCAAAGCTAAAGTGTAGATGGGCTTATTCTACATTTTATGTTTACTGACAGTTAGCCCATGGGGAGTTTTCAGTCCTTTCATATTATTTCAACCACATATGAGCTGGTAAAGTGTTATGTTAATATTAAAATAAATATAAAATTACCATGACTTCTAACATGGAGAAAAATTAAAAAAATTACTTATGCTAGAGAAATAAATTATCATTTTACTATTGTTGATATGCGTATTTGAGATAAAATGTGTAAAAATTTATTTTTCTAAAATAAAATATATTGTAAAATTATAGAGGATAAGACATTTTATATAGTCAAATGCTCATCTGGGGTTCAATATATCTTCATTAATCTTGAAAATTTAGTTAAATCAAAAATAAGCATACAATTTTTTTTAGGTAGTCAGTCCATAGACAATACAGAAAATCATAACTATTTTGTAAATGGGTATCTAGGTATTAATAGCTACAGAGTAAAGAACCTGGATTATATTATATTATCATATAGATATTAATAGCTACAGAGTAAAGAACCTGGATTATATTATATTATCATATAGATATTAATTGCTACAGAGTAAAGAACCTGGATTATATTATATTATCATATAGATATTAATAGCTACAGAGTAAAGAAACTGGATTAGATTAGATTATCATATAAGTGTTGATACACTGATGGTAAAAAAATATGATAAAAACATCATGAGTGAAGGGGAATAAGAGATGCACTTATGAATTCTCAGTCCGTATTTTACATTCATGTTTAATAAATATTCTTTAAATTCTGAAAATTGGTAAGGAAATATCATTAATTAGTTTATGTTCATAAGACTAAGTACTTTAATAAGCATAGAATTGCAAAGAGAACTAAGATTGAAATGATGTTATGTAACGCTCTGTTAATTGCCTTTGATAAAAGTACATCATTGATATACAATTTATACTAGACAACATTCATTTAGAGCACATTATATTTTTTCTATTAAATATAAATGAATGTCTGATATGGATATCATGGTTTGAATGAATTCATAGTAATGTGGCTTCAAAAATATTATGTGCCTTTATTAAAAGCTAAACTCTCCATACTGTAGCACCATTCAGTACATGCTAGAGTAATCAAAGAATACAAGAAGATTTGTGCATAAAATCCCTATTTAGTGCCTTCTCATCCAATATCTGGCTTGCATTGAGTGGTGCTACTGTATGGAGACTTTAGCATCTGTGTAAACAGCTTGTGTAAGTGATGATCATGTGATGTTTAGTGATTTAATTCCTTTATTAGGTAAGAGTAAAATTGATAATTAGTTTGCCAAATGTATAAGGACTTATTTCATAAAATAACTACATATTTCTACCAGTTACACATTTATAGCTGGAAAGATTAATCAGATTCAATTGAAGTAGGCATAAAAAATGTTTGCTGGAAACACAGTAGTCAAAACAATTGAATAAAGAGTTTAACATGGTCTAGAAAGAGTTTAAAGTGTTTAGAACCAGGAGAGAAAGTGAAGACCAATCTCTTACATATTTAAGGTTGACAAATGTGTTGATATTCAGAAGGCAGTAAGACCTACTAAGTCAGAAAGGAATTATGAGAAAACAAGTTTTGTAACAGTACACATTGTATTAGAAATATTAACATATTTTGAATTATTAAAAAATCAAGTCAGATGTCACATGACTTAATTTAATAAAGCTCATATTTACAAATGTTATATATAGAGCTCGCAAAATAAGCTCTTAACAAGCTTTGAGAATATCCTCAACCCCAGACCGTTTTCTGCTTCTGGTGTCTTCAGTGAGGTGCCAGGATATTCAATCATTAGATTAAAAATACTAGGACAAGCCTGGCTTGTCTTAATATTTTTAATCTAATGATTGAATATCCTGGCACCTCACTGATAACACCAGAAGCAGAAAATGGTCTGGGGTTGAGGATATTCTCAAAGCTTGTTAAGAGCTTATTTTGTGAGCTCTATATAAAACATTTGAATTATTATAAATTATTGGTCTTTAATGAATATTTTGCAAATGTTTAGAGTATGTTAAATCTAAGCTATATAAGTAATTAATAAAATATATCTAAGAAGAAAAATTCATAAAAAGGTCTAAATTTATTTCTTAAAATAATAAAAATTAAAAATAAATAATTGAATAACTGGTTCCCTTGCTTGGGAATCCCAGAACTGGAATCAATATGAGGACCTTAGATCCTGATTTTGACATTGTATCATCACATTAAGCCATGCAATTTAATTTATTGGTTGTTTAATTACATGGAGGCAGTCCAGTGATGATAAAAAATATGCATTGATGATGAGATTACATTAAAATTAAGTCATTCATCACATGATAGTTGGAATGAACAAATAGTTTTATTTTACTCTAAAGTACTTTCTTCTATGTTAAATTAAATTAATAACGTATCCTAACATTGTGTAGATTAAGAGATATTCCATGAAGAAAATGGGAGAAAGTTGAAAATAGTTTGGCATCTTTTTCCAAGTGGGAAGATGCTAGAAAGATATTGCAAACTGCTTGTCAGACTGCATTTTCCACCAAAACTGTTTAGTATGTCTGTACAGATGTATTTTCAAAAAGCATATAAAATGATATACATAAGTTGTATAGTTTAAAATATGCCTAAAATAATAAATGGTAAAAATCACAACTAATATAATCTTTTCTAGCATTTAAATAAACGCACCTGTTAAAAATATTAAGACAGAAAAATAAATCCCGATAGATGATGTTATTGGGTGTAAAATAAATAAGAGATTTTATTTTCATTTTGAAAATAATAGTTTTTTTAAAACCAGACAACTATATTGAGGAATCAAAAATTAGAAATTTATAATCTATCTAAACAATAATGTAATTAGTGAATTTAAATAAAGGGACATTAAATATTGTTTTTTTTTTTTTAGATTATTAGAATAACATTTAATATTATATTCTATAAATATAGGAGACTTGAACTCAGACTTTCAAGCACCCTTCAACTATCCGCATTATCTCATACTACTGATACACATGACCTCACACAAGTAGAAAAGATAAATAATCACACGAATATACGTATTTCGTGCTGAACCAGCACTCATCAGTTGGTCCAGATTATCATCTCCCACACACATATATAATCAGTGCTCAGTTTATATTAAGAAAGCAAATCTTTATACTTTAATGGACATGCTTCAATTTACTCCAATCTCCAACTCTTCAGCCATCCATACCATTGGAAATCTGACGATAGAATGGCCAAATCCCATGCTGATGCCAATATTGTTGTTATGCCCATGTTGACTTCAAGTTACTCTGACCCCTCATGTATAGGACCCCATCCATTTAAATACATAGAAGAGGGATGGGCAGAATTCAGGCCCAATATGCAAGATTTGAAACACAGACATTCTTATACCTGGAATTTAATTGTACGGACTTTCAAGCAACCTTCAACTATCCATTTTTATCAATTTCTTCAAGCATAGAAATGTTTTAACTCATTTGGTCTGTAATTCAAACAATTTAATTAACCTATTCATTCAGTATACTGAATGTTTGCTATAATAAATAAAGTGATTTGAACTTAGGACTGTCAGTATTCATCTACCATTCCAACTTGAACAATTAATACATAAGTAATTAACCAATAATATGAAGGCTTAGATTGATGTAAATGTCTACATGGGTATGACAATATCAAATCTCCCAAGAGCTTTGAGCATTCCATTAATATTTTTTCAATGAAATGAATTGTTTGAATTATTGTATGTGTGAGAATATTGAAACCTGTCCATTAAATTTTAAGAAATTTCTATCTTAATATAAGTCAAGCACTGATTGTGTGTATGTGTGGTTGATTATGATCTGGCCCAACTGATGAGTGCATGTTCTGCACAATATATATATATATATATATATATATTGTGCAAAGGTAAAATGATCCCCAATATATATATATATATATATATATATATTGGGGATCATTTTACCTTTTCACATGTATGTAATTATGTGTATCAGTCGTTTGAGGTGGAATGGGGATGAATGTTGACTGAAAATCCTAAGTTCAAATCCTCTAGTTAATTTGTTTTTTTTTTTATTTAGCAAAGAGATGATGTTGATACTAAAATAAGGCCAATTTTATTTTTTGAAATAAAGTATTTGCAAACAATATATATGAAAATATGTAATATTTAATATTTACTAGATAGAAAAATCTCCAACTGGCAACATTATTTGTGTTCAACTGTTAATTTTAGCCAAAATCTCAATTACATGAATATATAAGATTATCTCAAAAATATTTATTATATATTTAGAATTTAAAATTGTATCCATTATTAAATCCTCTAGTATGAAGTTATAGTAGTGCAAGTTTATTAAAGAGTATAAATGATAAAGATTTAAACTGTGTTCAAAATGGTGCACAGGTACTGAAAGGCATTTTGAAACTAAAGACACTCTAAAACATATGGCCATAATTTTACTGTCCTTCAGAAAAAAAAAATTATACAGTATTTTAGTTAAATAGATTGTTAAAAAGATTTAAAAAATATGTGTGAAATATCAGTTATGCCAGTCCAAATGAAATGGTTAGAAAAAGGTTGATATACAAGTCTTATATCATGTTTATAATTTTCCCAGATTTAATTCAGACAAGATGGGGGGAAAGCTCATTGGAATAGAAATGTGCCACCATGAGAATGTTCAAAATGTAATGTAGAGACAAAAGATTGATTAGACAATTCTACTGTCTGCTAATACCAGTAATGATTTATTAAATTCATAAGCAATATCAATTGCACACCCTTGTTGTTATAAATTGTGATCCAGGATATTTCAATGCTAGTGGTATATATGTAGTAGGGGAAATAAAATGAAAACACAATAGCAATGAATATCCACTAAAAAGAAACACTGGCAAAAGAAATTTTAAAACAACTTTATCTAATATGCATATGAGATTTGTAGTTAGATCAATCAATAGGATTGAAAGAAAGCCTATAACACTACTGGCTGAATGTACTGCTAATATATATATATATATATATATATGATAATCAAAACAAGTTATAAATTTTGTAGCCTGCTTTAAGCTTGCATTTTATGATCACTAGATGGAGCTTTACCAATAACTCCTAACAAGCTTTTTTTTACATAAACGTAGAAAGAGATAGAGGTTTTGAATTCTATCACTTTCAGCATTTATGTAAACAAAGCTTGTTATGAGTTATTGGTAAAGCTCCACCTAGTGATCATATATATATATGTAATTTTGTTATATCTACATATGAAGAAAATATTTTGAAAAATGAATATTATCAGAAAATATTACTTTATACAATCGATATGTTGTTCATGTTTTTGTTTGTGGAAAATCAAATGCTAATTTGTTTAATGAATTAAATAATATAAAAGGCTTAAAATGGATTAAAACAGATGAAAATTCAATGAGTGTTCAATTTTTAGATCTCAAGATAACTAGAAACAAAGATAAACTGGATTACTATATGACTCTGAAACCAATAGCAAAAAGAGGATATATTCTATATGAATCAAAAGTACCAATGACACATAAAATGGCAGGTTTGAAGTCCTTCTTATTTAGAAATGATAACCTTTATAAATATGCATCGAATAAAACCAAAAATATTGAAATTTATTATAATGAATTTTTAAACATAGGATATAATTATGATTGTGTTTATTATACTGTTAAACATTTTAATTCTAAATATAAAAATAATATAATAATAATGTTAATTCTTCAGATAAAAAAATTTTGGATATCAATACCTTATATTTCAACTCATTAAGAAAATTTATACAGGTATATGTGATATTGCATTTTATGCACCACCTACATTAAATAAAGTAATAAATAATTCAAAAAATAAGTCTTTATTAACAAATAAAATTGTATCATTTACAAATGGACATGTAGGTGTGGCAGTGGATATATAGGTGAAGCGAGGTGCACATTGGAAGAAAGAACAAAAGAGCACTTGTTATTATTAAAAAAAGGTTCAAAATACAAAACAACATTATAAAAATAATTATAATTTATCAGCTTCTGTCTTTTATGACCATAATAAATCATGTATATATGGTTTTGATTTTAATTATAGTAACGTAAAAATATTGAAAACTGAAAGAAATAATAATAAAAGAAATATTTAAAAAGCGATGTTAATATATAAATACAAGCAAAATTTAATTAATAGGCAAGCAGCAAACATTAAGTTCACAGAATTATGGGAAAGTTGACAACATGGAATTATGGAAAAGCTGACATTTTAAAAGTATTAGTTGATAAAAACTACAAAGATAGTTGAAAGTGCTTCTAAGTGATGGTTATAGATATATTTTTATAAACTTTTAAGTACTGTATTTTCTAATATTTATTATAAATTTATGTATATTAGTTGAAGAAATACAGACATCAATTTGTAATGTATATATATAAAGATAGATAAGTGTTATGAGTTGTAAAAAGCAACATGCTCTACATTTTATGTATTGATAATATATGTATAAATATTTATCAGATGTTTTGACTTCATATAAAATATATGCAATGTATTTCAAAAAGCAGGACCTGATTTGCAATTGTTATATGTCTGCAGCCATGAATCACTCATGACTGAAAATCTTACTATTTAAAATGCTGGAGCATAGAATTTCAAATGATTGCCACTAGGTGTATCCTTTCCTAGAACACTGTTATGGGAAAAATGTAGGGTGGGAATGGAAAGGAAATTGAAGGTGGCTAACAGGTTTCTCTGGGCATAGTAGTTGAGAGATTCCTGCTTCTGAGAAAGAGGAAGCCATAGTGTACCACATCACATTATACCAACATCACAAAATTGCAAATTCACAATACAATTTTGCACTTCATCAACACTGAATCCATAATTTTCAGGGTAGCCTGCATTCAGCAATATCTTTTTTATACCAAAGAGCACTTCTTTATTGGTGCCAGAAATTTAATGAAACAGGCTGTTTACATAAGGAAAAAACATATAGTAATCATGATTTTCAGAGGACACTATGAACAGAATTCAAAAGAATTTTTTGCATAGCATGGAAAGTTTATTCATTGTATTAGCTGAGAAACTGTAGTCTTTTATACAATATTAAAAATATGCTGAGACATGATGCCATAATGATATTGCAAATGGAAGTTGAAAATATAGAATTCAGCAGAGCAAAATTACAAAACATAGAAAATGGCAGTCCCAATATCAATAACAATCAACAATTCACACTGTTGTCAAGGCAACCTTTTTAACAATTAGACAATCCTAATATCAATAACAATCAACATTTCAAACTGTTGTCAAGGCAACCTTCTTTTAAAAATTAGACAATTCAAATGTCAATACCAATCGAAAATTTCAAACTATTGTCAAGGCAATCTCCTTTTAACAATTTTTTTACTGTTGAAAGAATGTTGCCTTGACTACAGTTTGAAATTATTGATTGGTATTGTTATTGGATTGTCTAAGTGTTAATTGGTTTTTAGTGATTACTTATAAACCCATTTAACCTTGAGCACTATTACATATATATATACATATTATTCATGATTATAATAAAGTCACATTCATTTTGTTTGTGTTGTTTATGCATGTAATTGCTTCCTAGATGGCATGCATACAACCTTGGAGCACACCACAATGAGGTTCACAAAACATTTCAGAAACATGATGCTCTTTGTGCTATAATGCAATGGTAGAGTTGTAGATTCTCTAGCATAAATTTCTCTGATTAACTGTAGTTTTGACACTTCTAGGATTTTTTGCAAATTCTCAAGTAATCATCATCATCATTTTCAACAATTATCAATCAACTGCAGGATAAAGGTCTTTTCAAATTTAACCCATATTCTCTGATCTCTAGTCTATCTTCTCCACATCATACCAGCACACTTCTTTTATTTCATGCAGCCATCTCACATGTGATCGCTTTCTAGATCTTTTGTAATTTCTTGGAATCCAGTTTAAGATTTCAATTATCCATCTATTATTACCACTTCTAAGAATGTATTATGCCTAATTCCACTTCAGGCTCTTAATTTTTTTAATGATATCAGTAACACTTGTTTGTTCTCTCATCCATGTATTTAATTTGCGATCTGTTCTTATTACTCCTAACAATACTTTGTTATTTATTTTATGCCCAAAAATTCATTGCACACACAAAAAATGTATTAAAAACTATATAATTTGTGTTGTCAAAATTTAAGAGAAGACTAGCATGGCAAAGAGTGACATTATAAAGAAATGATTTTGGTTTTATCAATCCAATTAAAATTAATTATTTATTAGACACATCACATCATTATCTTATCATGCAAACTTTTAGTTATACCTTTGCTATTTATTTATACTTTTCTTTGTGCCAATAAACAATTTGTGCCTGCTTTAATATATTTAAAAAGAAAATCAACTACACTTTCATTTAAAGCCAAATTGCAAACACAAAAACATGTCATACATCAGCAATTAATGGTCAGATGGTGTTTTTGAACTACCTGATCCAGGCTTGCACAGGGAAACAAGGCTAGATTAATTATTTATATTAGACACCCTGTATATTAGAAGGGTGATGCAGGCATACAAAGGCTTTTGGAAAATACATTTCATTGTCACACTCAAATATATGCTGTTAGCTTATTCTGCAACCTTTGCTCCATTATTATAAAGAGTAAACAGAATTGTACAAAATGCATCTGTGAATAATGTATGTCATCATCATCATCATCATCAACCATTATCAATCCACTGCAGGATGAATGTCTCTCCAAGTTTAATCCATCTTTTCCGATCTTTAGCTTCTCTTCTCCACATCACCCCTGCACCCTTTCTTATTTCATCCATCCATCTCACATGTGGTCTCTTTCTGGGTCTTTTACAATCTCTTGGAATCCAGTTTAAAATTTCAATTGTTCATCTATTATCATCTCTTCTAGCAATATGTCCAGCCCAACTCCACTTCAATCTTTTAATTTTTTCAATGAGGTCAGTTTGAAAAGGAAGGTTTTTAACAAATGTGTTTTACCAGTTCTTACTTATGGATCTGAGACTTGGACACTTAATAGAAGAGCAATACAGAGACTTCAGAGCACTCAAAGAAGTATGGAGAGATGCATGTTGGGAGTAACAATAAGAGATCGAAAACGCAATGTATGAGTAAGAGGTAATGTATGTACAAGCATGCTACTGATAAGAACTTTATTCTATACTCTGATTACCATAAATTATTTTAGTGTGGCAACGGTCTGCAATTCCATTGAATTGCAACTATAAATTAAAAATTTAATCCACAAAAGAATTTCAAAAACATTTAATGAGCTATTCATTATTCTAGATAAAAGGAATGTAAAAAAGTAATAATTTTATTTCATTTGTAAAAAAAAAATGTTGTTTTATTTTATTTATAGAAATGTTTTCTATTGATTTAATTTTTTTTTTCTGTTTTCATAATGACTGTTTTTTGAATGATATTCACCAACAAAGAAAATTAACTCTTCGACTTTTTCTGCAAACATGAAGTATAAAAAGACAATATTTATTTAAGCCAAATACAACTCACATCTCCAGTTTATATAATGCTATTAAATAGCAAATTCTTTTCTTCTCATCATGGTTATGCTCATATTATTAATATATGGAAGCTGGGTCCATATAATATATTATTGCTTTTATATTAATCTTGCCTAAAGGAAAGAGATACATATGGTTATTTAAAAACCAAAGATACCTTATTATATAGTGTAATGACTTTGGTTAAGGCTGTGCTTTACCATATCACATTGCCCCACCAAATGTAACATAACAGGGTAAGTGAGAAAATGGTAATACTATCCTTGCCACCCATAACTGGAAAATATACTTTGAATTAACTGGTCAAATATGTTTCTCAATATCATCCCTCTGGCATTGTCCTGAGAGTAATATGATGATGATAGATTTATGTACTAATAAATACCAGCTACAACAAACATTATAGCACCCCAATAATCATGTGATGAGTCAACTCCTTCAATATCCATTAGTACCCATAATACAAGCTCTCATCTCCATAATTTACATATACTTAACTCAAGGATGCCCAACCTTTGACGTGAGCCAGTTGAGAATTTAAAAAAATTTGGGGAGCCACAATTATATATTGCATTTTTCATATTACATTTATAAACATAATTCACAAACTAAAAAAAAAAAAACTGGTGTAATATATTAAAAAGAAAAAAAAAATATAAATACATTTTATTTATATTTATTTATTAAAAATTTGGTAACATACATATAAATTACAATTACAGGAAAAGTATATTTTAATTATTTTATTTAATATGAAACCTGACACTGCATAACGCCTGCGAGTTTATTGTATTCTGGTATATATGATGTTATGGCTAAATTCATGAAGTCATTCAGATGTTCGTTTGTTATCCTGGATCAGAACTTTGATTTTAACAAATTCATTGTTGAGAAACAACTTTCTCGAAGGTAAGTTGATCGAAAACAGGAGTTTAGCCTTTGAAAAGTTTCTTTTAAAAGTGGATATTTTTTCTCATCTATGAGTATCCAAAGTCTGTTTGTAATATTCTTGTTTTTAATTGTAAATCAGATTGAAAATCGATTATTTCCATTTCCAGATCAGTAGAATTTTTATTTAACATGTTTGCAATTTGTTGTGACATTTCAGAAATATTAGTACCAACACATGGATTTGAAATGAATGAAGCAATGGGCTGAATTTTACGAAAATCAGAAAATCTAATTTTGAAATTATTTTTAAGCTCGACAAGATTTTCAGAATATCTCATTGTGTCAATGTCCTTATATTTCTTTGTGCAATTTTCCAATGTTGTAAAGTGGCAAAAGTTACATTCCTCTATTTGGGATATCCACAAATTTAGTTTTGATTTAAAAGCATTAATACTTCCAATTAATCCAATAATACTTTTTTTCCCCTGAAGTTCAAGATTCAATTTGTTCATTTTTGTTGTTATGTCTGTAAGAAACGCTAAATCAGATAACCAGCTATGATTATTAAGTTCTTCATAAGATTCGTTTCTGAGTTCTAAAAACTGTTTTATTTCTGGAAGAAGCTCTAAAAAGTGTTGAAGGACTTTTTCCTTACTAAGCCATCTAACTTCCGAGTGTAACAACAAAGTTCTATACTCAGCATCAAGTTCATCAGTCAGTATTTTGAACAATCTACTCTGAAGTGGTCTGGCATGAATGGAATTTACAATTTTCAAAACAATTTTCATCACATATTTATAATGTAAAACTTTTGTACATAATGCCTGTTGATGTATGATGCAATGGTAGGTAAAAAAGTTTGGAAATTCAGCATCCTTCTTACAAAATGTAATGAATCCAACACCAGAACCAATCATGGCAGGTGCTCCGTCTGTTGCTATGGACACAAGTTTTTGAAGCGGAAATTTAATTTCAGTTAAATGATTTTTTATAACTTGGTATATGTCCACTCTGCATGTATTACCTTTTAATGGCAAAACTGATAGTAGATCTTCTTTCACTGAGCAATTTATCAAAGACCATATTTATAAAAATATTTACTTGAGCTACATTGAAGATATCGGTTGATTCACCGCATTGTAAACTTAAGAAAACACATTTTTGTAAATCAGTTTTTACTTGTTCTTTGACATTTTGAGACATAGCTTCTATTCTATGAGTGATAGAATTTTTGGAAAAGCTGACAAAATTTCATTATTATTTTTGGCTTCTTGAAATAAAATCTCCGATGCAGCAAGCATTGCTTCTTTTATTATGTTGCCATCCTCAAAGGACATTTTATGAATTGCAACTATATGTGCAATCTTAAATGATGCTACTGTTGTGATCTTCATTTTATTTGCTGGCTTTGGTAAACATTGATTGTTGGGCAACTAATGCGTTTTTCAGTTCTTTTACTTTACATTTTCTTAGATTGCTGTCTGAAGGGTAATCAGTATCATATTTATTATGAAGGGTTTTAAAATGTCGTTCAACGTTGCTTTTCTTCCCAACAGAAACCGTTGATCCGCATATTAAACAAATACATTTATTCTTAAAGTTTATGAAAAAATATTTTTCTTCCCACTGGTCATTGAAAATGTAATTGTAGGTACGTTGTTCTTTTTTTGTGGCTCATATGTTGACATGATTAGGGAGCTAAAAAGATAGAATTACAAAATTTAGAAAAAGCGATTATTTTTTATGCCTGTGTGAAACACGAAATACTTACTTCGCTTTTAACTTCGAAATTTGTTCTGTGTTCACTATCATGTCTCATGTGTTTCATGCAAACTACAGCAAACAATTGATGGTAGTGCTATAAAGTAGCATGTCGACTGTGCAACATTCCGAGAACGGGAAATGAAACCAATGAAATTCGTGTATTTCAAATACACTTCTTTCATTGGACACTGTTATGAATCAGCAGATTTGTTTCATTCCCGTTATCATTTGTATTGTAAAAAAATGTTTATTTTTAGTGTGTGCATGTGGTGTCAAGGTACATAAAATATTTTATTAATATTTCTAGAAGAGTGCAATGCGAGCCACATTAAACAGTTGCGCGAACCACATGTGACTCACAAGGTACAGGTTAGGCAACCTTGGATTATACTGTGGTACATTTAGATATATTTTATAATACCATGTAGAATAAAGAAAAAGGCATTCACTGTTGTTGAATTTAAATAAAATGAATAATTTAAAAAATAAATAAATAAAAAATTAGTATACACACAGGAAAGATTAATAATTCTACAAATTAACTACAGCTTAACACAGACTTTATATAATGCTGAGAATACAAACTTCTTGATTGAAAGCAGTGCTAAACTCTAGAAACAGTAGTAAACTATGCTCTGTATTGAATTAATATACACCCAGTGTAACCTCAAATAAATCATGGATAAGAAAGCAATTTATAAAATAGACATTGAATAAATTATTGCCTAAATATTTCACCCTCAGTAATTTAACTTACTGTTATTTATCTGTTGTTTGGCATATAAAATATATAAAATACATAAAGAAAGTATATGTCTAAATTAAATATACCTTCATGTAATTGTTTATGCATATGAACAAAAAATATATTCAACATATTACTTAAATATATAAAAATTAATTACCTTGAGTACAAATGGTTAAAATGATATATTTTACAAAAAAAAAAAAATTCTAAAAAATTTTTTTACTCAGTTTTTCTGCAATAATTAATTTACTTCGCCAAAATTCGTAATAGCAATTATATTGTGCTTGTTGGTGAAGTTAGAAAAAAAATCGTAGTTAATTTGCATATATTAGCAAATGTCAATAATACTACAATGTTTCTAATTCTTTGGCTATGAATATGAGGTTAAAAGATCTCGAAAGCGCTAAGCCTGATATTTAACTATGACTTTTTTCTAACTTCACTAACGAGCATTTTGAAGTGCAGTATAATAATAATTGTAAGAATACAAAAAAATGTTAAAACATTTAACACCAAAATGGGATGCATTTCGAAGAAATAAAATTTAATTAAAGCCAAGCACTTTCAATGCTTAATAGTAACATAATCATATCATTATGTGCCTTAATCTAAATTTAATGTTACATTTGAATATTAAATAATAGATTATAATAAAATTGAATTATGATAAAAGTGGTCATTACAAATTCTATTTTTTAAAAGGGGGAATGCTAGAATCCTTTTTATTGATAGTATGATAATCTTTATCTATTAACCTCATGTCCTTCATCTTTTCAGAAATCTTTCTTGGAATAAACAATGTTAGCCATAGAGAGATCAAAGTTAGGTTCTGACTGTAACTCATAATTTAAAAAAACAGAAGAGTATTCATTACTTTTCTTGGCCTGATTGTGCAGATAAGTTAGCATGGGTTTGACCATAGTAGGTCTTCAAGCAGTTAGGGTCTTTGCAATTAATTTTGTACAGAATTTGATGTAAAGCCTCTCTAGTTATTTTGTCTTTTGAATTATTTAATAATTTATGTCAAAATGAAGGCAAGTGAAAACTATATTTATTGGTACAAATATTTTGTAATTTATGTGTGATTTCCAAAACATAACGGAGGTGGGAGCGTTTTTATTATCAGACTAAATGTTTGTAGGGTGTGAGATTTTGTTATAAAAATTAGTGATAATTGCAATTATTTTTTTAGAATTGTATACAATGTTGATTAGGTCTTTAGTGTATTGATCGATGTTTCTTCTCCAATCTGTCTCGAATTTGTACAGCTTTAAGGTTCTATGGGGAAAACCTTTCACACCAGAGAATTTATGGAAAAAGGGAGTATTAGACCTAGGGTGGATGGTTCCTCTTACATTTAATGGTTTTAAAATCATCCTACAGTTTAAAGCATTGCCCTATCTGATGACATCTACTTCTAAAAACTTTATGTTATGCAAGGGTTCATCTTTTTTCTCGATTGTCCAAGTTATAATGGTTGAGTTGTTAATTGAATATGAATTTTACTAATAGTTTCTTCTTTAACACATACAAAATATTGTCCACATATGCTGTATCAGACAGACACTTAAATTTTGAAAAAATCAAATTCTCAAACTTGGACAGATACAGACTACAGACAACCCATTGAAAGAGAGTTCCATAGACCAGTCATGATTCATTTTAAAAGTTTTGTAATAAATTAATGTGATTATTTTGTCACTACTCCAGTTTAATGTGTCTATAATAAAGTTTTTTTTGATGTTATAATTGATTTGTTGCAAAAATTCCTCTATGATTTTAATAGATTCATAACAAAGATAGATCCATACAATTCCTTAACACCCAGAGAGGCAACTGCAACTATTATTGATTTTGAGATTTTTAATCTTTTCATAGAAACTTAAAACTGTGCAAATTTGAGGCAGACTAAAGAAGAAACATTGAAAACCTAATCAACATTGGGTACAAATCTATAAAAATAATTGCAATTATTGCTAATTTTTAACAAGTCTTACACCTTACAAACATTCATCCTGATAATTGAAAATTGTCTGGTCTCCCTTATGTTATGAAATTCACACATAAATTAAAAAATATTTGTATCAATAAATACCAGTTTCCACTCACCTCCATCTTTAAATTAATATTTTTACCAATAAATAAAATAACAGTTTTAACCCCCTTCATCTTTAAATAAATTACTAAATAATTCAAAAGACAAAATACCTAGACATGCTTCATACCAAATTGTGTATAAAATTAATTGCAAAGAACCTAATTTCTTGAAGGCTTATTATGGTCAAACATGAGTGTTATATTTCACCTTGCCTTCAAATAATGGAATAAATTTCTTTCTTACCATGATAATATTGAGCATTCATTGTCACTAACCAATGCATATTTAAAGAGAATAATGCATAACCAATGCCAAGAGCAGGGCAATAGGCAATGTTGCTCACAGAATCTGAATGTTTCCATCAAGGTTGGGAACAAACCTGAAAGACAGTATATACATTTTCCAGAGAACAACTGTTAAACCTGAATAAAAGTAGCCTAGTTCTCCCTGTATTGCCAAAGGAAATGCCTGCTAATCTGAATAGCAGTGATTGTCGACCAGAATATAGCTAACAAAGCTACTGGTCAATGCATATAAGTCCACATTTAGGACTGGATGTTAACAGAATCAAGCCAGGAAAGTCACTTTATCAATCACAAGGCAGGCTGGCAAAGTACATCTGGAAAATGGGTAGAAATTTATAAGGGCATGTACAGTCCCTTCTTCAATAGTTTCTCCTAGACCTGTGAACTATATCTTGCTACCAGTAGCAGGTGGAGTATGTCTATCTATACACAGCAATTGTAAATCAAGTATTTTTTTTATGTGTCAAAGCATCGGCCGGGAAGTGAAACCCGGGACAACTGCTTGTAAGGCAGCTCTGTTAACCACTCGGCCACCAATGCTTTTTTATGTTTGTATCTATATATTACTAATAAATATATTATAAAATGTATATTTACACATTTGAGTTCATATGTACAATCATGACTAAACAGAACAGATTTGGTGAAATTGAGAAGATATTTTTCCCCCACAGCTTGGAAAAACTATAGGGTAAAAATATAAGTGTGCATGTATATTGATATTAGTTTGTATTTATGAGTCTGGGATTATTAAATTACATACATACTGCCTGATTAAACATAACAGATTTAGTGCAGTCATCAAAATAAACATCCTCTCCCCATGGCTGGAAAAAAGTTTTTAAAAACATAATCTTGTACCCACTGACCATTAGATTTTCTTATCATTCTGAAAAAAATGACTGCAAACATTATTGGCATGTGAATCAACTTCTGTAACATCAAAAGACATTGGTTATACTTAGTAATAATAACACAAACTCCCCCAAGTGGGTTGTTAGATTTTGTCTTTATCTGAAATTGACTGTTATACAAACAGTAGCTCATAAAATAAACATTAAATGATCATTCCCAGCTGTGACTCACAAAAATAAAAGAAATTTCTCTTTTGCAATATAAAGAGAAGAAAAATATAGAAATGGTTAATCTTGGCTTAATTGAAGCATTCGATGTGGCCTGGCAAAGAATTTTCCAAACTATAAAGATTGAATAATCTTTTATTTATAGGATAATCAATTCAAAAAAACTGAATTGAAATTAGCCACAATTATATCAATAATCTGACCCACGACATACATGGTCTTTAAAGCACAAACAAATTCAGTGATACTGGCTGACCTAAATTTTGACAAGGTCTTATCTTTACTAACCAACTGTTTTATTCTTTATCCCCTATCAATAAAGCAGATATACCATTTCAATTTTTGCATCCAAAGGGAAGGAGAAAAAGCTAGAGATTTTGTTGTTAGAATACATTCATTAGCACTAAAATGTGATTTTAAAGGCTTCCTTAATGAAGCTCTATGAGATCAATTTATCTGCAGAATGAACAATCATAAGCTTAAAATTAACCTACTAATGGATGCTGATATAATATTTGAATCTACTTTATTTCAAGCAACGTTAGAAGACTCAACAGCCAATCAACAAGCAAAGCCATTAAAAATGAATTATAGTAGTCATCAGTTAAATACACTGCTCAAATAAATCCACAACAATGAGTGAAAAGTGTTATTACAGATGTAATGAACCCATATATGCACACACAAAATGTCCACATTGCTATACAGTATGTACATATTGCATGTTGATCACACAATAACTGCTCATTTTAAAAGGTTGACAACAAGTTGCTAATGTTAGAATGGATGAATCCATTCCAAAAAGCAAAAAAGGCAATTTAAAAGTAGAAAAGCAAATTGCCTGCATTAAACAATGTGAGAAACTGAGACTCTGTTTTCAAACAGAATCCTTATTAATGATATGCTGATCACAATGGAATTGGATACAGGGTCTGCAGGGTCCATAGTGCCAAACAAGATATGTTCTATCATTAATAAGTGTAATAAATTTCAGTGCATCCTAGCAGCAAGACAATAACTGAATGCCAAGGCAATCTGTTAGCACTCTTGCGTCAGGCAAGAGTGAGTAAATGAAGCTTACTAAGATCAATATAATGAGATATTTGCCTCAATGTATTTGTCAGTAAGCAGAGCAATTTATAAGGGCGTGACTGTTCACTCAGGTTTTACAGTAAATAAACTCACAACAATAAATTCAAACAGGGTCTGCCTAGAAGTAATTGGTTTGAACCCTAAAATAATGCACAAGACTAAAAATGCAAAAAAGTGAATATGTACGCAATCATATTGATGTACATTTAAGGGAACCACCAAATGGGATCCAGAAGTTGTGATTAAAATCAAAAGATCACAAACAGTGATGGTTTAAATTGTTAATGGACAACATCATCATCATTACAGAAAGAAACTGCAGTTACTTTACTCATCATCCATGAACTGTAATGAACTTTATATGACCAGCCATCAGCAAAGCCTCATCAGATGACAAATAATAGCAAGCCAGCAGTAATTTGCCATTAACCAGCTGTGTGAACCTACAGTTCCAAGATCAGCCATCAGCAAAACCTTATCAGATAAAACAGTTGCAGTCTACCAATGATAAGTTACCAGACTGCTGAAATATTCCTTAAGTTTTTTTAAAAAAACCAAATGTTAGCAATAGTAGATCTGTTGAAAACAGCAAGTTAAAAGAAGCAACAAAGTGAGGAAGATATCTTCAAACACACCTGCATGACTATGTTCTCTAGGGCTAATTTAGCCAGGGACAGGGAATTCCATATCTCATCTTGCCTTTAAATAATAAACTACTCCAGATTCCTTTCTTATCATGATTGTATTGAGCACTCATAGCCTATGGCAATAACAGGCCAAAGGGTAATGATGCTCACAGATTCTGAATATTTCCATCAAGGTTGGGTATCTGGCAATAAGTAGTCTCCCTTTTTGAAGATAATGTTGGAGAACAATGGTCAAACCTAAAAGGTAGTATACACACTCTCCAGAAAACAACTGATAAATCTAAATAACAGTAGCCTGGTTCTCCCTATATGTTTGAAGAAAATTCTGGCTAACCTGAACAGCAGTGATCATTCTCCAGACTATTGATATCCAAGCTAATGATCAACATAGTGAGGCAAGTCCGCATTTAGGACTGGAAACATCCCAAACCAAAGCTGATTTGGGGTTAGCTTTGATTATAACCTGAAAAGTTGCCATGCTTACTCATGAGGCATGCTGTCAAGTACAGCTGGAAGTGGGTAGAAATCTATAAGAGTATTTACAGTTCCTTCTTCAACAGTTCACCCTAGAACTGGGAACTATATCTCACCAACAGTAGCAGACAGAGTATAACTATCTACAAATAACAATTGTAAATTGAATGTATGCTTGTAATTATATATTACTAATAAATATATTTTAAAATTTACATATACTCACTTGTGTTTATATGTATAATCATGACTAAACACAACCCTGAACTAACTTATCTACAAGATTTGCCCAAAATTATCTGTGCAACCGGCCAAGAAAAGCAATGAATACCCTTTCATTTTTTTAAAATCATGAATTTCAATCAGGTCATAACTTTGATCTCTCTATAGTTGACATCATGTTCTGAGAGAGTTGATCCAAAAAAGGAAGAAGATGGAGGCATGGCCAA
Source organism: Epiperipatus broadwayi (assembly GCA_028023455.1). Taxonomy (NCBI): domain Eukaryota; kingdom Metazoa; phylum Onychophora; class Udeonychophora; order Euonychophora; family Peripatidae; genus Epiperipatus; species Epiperipatus broadwayi. Next base: position 68,707 of record JAQFVV010006550.1, read on the forward strand.
TAGCTAATGATCATCAGGTCATCAATAAAAAAGACTCTAACATCACTCTTTTTTAAAAAAAATAGCACTTGTAATGACTACCTTAATCATTAGTATGTAAATCCACTTGCAATTTTATGATAATCTATTATATCTAACATATCGGCTATATATATATATATATATATACCTGTACAAACAATGTAATATATAGGTTATTTTGAGCTCAGACTTTCATACAACCTTCAACTCTCCACACTATCTCATACCACTGATACACTTGACCACATATATATCTAAAAGATAAATAATCACCAGCATTGGTATTTGGTGCTAAACCAGCACTCATCAGTTGGTCCAGATTATCATCTCTACACATAATCTATTATCTAATACTCAAAAAAAGAACTTTAAATCTAGTTCTCAACTTTCTTTAGTTACGTAATGCGTTGATTATGATACTATTCAGTATTGAAAACACTCAACATTAAATAAATTTTCTTTATTAAAAATTCAAACCTGTTCTGTTATTAAATGTTTTAACATTTTATGCATCATCAAAAAAAAATCAAAAAAAAATCTCATATTTTTGAACTCAATTATGAAACCAAACAAAAAAATTAAAAACTTGTGTTCTATTTATATGTCTATCATTTTTATGTCAACACATCTGATTGAGTTACATGTAAGCAAATAGTAAAGTCTGGTAATTGATATTTCTTTTTCTTTGTAGAGGGATTTTAAGTTGTCTCTTGTCATTTCTTTCATTTTAAAGATATTGACATTACTTTGAAATACTTTAAAATTTCTTTACTACATTTATCTTTTTATTCTCTTCATAATTTACCTCCCAATAAAAATATATACATTCGCATTTTTGGTAGATCTAGTTATCATCATGGGACTAGGTAATACTTGTTTTAAATGGTGGCTTTCATTTTTCCAACACGTTCTTCTAAAATCTCATTTCAGACTGGCTTTATATGCAGTGATATTTAATTAGTTTATATGGTAGGTTCACATTTTTTGGTAAGAATCATCACATTTAGCACTTCAAATAGTAGTCTAGTTTCTATTATTGAAGTTACTGCTGAATATATATATATATATATATATATATATATATTCAGAGATCTATACAGAATATATATAATATATATATATATATATATTCTGTACGATAATTACACAGCTTATTCACAAGCAATTATTAATATATTTTCCCCCCAAATCACCTCCTGTTGTAATGTAATGACCTGGCACAAAGTTTATCCACAATTATACAGGTTGATATCCTAAATAAACCAGCCAAAAAAGAGAAATAAAGATTAAAGTGACTCTATTCGTATCCAATCAATTCATGATGAAATCAGATAACCAAAAATTAAAACAGGCAACACACTCTATATACGTATTGCCACTCAGTGCAAGCCATGGTAATCAATGGATGCCAGAAGACTTTCACTGAATGACGATACGTATATAGAGAATTTTGCCTGTTTTAATAACAGTTCAGAGCAAGCATAAGAAATGGTGATCATGTGATGTTTATTGGCTTATAACCAAAAATTACATTAGAATACCATTTCTTTCATTTGTCTTCTTTTTATTAGGATCATCTTTTCAAAGCATTTTAACTTTTCTATTTATAGATTAAAATCTTTAATTAAAAAAAATATAAATGAGCTAATTCCCTGAAATTATTTATCTTTGCTTATTTATTCTGAAATTCTCGAGGGGAGTTTTAATTTAAAACTATATATATATATTAACCCCTCCAAATAAAAGATATAAGCTTTGATTCCTAGTACTAGGTTTAAAAATCCTGAATACATTATTTATTTTTAATAATAAGTATAGGGAATTTGAACTCAGACTTTCAAGCACCGTTCAACTATCCACACCATCTCATACAACTGATACACATGTAGAAAAGATAAATAATCACTAACACCCATATTTCATGCTAAACCAGCACTCATCAGTTGGTCCAAGTTATCATCTCCCATATATATATATATATAATCAGTGCTCAGTTTATATTAAGATAGCAAATATTTATACTTTAATAAGAAAAAAAAAACAAGAATTTCTATAGCCTTCAGGTGTATAATTTAAATGTCATTTGTCAATCTTTACTTAGATTAGCCAAAAAAAATGCCTATTTATTTTAATGAGGTAAAAAATAATGGGGTTTGATCAATGTATCAATAGGGCACTAGTACATTAGATACTGAACTGGTTTTAGATTTATATAACTATGCATGTAAGTTGGCTTAGATAAAAAAAACATTAATATTATTTTCAATTTAGTCTAGTAACTTGATAGTAAGATTAAAAATAAAATATGGCTACTGGAAGAAGAAGTGCATTAGATCAAAAAGGTCCAACTATAATGTTTCCAGATTCAGAGTTCCTCTTTAATGAAAGCCACAATCTAGAAACTATTCCAAGGATATTGGCAAGTTAGGTATTGAATAGGGATTTATTAAACACTACCATCTGATATCTATTGATTACTAATGTTTACACTAGATGGGATAACCATAGTGTGAAGTAAAAAAATGCTATAGAGCAGATACATTTAAAGCTCTGCTTATGGATAATAATAATTTTAATATATTACTGCTGTAATTAGTTTTGATATAAAGTGTCAATCACAAATTTGAGATATAAAGCAGATGTACCAGGCCTTGTAATGGCCATTGTCTATTCTAATTGCTTGCTTTAACAATTTTTTTTAAAGATTTAATGTAAATTAAACAAAAGATTTTAAATGTGAGATTTGTACATCAATCTAAAAGGCAGTCATTTTGATTTCAATTGTATATTAACCAAAAATAAATGTAAATATGGTACTATGGCAGCCATTTTTTTTATTAAATATAACATTTCAAACATGAATTTACACACTGTAGTAAAAATTTCTTCATGATTTAAATGAAATATCTCTGTAGTTAAAAGAACATCACATGACCCCTACTTCTTATGCTTGTGTATAACTGTTTTAAAACAGGCAAAATTCACTATACATATTGCCACACACAGCAAGCTAGAGTAATCAATGGATGCCAGAAAGCTTGTGCATAAAATCCCCATTTAGTGCCTACTCATCTAATAACCATAGACTAGTTTCTGGCCTGTGGCCTTCATCAGTGAGGAGCCTTGGATCTGAGAGCATTGCACCTAGATCTTAGGATCTAATGCAACCCCCCAGCAGCCACCTTTTATCTTTACTTAATTACAAAACTATGAGTCTTAAAGTGAAAACACCTTAATGTTTTCAATCCAAGCCCATTAGCTTATATAGTCATATGGGTCTGAACTCAGTTCAGTACCCATACATTTTGGTGTCTTTGGTTCTTTAATAATCATAGACACCACTATACTATTAGGCAGGATTGGTTTTAAGCCAATAAACATCACTTGACCACAACTTCTTATGCTTGTGTATAACTGTTTTAAAACAGGCAAAACTCACTATACATATTGCCACACACAGCAAGCTAGAGTAATCAATGGATTCCAGAAGGCTTGTGCATAAAATCTCCATCTAGTGCCTACTCACACAATATCCCCATACTAGTTTCTGGCTTGTGGCCTTTGTCAGTGAGAAGCCTTGGATCTGAGAGGACTGCACTTAGATCTTAGGATCTAATGCAACTCTCTGAAGCCATCTTTTATCTCTACTTAACTACAAAACTATGAGTCTTAAATTGAACAATAATATTTTCAATCCAAGCTTATTATCTTATATCTCAGTTCAGTACCCATACATTTTGGTGTCCTTCGTTATTTAATAACCATAACCACCAATATCCTATTAGGCAGGATTGGTTTTAAGCCAATCAACATCATATGATCACCATTTATTATGCTTGCTTATAACTATTATTAAAACAGGCAAAACTCACCATACAGTATTGCCACTCAGTGCAAACCAGAGTAATTAATGGATGCCAGAAGGCTTGTGCATTAATGGTGATCATGTGATGTTTAATGAATTCATATACTTTAATCACATTTTCTTCATGATTTAAATAATATACCATTGCAGTTAAAAGCACATGTAATGATTTTTTTCCAAGCAGTTTTTATTAATAGCAGAATTACTTCCTTGACATAAACATAGTATTTGTGTATTTGACACATGACATGGGATAAACATTCATATATTTACCAATCAGACAATGGGATAAATATTCATATATTTACCAATCAGACAACAGAGAAAATATTGATTTTATTCATAAGATAGAGTTGACTTCAACAGGCTGGAAATTTTTATTGGTATTTGTATAAGAACAACTCTCTGATTTGAAATTTTGCTGTTTTATAAATTAAAGAAAATATAAAGCTTTTTTTAAAATTTTTATGAAAAATAAAAATTAATTTTATACCCACTATTTAAATGTGTTATTTACCTCACCACAATTTGGTATACACACTGAACAGCACAAAGGCTACTTTTATACAAAATTATAGTCAGATGACACCCTATACATTGTTCATTATTATTCATGTGGATAAAATAAATAAAATGTCTATATTTGATCTACATTACTAACATAAGTGTGACACTCAGAAGAGAAATCTTAAATCTGAGAGTGAATGTCATCACAAGGTCAAAATTTTCACACTTAAACATGAGAAGAACATAGCTTTCAGTTCTGAACATAGATTATGGTGGTGATGTTAATAATTGTGACATAGTAATCCAAACAGAAATTCAGCACCAAATAAATTTATATAAATTAATGTGCCAATAGCTCTTATCAAGCTTTTTAGAACATTCCTATCCCCAGGCCAGTTTCATGCTTTTGGAACTCCTCAGTGAGACACTAGGATATTCAAGCACTAGATTTAAAGTATCAGGTGAAGCCACACTTTATCTAATGGTTAACTATTAAATAGAAAATGTAAAATTTTCAGACATCTATGTGTCTTCAAATCCAGATATCTAACTTAAAAAACAGTCATATGGAATTGAACAAAGTTCAGAGATACCATATATTAATAGATTTAGCAATATAAAATCACCAAAACCTGAAGAGCAATAACAACAATTGCAAGGAAATTAAGTCATATATCACATGACTTAATTTAATAAGCTTGTATTACAAATGTTATATAATGAGCATGCCAGTAGCTTTAACAAGCCATAGTTAGAAACTGGTCTGAGGATAGGATAGCATGCTCATTATATAACATTTGTAATATAAGCTTATTAAATTAAGTCATGTGATATATGACTTGATTTCCTTGCAAATAAATTTATGAACTCAAAAATCAGTTGAAGTAAAAGCAGCTGTTTTATATGAACTTGTTGCAACCAAAAATATTATAAGTGTGAATCCTAAGAAAGGAAAAACTGTGAAAGTACATGATAAAATAAATATTTCTGCAGACTTTATTGAAAACTCTGATATAAAATATGATAGTCCTGTTATATAACTCTGAGTAATCTGAAATAACATGTGACAAGTGATAGTATAAACTATCCACTTTCAAGAATTCCAAAAAACCTAATAAGGAATTGTAAAGAGATCTTATTGGTAGCAAATTTCAAGATTCTTTGTCCTATATAAAAATAAAAGATAAAGAACAAGGAAACATTTTTCAAGATATTTACTAGTATGGAGTACATCAAAAGGAATTATTTATAGTGTACTATGTCATGCCTTTTGCACTCCAAAGAACAAAAACTTAAACAGTTTTGCCTAAGAAGGAGTTTCATCTGAAATAAATATTGGATTTTTTTTTTGAAATTTTGAACTCTTTACAAAAGTAATACTGAACATAGAAAACAATATTTGGTTTGAAATTTCCTTTTGGGGTCATTAAGAGAACAGAATTTATAAAGACTTACGACTACAAATTCAATGCCAATAGTTAAGTTGAAATATTGCTTGCTATAAAGGATTGAAGAGATAACATTAATGTTATCATTTAGAGCTATCCTGTGCAGTCTTATAAGTGAAAGGATCAGTCACAAGTTTTATGAAATCTTATTAGACCATACTTTTTTCTATTAAAAGCAGAACAAATGGTATTTATTAAGGGTATCTGTGTGGAGGGGGAGGTAGACATATTTTGTAATTAAATGCAAATGCATTAATCTTGAGATATGTAAATTTATTATAAAAAAGGTTTATATATATATATATATATAACCTACACTCCCAATACCACTCGTATATGTTACATGAGCGAAATGCCCAGGCGCCAGTTCTATTAATGAATAGAACAATATAACAAGATATATGATACAAAATTGTTATTGAGACTCTTCACTTAAGTCTATGTTCAGCTCAGCTCAGTGGGAGGCTATAGGAAGTTCAAAAGATATATGATTATAAGTAAATGAAAGAAGAAATATTACAAAACATTAAATATAATGTAAATCCTTTTTATTAATTAATTGTGTGATAAAGAATCACAATGTTTATTTGTACAATCTATTAAAATATACTTTAAACTTAATTTCTTCCCTCATCCAAGTATAACATATATCAGCTTGCTATAATTATATTACTAAACAATTCTATGACTTCGCATATCATAATCTAAACATCTACTTTAATGCCAATCAAGAAATCTCAGGGAATTTAGCAAACACAGTTGAATTAAATAAACTACATTGGCCCATAAGTTATAATTCTAAAGTATGATAAAATGTAATGAAACAAATTGACTAAAATATTTTATTGTGTTTCATTAATAAGATAATAACAGAAATATGATATTTTAATCTCATGTCATCATCTAACAAATATACCAACTTGGCAACCTTTCTAATACATTTATCCAGTGGCAAATGTTCCTTATAATGTTTGGATTAAGAAAACAATATCGTCAGACACCAGCAAATTTGATATCATAACTATAAAATAATATATCTACTCTATAATAGATTTATGAAATGTGAAGATGTGGAAATTGAAACACAAATGTACACAAGAATAACTTAAGACACAGTTTTTAATAAATAAACAAATCATTTATTACACTGAAAAAATTTAGTTTATTTAACATTATATTTCTTTTTTTTTTTTACAATAGGACTACTTGTCTTACAGATTTCAAATTATCCAATAAACTTTGAGCATCAGTTTGGGATTATCCCATCATATAACATTATTTATAACCTTTTGAAATCAGAAATTAACAACAAAACTTAAATTTTCTAACTTTGCATACTTGTTTTGTTTAAGTGTTTCACTTAAACATATCATTAACATAATATACTATATTATTGGCACAGAAATATTTATGAGAGGATTTTCTATTGATTAATAAAATAAATCAAACTAAAATATTTGGCTATCAACAAAGCAACTTTTTCTAACTAATGAAACAATCATTTTTAAATACATATACCTTTTCATGCATAACAATGAAATCATATTCATTCTGATGGTTTGATGATTTATAATTCTGTATTTCAACAACTTTATACCTTTATATTTTCGATATTGTTTGTATTACGTGTGTGTGTCAAGCAACGATAATAGAAAACAATCTTTTCTTTTAAACTATCCATTCATCAAGAAAATATGAAATAATTATTTCATTTCGGACAATGTCGTAAACCACCAAAAAATAAGACACCAATTTTATATCAAAAATTATTTTAACTATTTATCTGGCCACATATTGAATAACACAGAGCTATATATTCATGATTATACAGACTACACATTCCAAGGGAAATTCACATGAGGAGCGAATAAACTCTTTACTTAATACTTCTACAATAATTCATCCATTTCTAAAATATACTGCTGGTGGGGACTTTTCCTCATCACCAAGACTCTAAGAAAAACATCACTTAATTTCAAACTATCATTTCATAATACACGTATAATATAAACTAGGCTCTACTCATGGAAATTATTAAAATATACTAAATAAGCAAAATCTTTTATCCCTACAAATATTAGAATGCATCCAGATTACTTTCCATTCACAGAACTCTTCTACATGTCTAACAATATATTTACACACTGGCAGATAAATACACACAGATAACATACTAATCCATTCAATTCTATAGAATATGACACATCCAAAATTTATACATAAAATATTCACAAACGGAACTTTATTAAACAAATGTCATAATTGTGCAAAACAGACACACATGCGTGGATAAGAATATACACACAAAAAAAATTAATTCTAAGTTACATACTATGCAGATAATATGGTAATTAAATAATACATTAAGGTATTATTTTTAATTCAGAATAAACTTTAAGTTACTTTTAGAATTTAGTAGTTATAATTATTACGAACGAACTTTCTTTATCATATCTAGCAAACTATTTCAGTTATACGTTCATTGATTTTAAAGCCAAAATTCTCATTTTGAAATAATAAAATCTATAAAATAAATGTAAACCTCTCTCTAATGATATGACAAAAAAAATATATTTCTTTTCTCTATCTTCGTAAAAGAAAAATAAGACATATTTTTATAAAATCAATATTTACCAACGTATCCACTGCTTGTGAATACGCATTCTGAGATGATCTAGAGATCATAATAACCCAAATTATAAATAAAACATAATAATAAGTATGCTTATCTATCTATAATATACATTAATAATGACAAGCAATAAAAAAAAAATAAAGAAACAAAAGTTATTTGTTCTGTGACTTAAAGTATAAAAAGTATGCTTGCAAAGTTCTAATCCAGGTTTGTGAAACAATATGGGGATGGATTCCAAACTGAATTTGAACATAAAATAAATTTCTGTAGGCTAATCAAAAAAAAAAATATATAATCATAACTTAAATATGATCCAGCACTTTCAATGTTCATAGCATAACTATTTGAGCTACTAAATCATACGTAAGTAATCAATTTCTCTTTTATTATGACAGAAATATAAGACATTTTTAGCTACAGTTGAACAGGAATTATTTTATTCACTTCGTAATAGTTTTAAATTAAGTACGCTATTATTTTTAATAGTTTTCTTAAATAGCATTTGACACTTTATAATCTAATATATGCATAGTTTATTTTTTTAAATATTGCCAATTAAGATATCATGATTTATTAGTAATTACACAATTAATACTTTATTATTATAGTGCATTTTTATCAAAGAGAACAGAAATTGCACCACATTTCCGTCCTTCCATCCAACTTAAGTAAATATTTAATGAAGAGTTTCCTTTGGTTATTTGAAATAATTCACATTTTTATTTCTTTCATTAAATGCATATTATTTTTAGAAATACCAGATAAATGAATACTGTCACTTTTTTTTAAATTAATTTAAGCATGGCATGATATATCAAAATACACATATCCTTAATTTTAAATTTAACTCTCATAAAAGCATAATGCAGAAGATGGTGAAAAATCAAAATAAATTCTGAAAAACAGTCCTACATATGTTTCCAAGATATATTAGAAGGCACATGTGGATTAATTATATAACAATAATGTTCATGCACTCTATCTTCTTTCTTAATTATAGATAAATAAAGTAATGTCATCTTAACATCAATGATATACATTTTTAAATATTAATAATTATGAGGTGGTTAATTCAAATGTTTAAATTAAGGAGAGTAATGAAAAAATAATGTACCTTCTTAAAATTTATTCCTGCATTCCAATTAAAGACATTCTTCTGTAATGAATTTCCTAAGATTTTTTAGAAGTTTACTCCAAAGCTTTTTAAATCAATTTGACTTCAGCAACTGGCTGCAATTACAATTATAATGAGCGCTGACTGCAATTATCACAATAATGAGCAATTTTTTACTGGAAGCTATCTGTTAAATAGATATCTCCTTTCTCCTAGCAAAAGGTCATTTCCCTTCCCAAGGTTAACTCCCACATTTTTGCACCCAAGCTAATTACATATTCAAAAAAAAAATCTTTTCTTTTAAAAAAAAAATCATTCTGATTTTTACAAGTAAATCAAGACAAAAAAAAAATAATGATAATAAAATAAATAGCTTTTACAAACTTGAAAGAAATGAATATTAATTAACTGTTAAACAAAAACAAATTAATAATTTATTTAATTTATAAAAACAATTCACCTATCCAAATATCGATTAATCATTGAAAAGAAATACATTTGTTAAATTATTAAAGATAATTTCTGTACCTTAAATGTCTTCATGTTAAATGTACTATCGTTTAATGTTATTAGAAGATGAAAATGAAGTGAAAATGATGCAGAGTCATACATGCATGCACATACATTATAATATAAATATTAAATTAACTTGACTAAATATAATGGAGGTGACTATTAATGTTGATAAAGGGATAGGTATCAATGAATAAGGGATTAGGAAAACATTCAAATCAATACTAAACACTAACATAAAATAACTTTGCATTTTCCTGCCAAAAAAAATATACTGATTCCCATAATAAATAACCCCTCTTCCTTACATTAAATACTTCATTAACCACAATAATAATAATGAATACTTATAAAGTGGTCAAACAACTGCATAAGCAGTCCATATCTAAGCTTTAAACAATTTCCAGCAAAAAATTTCATTTTTTTAATACAATATAACTATTCAATGCAGATACAAAGTATCTCAATTTCTTGTGCCATTCATATGGTCACAATATATATATATATATGTGCCCTTTATATGGTCACAATATATATATATATTGTGCCCTTTTCTATAGGTCAATGATGGTTATAAATGGTCAATTACTAAAAAAATTTTAAAATTAATATTATATAGTATTTATAATTATGAACTGTGATTAAGTAGTAAAAGATTAATGTAATATATTTAATAATAAGTATTGTGATGGTGGGGATTGCATATAGTTCTATATTTTTCTAAATTATTTTTCAAAATTTTATATAATCATTTTAAATAATATAAGTAGCAAATATATTAAGACAGATAAAACTAGACTAAACACTGGAAATGTCTACGTGACTGTCTGGAATATTTTATGTATAAGCACCAGTTTAAATTAATACTAATAATTAAAATATTTAAATAGTATATTATAGAACTGGATGGAATTGTCACACATCATAATAAAAATAAGTATTATACATTTTATTAATTATTGTTTTGAAATTATTTTAAAAGATAGTTAAATTGTAATAGATAATAATTAATTTAAAAATAATAATAGGTTAATATTTAAGTCTATTACATCATGATTTTAAAACTTTAGAAATTGTTTATAAACCAAAGTAGGGAGTGACCAATAAAAAGATAGATCTTGGCAGACAACAAAAATCGTGCCAATTTATTGTATAAACGAGGAGAACAAAAATGTGTTGACTCCAGAGCAGAGGTAAAATTTTAAGCTCTTTAAAATTTCTTTCTTTCTTCAATTTATTAGTCAATTTTATTATAATTTTAATAATATCTTTGAAAGAAACTAACTGACAATTTAAAATCTTCCGAAGAGAATCTAAGAATAAAATTTAAAAAAAGTTCTCATAATAATGTTTCACTAACTCCACAGTAACCTGCCAGTGGATTCTATCAAAATATAATCTGAATTTTCAATAAAAAATGGATAGATTCTGAAAACCAAGTTGTAAATTTTATAATATTCCAAAAATGTTAATGTTATTCATTGATATAGTTTGTATAGCGTATTACTATGAAAACTGCTTTCGTGCATATAAAATTAATGAAAGGACATTGTGCGCAAAGTTAATGAATAGAATGGAAAATAAAAAATAAGTATTATTCGTATAAGAATAAATGGACAAAAAGAAAAATTATTATTGAAATAATTTGAATTGCTTTCTTTAAGATGACCTGAGCAAATACTCCAGAAATAGTTAAAGATCGAAAATGTTGTATATAAATTAATAATGAATGAAAGTGAAATTACCAAGGAAAATACTTGCCTAAAGAAGAAAAAAATATTTTACAGAGAAATAAATATAAAATATTGGATCCATGAAAAAAACGCAATTGGTACCGTAATGATTAAATAATTGTAGTTCTGCTAGAAATAAAGATGCATCAATGCGCCGAGGTAATATTCACCCGAACATTAAAAACTTTGTGGGATAACTAAATAAATGTTTTTAAATAATTTTGAATTAAACATTGAAACTAAAGATTGTCTAAACAGTTTACTAAATGAACTAATTTATTTAAAACTTTAATAATCAGAAAGAAGAACATTCGGACAAAGAAGAAATAATAAATATTATGGGACTAACCAAGATTTACCGCCAGAAAAAATACGTGATTATGGTTTAAATTATTTTCTTTATTAATCTAAGTTAAACATTAAGTTTTAGATAGTGATAGGGAAACAAATACATTAATTCGCAATATAACATTATATAAAATAATATGTTTTTTGATTTTGAATGTTCAAATAAAATTGTATGTGTGTGGAAATTTTGTATGTTTGCGATGCTCGAGGAGAAAGAAACCTACTACAAACTCTAATAGGAAGGTAAAGATTATTTTGGTAACATTTTATAGTTATTAATGATATAATGTATGTTTTATTTATCTAGATCAGCTAGGAATGGAATGAATGTAGTGCAAAAGTTTTATTGTTATGGTTATTGTAAAACGCATTTTGAAAAACAACACTCTAAAACACTTTGAGATGTAATTAGATTTTTTAAAAAATATGCATACGATAATCATTTAATGTGTTATTAATATAGTTCAATATAACCGATGGTTATGTCATATTTTCTGTTAATTTTTCCGATTGGGATATTTGGGTGTTATTTTAATAAAACATAGATGTCGAACCTACAGTGTAATAAAGCAAGATAAATTGTTCTTATGGAATAGGGAAATGTTTTATATTAGTGAATTTTGTTTATTGTTTTAAAAGGTAGTTAGTTTTATCGATGTTGGATACAGTAAAAATCTTGAGAGATGGTTTGAGTAGTGACTTGGTAGTACGTGGAGATTCGGAAACCAAGAGGATGTATTAAAAACTAGGATGCTACAGGGAATGAAATAATAAGTAGTTTTAGGTGGTAATCAGCGTAGTTAACAAAGCCCTATGACTGTTACACATGTTGTCATGGACAGTGTTATTTTTATCTTTCTTGTGAATCTTATTAGATGTTTGGTAAAGCTGAGTAAATAGCTGCCACATCAAGCTTATCGCCAGGGTTATTAGACAATGAATGTCAGACCTATTCACACTGTTCCATACATTTTAAAGTATATATTTTAATAAGTTATCTATCTATCTTCCCGTTATCCTATACATCTTTCGCTATCTTTATCTGTATTTCTTGCAACTACATCGTTATTTGATAAGTCTATTGAAAAGAAACAATAGATATTTTAGAATGTATGTCATGCTGTTATTTGAAATAAGAATAGTTAAGTATTAACAAAGAGTAGATTATGATTATTGAAAGAGAGATGCAGATATCCTAAGAAAAGAAGGAGTCAGAGAATTATGTTAATTTTTTCAAGAAATGAACTATAATTTTATAAAAATATATCCAAATAGAAATATACAAAAATATTAAAAATGATTTAACGTTTTCTTATTGTTGATTATATTTTAAAAATATAAGTATTGCATATTTAAAGAATGTAATAACATTCGATAATTATAATATATGTGAAACTGAAACAGGAGATAATTAAACTCATGTTATGGCATTATACATGAGTATGGCTTATGGAATAAATGTATTAGAGTTTACGAGCATTAGAGAACAAACGTTATAGGTAATCATAATATTTGAACAATATGCAGAGTGACTTATATAGAGTTACAAGAAAATGTAATTTTTTTTAAGGGGAAAAACCATATTGATTGTAAATTTATAATGTTTATAAATGATGTTTATCCACATATATAATTTATAATACGGTAACTTTAATAAGAAAGGGTAAAGAATAGTATTACCCATAAAATAGTTAAAATAAGTAATATAATAAACCTAATGAGAAATAAATAAATAACTTATAAAGGGTATAATAATTTAAATTAACTATAAAAGAAATCTAAAAATGTATAATTCAACTATTGTAGCGGAAAGAAAAAATGAGGATATCCCTTGTAAATAAATGTAAATAGATTTGTTTGTTTTATCTTAATTTTGATTGTTGTTAATAAAATTCTAAAATTTGTGTATTAAAACTTGTGTCTGAGTTTTGTTTTCTCTACATCATTGCATGAATCCACAGGATATGTTTACCGTCATTAAACTAAGTATATAATTGTTTGCACAAAATATAAATAGAGAAGTATATTTAATCTTAAATATTTATTGATGTTTTTTGTTGTAATTGAATAATTATAAAATTGCATTGCGTTATTTGTCATAAATCCATTGTCATAATAATTTGCTAAATTGTATGCTATTAGTTGCCACTTGCTTCATTTATCAGATTATCTAAACACTGCCACTTACTAATTTATTTTATTACTTAAAGATAAAAAAGGAGGATATTAGATTATTAACTAATTTATTACGGGTATGAATTTGCGATTAAAGAAAAGCTGTATTGGTTAGATTAAACAATGAAGATTGTGATTATTATTATTGTTTTATTATTAATTTAATTCAGAGTAGTAAATTATGACACAAAATCCCTTATCATATTTTGCTACCTTATGTTAATTTTAACCTTGAATAAAATTAAGAACCTGAGATTATTTCATTTGAGCTAGATAATTACTATTATTGTTATTATAGATAAAAGATTAATACTTTAATTGTTAAATGAGTCTTAGTGATTAGAAGTTGCAGAAGTCATAAGAATACTATGTAGTTACTATATGTAATAGTAGTATAAAGGGGGATAGTGTTCTTATGCCATTGAGGTGGTATCCTATGGGATATTATCTCAATGTAATCTACATTGTCACCCTTTATTTCCACTTCTAGTCTCATGAATTATAGAATAGTTATTTGAGTTAGTCTAAAACAGAACCTAAGTTAATTTTAAGAAACCTGAGCTAGTAAAGCATTTAATTGAATATCTCATTAATTATTAGAGCTAGAACCCGGTGAGGCGATTTTCACTATGTTATATTATTTATTTGCGGGGAAGTGGAGTACACATATACATGTAATTACATTTAGGGTGAGAGGGTAGATTGTGGTGTAACGTGGTGGGCTCGAGGTGTACATAGTTACACAACATAGGTAAAGGGCAGATCGTGGCGGCCCAACTTTAGGGGCCCGATACGTTATAGAGGGCAGAATATATATATATATCTGATGAGAATGTCAGAATCAGTGTGGGCTTTGAGTGTTCCATCATCAGATTTTCAATAAGATGGATGGCTGAAAAGTTGGATGGTGGAGTAGATTTAAGCCTCTCTATTAAAATATGAAGATTCGCTATCTTAATATAAACTGAGCACTGATTATATATATGTGTGGGAGATGATAACCTGGACCAACTGATGAGTGCTGGTTTAGCAAGAAATATGTATATTGGTGATTATTTATCTTTTCAACCTATATGTGGTCAAGTGTATTGGTAGTATGAGATAGTGTGGAGAGTTGAGGGTCTTGTGAAAGTCTGAGCTCAAAATACTCTATATATTACATTGTTTATACAGGTATATATATATATATATATATATATATATATATATATATATATATAGCCTGTATGTTAGATATTAAATAGTAGCTTCAATGTCTGTCCAGCCCTTGTATATATACTTAAAAGGATTATGTTCTGTCCATGAGGGGTCAGAGCGACTTATGGTCAACCTAGATGTGACAAGACTGTCAGCATCAGTGTGGGCTTTGAGCATTCTATCATCAGATTTTCAACAGGATGGATGGCTGTAGAGTTGGAAGGTGGAGTGGATTGAAGCCTGTCCATTAAAGTATGAAGATTGGCTATCTTAATATAAATCTGAGCACTTATTGTATATATGTATAGAGATAATAATCTGGACCAACTGACGAGTGCTGGTTTAACATGAAATACATATATTTGTGATTATTTATCTTTTTGACACTTATGTGGTCAGATGTATTGGTAGTATGAGATAGTGTGGAAAGTGGAGGGTTGTGTAAAAGTCTAAGCTCAAAAAAGGTTAAGAAAAATCACTTCTTTGGTAGAAATATTGCATGCAAACGTCATTATGGAACATTTGGTATAAGTAAAATTAAAAATTGCACAAGTAAATATTTTATTTTTGAACAGTTATGAAATGTACTTTTTAAAAGAACATATAAAAATAGTAATTAAGTGATTTTTGTCATTCGGATTTCCTGTGAAAACTATTCAGGCTATTATTAATTGATACTAATATAAATGAATTTTTAAGACGATTTTTCTTTTAGTTTTTGTCAATTTCATCAACAAAATTTTTTTTTCACAGTAAATAATGTTATTATAATGGATGTTCAAAAATAATGATAATATAAAACATGCATGTTGCTGAATATGTAGATACTTAGTTTAAGAAATGCATCTTTAAGAATTGAATTTACTGCAGTTTTATCATTTCCATTTACATTTTTTTAGGTAGGGATTCTATTTCCATTGCAAATAGAACAATGAATATTCTAATTTGGTCTTCTTTTGCAATAAAATTAGAAAATCATTTCTCAAATTCTGAAGTTTAACAGTCCTAGGAAATCTTGCAAGTCTGTGAGTGCATTTTTAACAGCTCTTATTTTTTCTGGATTTGGATATTTACTTTTGTTGGCAATAACATGTCTTAAAATCTTAATTTCTATAGTGGAACAAATATACTTCATGGTATTTTATCATGCACCAAACTCTCATCTTTCACATACTTTAAATCATCAAATGTCACATGATCACCATTATTTATGCTACCACATGCTGTTTACACAGAGGCAAAACTTCACACAGTAGTGTCACTCAATGCAAGCCAGAGTAATCAATAGATGCATGAGAGTTTGTGCATAAAATCCCTATCTAGTACCTACCTATCCAATATCCCCATAGTAGTTTTCTAAGATCTAGGTGCAGTACTCTCAGATCCAAGACTCCTCACTGATGAAAGCCACACGCTAGAAACTAGTCTGGAGATATTGGACGAGAAGGCACTGGATAGAGATTTAATGCACAAACCTTTCTGCATCCATTGATTATTCTGATTTGCACTGAGTGGTGCTATTGTATGAAGAGTTTTGACTCTGTGTTTCACATGCTTTGTTTATGCATACTATTTATTCATTCTTCATTTCAACAATGTCATCTAAATAAAGAATGGCTGCTTTCATCCCCTGCAACAAATCCTCCATTTTAGCATCAAGCATGTTTGAGCAATAGTTATTCCAATTGAAAATTTATTATATCTAAATAATCCCCATGAGTATTAATTGTTACTTCTGAAATTTGGTGAAACAAACTGTAGATTAATATTAACAAAATATAATCCTTTTTGTAGCAATACTAAGACTTTCTGAATACTAGATACAGGATATGCTCCTTTATTTATATATTTATTCAAAATTTCTTGATTATCACAATGTAAATGAACAGTCCCATTGCTTTTAATATTGTGATGATGTGGTTTGCATATTGCCTCCTAACAGCCCTCTATATCATGTCTTTAACTGTTTCTGACACTTTGTTTTTTGAAGTGAAAGAGACCTCTTACGGTCTTCAAACAATGGGATGGACAGTTGCCATAGTTGTATATTAATGCTGCAGAATCCATCTTAAACAATTGTGGTTACTTTTCATAGATCCAATTCCATATGTACTCTTTTTATTATTTGTCTCTAATGGTTGAAACTAATTCCTGCCTCGAATCAGATTTAAATCTCTCTTCCTAATATTCATAGGTAGATTTTTTAGGCTTGTATTTACTCTCACTGATACTGTTACCTTGCATATCTATTGGATTTCTGTTTCCATCAGTCACCACTAAATCCATTTTAACTGTAACTATAATATTATATTTCGTAGAAATATTTGACTAGTTTACTTGTGACATAAGAGACATATCTGCTTCGCTGTTCATCTTTATTCTAAATTTCTGTACACAATTATGAATGTCCAATATAATGTAATTATTATTGATATCAATTATCTTTCTGCCATTAGTATTTTCTGTAGACTCTTACCCATGGCTTAGAGTCTGGTGATACCATGACCACACTCTTTCTCCGCTTATTTTTTTACAAACTGCCAATCACAAATATAGCTTTGGTCATTTTTAAATTTACATTTCTTTTTTTATATGGCCTTTACCACCACAACAGCCATACTTTTCCATTTGTAATCTGCTTGTCCTCTGTTTATATCCATATCTTTACATAGGTACTATTTTGAAACTCTATTGTGTTGTCCATAATGTGATCATAAGCAAGACATTTTTAATACCGTGGATGCAAGTTAATTCACTTTCACTCAATAACAGTTGTTTGAGTTTATTGTCACTCATCTTCAACAATAAGTGGTTGAGAAGTTGAAGTATTGGACTGTGTCAAATTTCTATATGCAGTGGTAACCTTATTATTACTATCTGAATACACATCATTATTTATTTACACTAGAAGGAATGCTTAACATAGAGAATAAACTTAAATCAGATTCTTTTAACTTTATATAATAAGTATAATTCTTTATCTATACATCTAGCTTGCATAAAAGTTGTTCTTACATTTAATACTATTGAGAGTATAATTATAAATCTTTTCACTATAGATACTCATCATCTCTATGGCTTAATTCTATTTATTAATTCCCATTCTCTCTTTTCATATACTCACAGATACTGCTGATTATCCTTCTCATTTCAGTAGTTTTTTTTTTTATATGCATTGGCATAATCTACATATATTCACATAATAAATAGATATTTGCATAATTAACATACATTTGTATACTCTCCACATTTGCATACATTAATATTCTAGAATGTTAAACTATGAGGGTGTTAATCATTATCTGGTCTGACTTCTTGTTATAAATAAACACATTAACTGTATTTAACATTACTCATATTTACATATGTACACATATTTAGTCAAACATTGCAATTAATAACATATTCATCACAAAATTATAAATCCAACAATGTTTACTTAAGCATAGTTTGGAGCATGAATAGTAAACTTATATTGTCATGTTATACTTGTGTATATATAATAGTACAATGTATTGTTATTCTAACGTCCATCTTTTGAAATGGTACTCTGCACATAAATTGCATTGAAGAATGTAATTATTGAGCATTTAAAAAACTTTTGCCTTGTACAAAAATCATTTATATTAATGCATAAAATTAAGTTTAATTTATCTTATGTATAAAATCCCCAAATATCCATAATGCTATCACATGATATTCATATTAAACCTAGCAGACTTTTTTTAAAAAAAAATGTTCCACCATTAATAAACTGTAATCATTTTTTACAAAACATTTTATAAAAAGAAAGTAATTTGTTAAAACAACTGATTAAAAAAGATATGATGGGCTTTCCATAGGTTGGGTACATTTCTGGATTCTACAAAAATATGGTATTGGACTAAAACTTTTTCAAGAAAAAAACGCTCGGAAAACATGTGCTTTTGAGTATAGTACACAATTGAATAGATATAATATTTAAATTATGAACAAAATGTGGTTACAGTATATAAATTTATATTTGAAATATAATATTTAATGAGAAAAAAAATAGATGCTATATACCATATTTACATTTAGTTTTGTGTAGTTTGATAATGCATAGTTTGTGGTCTACAGTAATACCATGCGTGATTGAAATTCGTTAAAGCAGCTAATTAATTAGGGTGGCCAGGGACATATGCTTGTATTACATATAAAACAGTTATAAACTCACTTTAAATTTTAAAGCTCGTTTTATTTCATATTTATTTCATTCTCAATACTCCGTTTTTATTCATTTTTACTGCTTCAAATTTTTAATTTGTTTTGCATTTTTTCCAAAAACTAATTTATAGGGAAAACTAATTTCCAGGAAAATCATAGTTGAATCGTAGCATTTACATTTCTTTAATAGTTTGGTGATTTTTTAAAACTAAACTTATTTCAGTCTTCATTTTACTCTTTTAATAAATATTGTAGCTTGTATAATATTTTGTTTACATGAGTTTGTGCTTTAACAATTAAGACTCTACCATATTTTGATTAGATTAAAACTAGCCATTTTCAGATCCGTTCTTTGTCATAAATTGTAAATACTACATTTTTGTTTTTTAATGAAGTGCAAACAATTTTCTATTTTTGGGAACTCTACTTTTACTTCTGTTGGTGTCCAAGAAAGAACAAATGCAACTACAGTGACTTAATGCAATGTTCTTTCTGTATTCTAAATAAATATGATTCACACGTTCTTGACTACAGTTCATAAAGTGTTAATTTCAGAATAACACGCAATCTGAAAATCGAAAATGATTTTGAAAAATTATTTACCTTGAGGTTTTATTCTCTGTCTTGACTTTTTAATTTTTTCCCTAAATATTAGAAAATAATTTTGGATACATTACTGCTTGGGAATTTTTCTGAAATTCTTTCTTTTACATTTGTTATCGACTTTATTAATATCAACGGAAGATTCTCAAAATATATATTGGCTGATTTATATACCACATAATCCATGATGTTCCCGCACTTGCATAGTATGTGGTATCATATCCATTATCTAAGTTTAATTGTTGAACGTTTTTAGCAAAATTAAAACTATTTAAATGTATTTAAGTACATTCAGCTCTTAGCAGTAGCTCTCAGATTAGAATATCTCCTATTATTTACTAAGGCAATAAACCTCAAGAAAATGATCTCCATCAGGAACACCCCTCCCCCAAACCCCTGACCATGGTTTTACACCCTGGCACTCCCCAGAGAGTCACTAGGTACTTTCAGAAACTAGATCTGAAGCTACCCTAGCGTCTCTTTGAGGAGTGTCGTGGTGTGATACCACGGTCAGAGCTTTGGGGAAGCGGTGTTCCTGATGGAGATATTTTAAGTGCTTTCTCTGGCTGAGCATTTATCACAAAACTTGATGAGAAATTGGCAATGCTCATTGTTTATTAAATATTGGATGTTTAAAAAAATAACTTTATTTAAATTTTCCAATTACATTCAATAGCATGAAGATTAGTATAAGCACAACATTTCAAGTGGTATTATCCCCTCTCTTCTCCAGGTGTTGCTAGCCTGACCAATGACAGTACTTGCATGGTAAATGAAGCTAGACTCTTAGACTCTTAAATATTGAAATTTAAGGTAATGTTTTACCCAATTGATGGAAATAGTCCAATATAGAAATAGAACTGAAATACCACCATCACAAATCTTCAGGAAAACATTTCATTTAATATTCATAATGAACCAATATTTAGAAAACATTGAAGTTGTAGATTCTACCAGATGCATTGGTAATTAATTTGAAATAATAATTGGTGGTTGTACTTATTATATGTATTGCCTTTTTTTTCCAGTCCATCTATGATGGTAAGAGAGATGGATTTATCCGCTAAAAATAAGTAAAGATTCTGGATCATTTTGGGATAAAATGATGTGATATAATTTGCATTTTTTTAAAAAAAAAATCATATATGGTAATGTACTCATGTTGCATATTCATATTTATATTATTATATCTTAATATTCTATTTTTGTCAGCCTCAAATTTCTTTTGCTTGCAGATTTCTCATGGTATATTCATTGACTGACACATTATACACAGCTTATTTGCTCACTTCTAGAGTTTATTTTGATTAATTTCAACTTGAACATCACTGGCTGTTATTATTTGTCTACAGAGCACCATATTTTCTGCAGAACTTTCATTTACCAGAGTAGTGTTTCACTTTTTATTGCTCTTATTTACTTTTCTATTTCATATGATAATGATTTTTGTTTATGATTGATATTCATCAGCATCAATTTTTTTCATTGTTACTCGTGATACAGTAATAGTTTCCTAATAAAATAATTGACACTTAGGAACATTTTCAAGTTATGCTAAAGTGAATAACACACTCTCTCTCAGGTTGTGATTAAATAACAATGAGTACATTATCAAAGTGTCAAAAATGGAATAGATCTGCCCATTGCTTAAACTTCTGATGTTTATAAACTTACTCTTGAAAACATTGCTGTAAAATCAGAATGCAATTAATAGATCAGCCAGATGAAAATATGGTATTAATAAAACTAATAATCAGCTATACAAGGACAAAAACAGAATCTCACTTTCAATAACATTGCTTTAAGAAACAAATAAAAATTAATAACTGTAAATATAAAATTCACATAGCTTAATGTACATCACAAACATACATATTTTATTACAAATGTATTTTTGTCAATTGCTAGTGGTGTCTATAGAAAACATAATAGATTAGTTAGTTCTTCCTTTTTTGCCACATACTAAATTCTTTTATTAGATTTTATTATGTCTTTGTTGTTCATTTTTCTTTATGTGTAATTGTTTTTGCAAATAATGTCTTAGAGCTTCAGGAAATGTTGCAAGAGTTATCAGATGAAAGTAAGAAAGTAGGATTAAAAGTAAATGTTAAAAAGACTAAAGTAATGTTCAACGAATTTTCTTAAAATAAGAAAATAAAGATTGATAATGACACGTAAGAAGAAGTTAACAACTCCAAATTTCTTGATCAGATTATTACTACACATAGAAATATAATGGATAAAATTAATAACAGAATTAATCTTCTTAAAACAGACAAAACTCACTATACATATTGCCACACACAGCAAGCTAGAGTAATCAATGGATGCCAGGAGGCTGGTGATCATGTGATGTTCATTGGCTTAAAATTAAACTTCGTTGGCTAGCTATTGATAGAAATAACATTAAAATGAAATCTGCCTATGTGTTTGAAAAGGAGGTTTTTAATAGACTGTGTTACCAGTTCTTACTTATGGATCTGAAACTTGGACACTTAACAGAAAAGCAATACAAAGACTTGAGACCATCCAACAAAGTATGGAGAGATGTAATAAGAAGAGATCAAAAAAGAAATATAGGTGAGAGAACAAACAGGGGTTTTTAAATCATTGAAAAAATTAAGAGACTGAAGTGGAGTTGGGCTGGACATATTTCTAGAAGAAAAGATAATAGATGGCCTATTTAAATCTTAAATTGTATTCCAAGAAGTTGTAAAAGACCTAGAAAGAGACCACATGTGAGGTGGATGGATGAAATAAAAAGAGAGTTGGGGTGATGTGGAGAAGAAAGGTTTGAATTTGGAGAAGATTGGTTGAATTTGGTGACACATTCATCCTGCAGTGAATCGATAATTGTTGAAAATGATGATGATGTTAGTTTTCAACAGATATAAATATACATCTGGAAATTGATACCCCATGATTAACAATGTATAATAGTCTATTGGGATATAGTGGTTATAACTTCAGAATATGAGAAGCCATCTTTCTCATCTAGCATTCAAGTCTTATTAATTATTTTGTGTGTTGTAGTGAAAATATGATTTTTTTCCAAGCTGCCAGCTTGCAGCCCTTTTTTTAAATCGGCACACATATTACCCATCACAATAGCAAACTCTATACATTAGTGCCACCTGGTGTAAGCCTTAGTAATCCATGAATCCATTGATTTCTAAGGCTTGCACTGGATGTTAATACTGTAGGGACCATTTACCATTGTTTTTACAGTTTGTGTACGCATAGGAAATA
The DNA here is from genome assembly GCA_028023455.1 of Epiperipatus broadwayi. Taxonomy (NCBI): domain Eukaryota; kingdom Metazoa; phylum Onychophora; class Udeonychophora; order Euonychophora; family Peripatidae; genus Epiperipatus; species Epiperipatus broadwayi. The sequence goes on from JAQFVV010006550.1 coordinate 92,303, forward strand.
GTGATACTGTGATACTACATATCAACATATCCTACCTATTACCACAATTTTTTTATGTATATCAGCATACCTGGGGCATGAAACTATGACATGTAATGTGACAGTGTGTTTCATACCTTTATCCACCTTTGATGCTCTCTGTGCCACCATAAAATCTTGCAAACTATTTGAAAATGAAATCTACAATTTATGGCTTCATGGTGATATAAAATGGTATGACCCAGAAAGAGACCACATGTGAGATGGATGAAATAAGAGAGTGTGCAGGGTTAATGTGGAGAAGAGATGCTAAAGATTGGAGAAGATGAATTGAACTTGGAAGGACCTTCATCCTGCAGTGGTTTGATAATAATTGATGATGATGATGATGATGGATTATTTCCAGCATTTTAGTAGCAATTCCATTTAATTTAAAGTAAAATTTAAAATTAAGTTTTTCAACTATAGCTTAAGATTTGAAGTACAATCACGTTTCATCATCTAGACATGTGAGCATCTAAAAAAATATAATGATTAGCTTAACTATGTTGATGCGTGATAATTGAGTTGATACCAAAATGATTCTGCATGCAGATTGTTGGGAGGACCAGTTATCAATCATTTCATCATTGGATCATACTAATATACTTATGGTGGCTACATTATTAAGTAACTATCATGTTTCCCCAAATGTGACAATAACTCCTAGCATGATTTTGCAGGATTCTCATAATAGAAACCATTATTAATATTGTCAGTCAGAAAGATGGATTTCATTCATTCACTGAAAGACATGATAGACCTATTGGATTATAAAGTAATGAATGTACAAATAAATATAAATTAGATTTTTGCATTTGAATATACATAAATTTTTGCACATGAAAAAATAAGACATTCCCTGAAAATAAGCCCTAAAACATTTTTGGAGCAAAAATTAGTATATGACCTGGTCTTATTTTTGGTAAAACACATATCTAACTTCATAAGTGTTTTGGGTGATAGTACTTTATATTTATGGTGAGAACAGGGACTATATAATATTACTGTCTACTTGCATTGTTTTATTGAGTGACATGAATAAGTTTCCTTAAATGTGATGTTATTTTATAGTTTATTTGGATGAATACTTGCTATATATGGATGTCTTTCATTTTTACTTGATATTTTTACCATATCCTTTTCTTTTACTACTTTTTATTTGTATTGATTGGATTAAAATGCTTCATATGGAGAGTCACTGGGCGTTTTAGTCATCTGCTTTCTCATGTTCAAATTTTATTTTTTATATCTATTGTTCATTTTTAATTGTATGGATGTTTTATATTTTTCAATAGAGATATATCATAATTGTATTCTGAAGTTCTGTTTCATCAGTATTTGATTTGCCAAATTTGTATCTGCTCCAGTACTATTGTTCAATAAAATGTCCTCTTTTACACAAAAGTCTTTCTGTTCTTTTTCTTATTTTTAATGTTATGTTACTATTTATTAGCATTAACTAGTGGATTTTTTTAAATATTTTTTGATTTTGAATTAAGATATTCCTTTAATTTTAAGAGTAACAACTAAGCCCAAAGGAAACAATAGATACTAACATCTATTGAAACGACAATAGAATAATAATTAAACCATAATCAGAACTTATACAATATATTTGCAATGAAAATACTAAGAAAATATGGCAACCAAAGAACCAACACTAATAAAATTTAATAACTAAGTAACAATTATTTTTCATAATTTAAATAAATAAAGAAATTACTCACTGTTTCTAAATTCTTGCAAAACATGATTTTATTCCTGAATCAACTTGAATATTATACATAAATAATATTTTATAATAAACATTTTTATTTATTGGCACTAAAAAGCCATAAAATAATTATTTCTTTAACCATAATTGGGGTTTTTATATTTACACACAGGCAAAACTCTACATACAGCAATATCACTCAGTGCAAGCCAGAGTAATCAATGGATGCAGGAAAATTTGTGCATAAAATTCCTATCTAGTGCCTACTGATCCAATAATCTCAGACTAGTTTTTAGCTTTTGGCTTTCATCAGTAGGAAGCCTTGTATCTGGGAGCACTGCACCTAGATCTTAGGATCTAATGCAAATCTCCAGCAGCCACCTTTTATCTCCACTTGACTACAAAACCATGAAAATAAAATTGAAAACATAATAATATTTTCAATCCAAGCTGCTGGAAGGTTGCATTAGATCCTAAAATCTAGGTGCAATGCTCTCAGATCCAAGGTTCCTCACTGATGAAAGTCAAATGGTAGAAACTAGTCTGGGGATATTAGATAAGTAGGCATTAGTAGAGATTTTATGTATAAACTTTCCTGCATCAATTGATTACTCTGACTTGCACTAAGTGGCACTACTATATGGAGAGTTTTACCTGTGTGTAAACAGCTTATGTAAGCATAAAGAATGTTTATCATGTGATATTTGATGGTTTTTTATATATATTATTTTTAATTTTTTAGTATTTAGATGTTTTTTGTAATTATTTTTATTTAAAAGATAAAATAATGTTATTAAAGTCTGGGTAATATATTTTTAAAAAAAATTAGTTTCAATAGTATTTTGTTTATAAAAGAAGCATTTTTTTTTAAAAAAAAACACTTTTATAAGGAAAAGAAAGCGAAATTTCATCGTTTTTTTTGAAAAAAAAAAAAACAAATTTTATAATATTAACATTTTTAACATAATATTTTTAAAAATTAAAGCATTTAAAAACATACCACTTCTCATGCACATTATGGAAAACTTACCAAACTGATACCATGTTTAAAGTTCAGTTCACCAATATTATTGGATTATATAAATTACTTAAGAACCTTTAAATATTTCATTGCTATATTGCATAATCATTGAGTTCTAACAAGTAAAAAAATTGAAGGAAGCCCATTTGACAAGAGCATGTTAAACTTTGATTACAAAATGTATCCTAAGCAAGCATACAAACAAACAAAGTTTCTAAGTTAAATAAAAATGTTAAAAACACTTAGTTTCACCCAAAATTTCAACTATGTAATTATCATCTTTTTCAAACATTAACCCCATAATTTTGTAAAATTATAATGATACATCAGTATATAAAATAACCATACTGTGACCCAGTGAATAGGTGAATGATGTTTTGTTTTCTCTATAGAAGCTTGAGATGTGTAGGAAAATAGTTTAGCTATTTATGATATTGATTTTATGGTGTTAGAATGTCTGGACCATAATTTACAATATCAAATGTGACAGTGTTTTTATACTTTAGCTTACAATAAACAATGTGCTAACATTAAAATTTGTTTTACTTTCAGAAAACTGATACTGAAACTTTTGAAATGATTCAAATTGTGTCAAATAATTTAAGTCATGAGCTCAAAAATAAATTTCAGATTTTCCACTCAATAGATAACTTTTAGTTAAATGCTGGCTTTGGGTTGCTATTTTTAGATCTAGTGTCTGAACCTACCCTAGCACCTCTCTGAGGAGTGCTAAAGAATGAAACCATGGTCAGAGGTTTGGGGGGCAGTCCTGACAGAGATATTTTAAATGCTTTCTCTAGCTAAGAATTTATCACAAAGCTTTTTGAGGAATTGGCAATCCTCATTGTTTATAACTTACAAGCTTAAGAGAATAGGATCAATGACTCTTATTTTGGCTATTTATAGTCTCTGCCTTATGTCTTATGTGATGTTATATTGCTAAGACTACTAATATATGATATGGATAAAGATCTCTCAGCCCCATATGGCTATTTGAGTTGGATAGCTGGGTTTGAAGACATGTAGATGTCTGAAAATTTTAGATTTCCACTCAATAGTTGCTAGCTTTGGGTTGGTATTTTTAGATCTAGTGTCTGAACCCACCCTAGCACCTCTCTGAGGAGTGCCAAAGCATGAAACCATGATCAGAGGTTTGGGAGGGGCCTGACAGAGATATTTTAATTGCTTTTTATAGCTAAGCATTTATCACAAAGCTTGTTGAGGAATTGGCAATCCTCATTGTTTATATTCTCAAATAGTTTGTAAGATTTCATGATTACAAAAAAAGCATTAAAGGTGTCAACCACAATATGAATTAATTTGATACATCTTATACTGTAACTTATAATCAATACACACTAGTGCCTTAATTTTTTGTGGTGAATAACTAAACTACTTTACTATACACTACAGCCATTTATCCTGAGATGGTACTCCACACAGCTTGGAGAGAATGCCAGGCACTTCTTCACTGGAGCACATTTTATATTCATAAATATATAAACAATTATACATGTGTGGGCTTACTTTTACATTAAAACATCTAAATATCTTCCCATACCAATTTTTCAATATTATAAAACATAATTAATTCCCTCCAAATCTGAATAAGCTTTTAAACAATACAAAGGATAGATTGCCTCCAGACCAGGTCCTGTAGATTGTTTACAAAATTAGCTACAATTAAAATAAATTGCAAAGCAATCTACTATAGATCACATGTTAATAGTATGAGTAGACTATCACAACATCAATATATGTATTCTTATATAAAAAGAGATCCCAGTGTGAAGGTACCATTTCTGAAAGCATTCAATAGATTTTGGCCATGATTGATGTACGGAATATTAAAATAGTATGTGCTGAGCCCAGTAACAAGAAAACAAAATTTAAAAAGGCATTGTTTATTGCTAATGACATCCATATGATAAACAAAACAGTCACCTGCATAACCTTGTCCAGAAGTGGAATATGTACATTACGGTATTTACATATTAGCCAGCAAATATTAAAGTAGGATCTTTTTCAATAATAACACCAGTTTAGCCAATAAGTTTTAGTGCTATGATGATGACCCCCCCAATCTTTTTTTAAGTGTATTAATGTTCTTATAGAATTGTACTTTTAATATATCAAATATAAAAAAGTATCTAAAAATAATACCTACAATATAATCTGTAATGATCAAATTGTCCAGTGGTTACTTTATCATTAAATTAAGATTTATACACAATAGGTAAAAGCATACAATAAACTCTAGCATGCCGGCATATTTGTCATATAAGCCCTAATTTATAGATTTAGTTCATTTACGTATTTTTTTGTACTTTTAGAAATGAAAATATATTATATATATATATTGTCAAGCGTTGGTAGCCTAGTGGTTAGCATAGCTGCTTTCCAAGCAGCTGGTCTGGGTTAGCTTCTGGGTCAATGCATTTGATATATATATTATTTTTTTAACTATTCTTCTGTGTGCATATAATAATTTTAACCACAATCCTATTTTTTAACTATTCTTCTGTGTGCATATAATAATTTTAACCACAATCCTAGAAAACGAGTTTTCTGATTGATTAATGTTGTGGGGAAAAAAAATTCAAAATGAAAAATCTGTCAAATTGTTAACAAATAAAAATTCTGCTTTGAATGCTATTGTTTGGCAGATACAAGACATTTCAGTGTTTTTCACACACCCCTTCCAAATTCAAGTGAAATAGTGAAAATAGAATGGTTTTTTTTAAATGTATGTACATGTTTTTTTTTTTATTATAGAAGATGAATTTTGATTTTCATTCCAAATGAGAAAATAGGTGTTAAATCTTACTTTACCTTCAAATAATGGGCTAGTCCAGATTCAATCTTATCTTGATTGGTTGAGCATTCATTGCCACATAGTTCAATGACAAAAGCAGGCCAATAATTAATGATGCTCAGTGAATTCAATTGTTCCATTATGGAAGGGAATTTGGCCATAGATAGTCAATTCATTTGGAGGTAAGAGAGCAAAAAATAATTTCCAATCAAGAAAGTAAAAGTTCTGCAGGTGAGATGGTTCAATCAACATTCTGAGAACTTTTACAGTTTACATTTTTATTTTGTGCTTTCAAAGGTTTTATTTTAGTTTTCTTTAACACCAAACTATATTGTATCTTATATATATATTTTTTTTAATTTTTATATTAATACATACGTTCTTTTCGCACCACCACCCCCCTTTGGGGGGGTGTGGAAAAAGTGGTGTAAAATTTTGTTAAAACAAAAGAAATATTATATATATAAACCCAAACAGATCCTTTTTTAAATATATATATATTTCGTATGTATCATATTTTTCTTCTTTAAGTGGTTGTAGTGGATAACATTGCTCTCGGCTTTGAGTCTGGAAAAGATAATTCCTATTTAATTTACAATAAAAATAAAAGATCTTTTGAAATCTCCAAGTACAGTACATAATAACAGACTCTTCTGTATTTAAATCTCTTTCATTTAATTGTTTACACCATATACATATATATTTGTAAATACTTATTATACGTATTAAAATTATTTTATAAAATTATGACTTTATCTGTGAGAATTAATGTAATTAAGTAGTTGAAACATTGGACTAATTTATATAATTTTTATATGTTTTATTTAATTTATTCTGTCTTTTTTTTTCAACCTTTCTGTGATACCTTCTAATTCACTTTTAACACATCGTACACATTCTGATCCAGTAATGTGATACATCATAGCTTCTCCTTTCTTGGAATCTGGAAATCAGCCACTATGCCCAGAGAAACTTGTTAGCCACTTTGCCTTATGTTTCCATTCCTTTCATATTCTTCTCTAACCTACTCATCTCATTTCGACATTATTTTTGACAACTCTAGGATCTTTATATCTATATCTCCTTACTTTTCCCAAACCCAGCATAAAAATCAAGAACCCACTGTCTGTACAATCACTTTCTTTATATTTATTATTCCACAAATTCATTATTTGTACCCTTTCTACTTTCAGACACTTACATTCAATTAACAGCTGCCTAATATTTTCTTTGCCTTCCTTATGCAACTTGCAGACTAAATCACCCATATTTTTCCATTTATTTGTATATCCCTTTGTTGCTAAAGATCCTTGTTCAAGCCTTAAACAGTAAACTATTTCCCTTGCTATTATCATAAATTAACTGACACCAGATATTCTGCTTACTTTTACATATATTTAAACTTTTTTTTTCTCCATACTAGTTCTCTATCTCTCCAACTTCCAATTTTTTTATTAATGCATCTATTCTTCTATCCCACTTCTTGCAACTATAACACTCAATAATTCTCCTAACACAATCATCCCAACTTTTGTACAAGTATACTGACATAAATTCTTTATATACTGACTTAAATTATTTATTCAAATCTTCTGCATACCATACTACCTTTCTCACCCATCTTGTTGCCTGTCCTTTGCTCATAACTCAATTATTTTATGCTAATGTAGTATTGCCATCTAGTGGTAATAAATTGTATCTAAACTGACTTCATTCCTAAATTCTGAACTATATAAAAACTAAAAAATAGAAAGAAAAAATAAATATTTTTTTTTTTACTCATATAAATACCCTACAAAGTTTCAGCTTTCACAAATTAAAGCAAGGGGGGGGGGGGTAATCACATTTATAAGTTCACAAATCCTATTCCTAATAAATCATTTAAATAAACTTGTAAATAAATTGATAATAATAAGAAAAAGTGGACCTGATTCTTTAGGGATCTGACATAAATTTCTAAGCATGGTCTTCTTATGCTTTTTATTTATGAAAACTAAAGGAAAAAAATATTGCATTTTTTACTTTTTAGGGCAATTATGTAAATTTTTTTTTTTAAAAAATTTTTTTACAGTTTTTTTTATTTGTGTTGATTCGAGAATAAAATTAAGTTTTCCAAGAATTTGAGGAAATTGTTTAATTTATTTCTTTAAGTAAAATATATAAGGGATTCAAACTCAGACTTTCACATGACCCTCAGATTTCCATGCCATCTCATATTGCTGACCCACCTGATCACACACATGTTAAAAAGATAAATAATCACCAATATACATATTTCATGCTAAACCAGCAATCATCAGTTGGTCCAGATTACTATCTCCACACATATATACAATCAGTGCCCAGTGTTATATTAAGATAGTCTATCTTCATACTTTAATGGACAGGCTTCAAACTACTCCAACCCACAACTCTTCAGCTGTCCATTTCATTGAAAATCTGATGATGGAATGTTCAAAGCCCATGTTAGTGCCAAGGTTGTCATCTACCCATGTTGTCCATTAAAGTAAATTAATTTACAAGGAAATATTTAAAAAGAAAAGATTTATATGTATATAGTATTAATTTAAATAAACAAATACAATGTGCGGTTTCTCTGTTGTAATTAAAAGTAAAGAAGTGGGGTATAAACTTTATTTATTTGAAATAAATAAATTCTCAGTTAAACTAGAGTATATTATCGGACTTAAATTTTTTATTGGATTCAAGCACGTTTATGGTAGCTTGATTTTTATCATGGGAATTTTTGATATTTTCCATCTTGATTCATCTTTAATAAAGAAAAACATGTTTTCAATAAATAATGGAATAGTGTTGGCCTGAAGTTTGTGATGATGGTGTTTTAGTTATATTTATATATTGGACTATTTCCATCATCTAACATTAAGTATTGATCACTTTATTTAAATATTCAAATACATTCAACTGTTAGTAATAGCACACAGGTTAGTATGTGCACAATGTACAAGAGTATTATTCTCTTCTCTTCTTCAGGTATTGCTGGCCTGTTCACTGACAGTACTAGCATGGGAAATGATTGTAGACCCTTACATTCTTGAGTATTGAATTTTCAGGTAATGCACTAACCAACTGAGCCATCCTGCCAAAGGGAATAGTTAGTAAAAATTTCATATACTTATCTATGAGGTTTCTCCTGATTTCTCCACTCTTTCCTAAGAGCAAAGTTTAATAGTAATTTCCATACATTATATATAGTTACACTAGTTGACTTATGGGATTGTTTGCAATTGTCATGTGAGCAGTTTCTTTAATTTTTTTTCTTTGCACCTTTTCTTTTCTCCCCAATATTTTTGTGTTTTCCCAATTGAATATATGTTCATTGGTACATACATGGTCTGCTACCTTAGACACATCTGTATTTGGAATATTTAAATAAAGTTATTTATTTCTACAGACATGCAATACTCATATTAGATGATGGAAATAGTCCAAACAATAAATACAGATAATAGAATAGTTTTATTGCTCAGCGTTCATAAGAAGTTAACCTCCAGAAATGCCAAAATTGGGCCAATGTGACAACTATTTGATTTTAAGTCTGGACCTCTATGACAGTACTGACTCACATCGTAATTAGCATTAAAATAACTTTCATGGGTGCTTTTTCTTAAATCTGTTTTTAAAAGCATTTAAAGTTCACCTTGCATTTAAACTTCAAACTTCATAAAGATTTATTTTTAAAAAGTGTAAAATAATCTATGGTGCGCAAATAAAGCAATTTAATTAAATGCATGTTTTAATGCATAGTTGACCAATGTTTTAAAGTCCACATTGAGTATGATAAGTTTTTTTTTTAAATAAATTAAAGTAAAATTGAGTAAGTTAAAAGATTATAATATCTATAATTTTTAGATACACAAAAAAGATAAATATAAAATATTATTAATAACAGAAGAATGAATAAAAAAATAATATCTATTAAATTATTTGAAAATTAAAAAGAATATTCTTAATAAATGAATTATAGTTGAACTGAGAATTATATGAAAATAAAATAATAAGTATTTTATTAATGTGGTGATAATAAAATTAAAGTTGAAGTTTATAAGGAGTATAAGTAATTAGGAGATTATTAAAAATAATAAAAATGAATAATATATTTAAGTTAATAGTTGTTCATGAATATCTATATATACAGACAGAAATACACATGTATAATTTATAATTATATTGTATATTTATTTTATTATATATTACCTGGATTATTTAATTTGGGTTTGATTATATTTATTTCAGTTTTATTACGTTTTGTTATATTTGATGTTTTTTATTATTCTATTAATTTTATTGTTATGTTTTTTATGGTATTGTTTATATAGTTATCTATTTTATTTTGTTTATTATATTATAGCCCTGAAGAAGATGGCAGGACAGTCAAAACATGTTTGTATATATACATAATATAAATAAAATGTCCATTAATTAAAAAAAAAATTGTAAATATAATAAAAATAATAAATTTAATGGTAACAAAATATTATAAACAATCCTTATATCTGCAGAAGTACTTTCGGTTAATTTCTTAAACCTGCCTCAACTGCCATTAAATTTAAAAAACAAACAAACAAAGCAGAAGTAAATATCATCAATTCAAATCCCACGAATTTCATATTTTAATTTTTTAAGGATATACATAAGAATGTGTTTAATGTTTCATTCTACGTTCCAAACAATATTAATAAATTGATCAATAATTCTAAGGATGTCATACCTGTCAAGCAGAAATGTAATCTCATATATCAATTTTTTTATGATTGTATGCTATCATATGTAGGTGAATCTAGGTGCAGTATTGAGAAGAGATCAACAGGCATGAATTGTTATATAAGCATATAAAAAGTAAAAATAATGGTGATTTAATGTCTCCTTCAGTTTTCTTTGATCATGAAAAAACATGTAAATATAAATTTAAATTTGATTTTGAAAATGTGAAAATTCTTCATGAAGAGAGAAACCATAATAAAAGAAAAATTAAAGAGGCAATTTTTATAAATAGTAATAAAATGCAGTTAATAAATAGACTAGCAGCTAACATTAAAATACGAGATTTGTGGGATTTGAATTGATGACGTTTGCTTCTGCTTTGTTTTTTGTTTTGTTTTAATTCCCAATGGCAGTTGAGGCAGGTTTAAGAAATTAACCGAAAGTACTTCTGCGGATTTAAGGATTGTTATAATAGTTTGTTACCATTAAATTTATATTTTTATTATATATATATATAATAAAAAGATTATTGCTAAAAAGTGTTCAAAATAGAATGGATAAATTGCATTTATATAAATTATAATGTTGACAATAATTAAATAATTGAAAGTGCTAATTATAATAAATAAATATAAGACAGATGATTAAGTGATATGATAATTAATTACATATTTTGATAAGAAAAGATGTAAAAAAGTTACATCTGTTATGTTTTATTTATATTTTTATATAGAAAATAGGAAGAAGGTCTTTACCAAACAAATACTGGTTTATTTTTCATGTATGTAACGTACAATAGTAATGGTCATAAACATGTGGTGATGGATGGATTTGTTCTCTGATTTTAATTTTTGTCAGTTTGATTAATATCATAAAAAACAAAATGTAATCAAAATTAATGTAGGGAAATACCCTTTTTTAATGTTTTTAATAAGAAATGCTAAAGAGAGAACATGGGATCAGTTAGAGGCAGTTATAAAGTGATAGTAAACTTGTAAAGAAAAGCAAGCAAACAAAAATATGCAATTGGGTCTCATCTCTTTCCCACACAAAATACACTGATTATGTATTTCTATAGAGTTACCTGTTTGTTTTAAAAGATTATGATAAACTTTCCATATATTATTGCCACCTAAAGCAAGCCTTAGTAATCAATGGATGCAAGGATGCTTGTGCATAAAATCCCTATTTAGTGCCTATTCATCCAATATCTCCAGACCAGTTTCTAGCTTGTGACTTTAATCAATAAGAAGCTTGAGATTTAAATGCACTGCACTTAGATCTTAGAATCTAATGCAATTCTCCAGCAGCCACCTTTTACTTTTCTAGTTAACTATCGAGCTATGGGTCCAAAATGAAAATAGACAATGTTTTCATCCCAAGACCACTCACTTGTACAGTCACATAAATCTAAATCCAGTACAGTATCTATATATTTTAGTGGCTTTGGTTTTTTAATAACATTAGTCACCATCATCTCTTGAACAGGAATGATATTAAACCACTGCCCATCACATGATCACTATTTTTTATGCTCACACAAGCTGTTAAAACAGTAACAAACTCTCCATGCTGTAGAATCACCCAGGAAGTCATAAGATCTTGGAGGGCAGAGCTTGAAAATTCACTGTTATTTAATAATATAGTTATTTTTTCTCCATATAAGAACGTTTAAATTTTTTAATGATAACTCTGTTATTAATTTTGATGGTGGAATAATAGACTTCGTTGATGTCTATGGGTTTTTTCTAACTTATATGCTTATCAATATTTGTTTTGTTTTTCTTAAATGTATATACTATTGACATTTGTATAAAAAGAGATTTGGTCAATAAAGTTTTGAAATATATATTTTAATAGAGAATGATGTGTCTATGGATGTCATAATAATATAATTTTGAATATTACAAAAGAAACTAATGAGTTGATTTAATACATTGATTATTTACTGGAATTAAAAGGCAGATATGATGTGCAAAGAGAGGATATTAATGTTTGTTTTATATGCATTTGATGCTTAAGGTTACTCATGATCCTTTACAAATAAATTTGATATCAAAGGAGTTCACTTTTTTGTGTGAAAGAGTTGTTAAAAGATTGTAGATTCACAGTATATTATTGTAGGAAATATTAAATTAGTAATAAGAGATACATTAGCATATATGCAGAAGTAATCTTTGGATAAAGAATTTTTAGTTTTTTTGTTTGTGGTAAAAAGTTGATTTTTATTGCTATTCTTAAAACATTGTATAAAGAAATACAAAGATTAAGAATTTATGGGAAGGACACAATGAGGAGAAGAAATTTATTTTCCAAAAAATATGTTACATAAATCCAGGAAGATAATTATTTGGGAGAAGTATGATAAGCAAATTGTCTGGTAATTGTGGGTTTTCTGATAAACCAAGATGGCAGCCCATATTTTTTGATAATCTACAGTTTCAAGGGCCACAAAAAATGCCTGCTGGGAAATGTATTCAATATTTTATTTTATTTTTGATTACTATTACTTTTAAAAAAAAATTGTTGTGGAAAAATTAATTACAATATTTAGAATTTTTTGGGGGGATTATAAAAAATATATAAATACAATGTTTACACTTTATTCATGTTGTTAGTGTGCAATCATATTGTGACTGTTAACACAAACTTTTTAGGAGAACATGATTTTGTACCTTTGGAAATAGTTTATTTATCATGTTCTGTAACAAAAATATCCCAAATTTTTATCATTATGACAATTTACTAAAAAATCTGCTGACAAAATGAAACATGCTAAATTAAAACAAAGTACAACAATGTTAAGGGTGTCTCATCACTTCACACATTATAAGTAAAAAAAATTGAAATAAAGCTTCTTAATGAAATTTATCAAAATTTATTCCTTTTTCATAATTTAACAATCAATTTATTATTTTTTTTTTAATTTAACAACTAACACAACTTCAGTAAATTGTAAGCCCTTGAAACTGTATATTTATCAAAAATACATGTTGCCATCTTGGTTTAGAGGAGATCTTTGACTGATGAATTTATTAATAAAATTTATGAATATACCAGGCAATTATCATTCAACTTCAATAACTGTATAAGTTCACTTCACTACACAAGTTTGTATAAAATACAATATGATATAGATAAATAATATTTAGCATTTTATTTATAATTTGTTTTGCTTTTAAATGATATTTAACCTATTTTTGTTACCTCCTTTAAACAGATTTCTAATAGCCATTTTGCTAATTTTTTGTGCTTTTTATTTTAACTAATAAAATCTTAATCTTTATTATTCTTTTATGTACATAGAAAATAAATATAGAAATATTAAATCATCTCACATGGTTAAGAAATCTAGTACTACTCTCTGTGAACTAATACATAAATATATTAGAGTTTGTATTTCAAAATAGTCCTATCTAGTGCCTACTCATCCAATATCCCCAGACTAGTTTCTAGCTTGTGTCTTTTATCAGTGAGAAGCCTTGTATCTGAAAGAACTGCACCTAGATCTTAAGATCTAATGCAACCCTCCAGCAGCCACCTTTTATCTCTACTTAACTACAAAACTATGAGAATAAAATTGAAAACAATATTATTTTCAATCCAAGCCATAAGCTAGAAACTAGTCTGGGGATATTGGATGAGTACGAACTAGACAGGAATTTTATGCACAAGCCTTCTGGCATCCACTTATTACTCTGGCTTCACTGAGTGGCACTACTGTAGGGAGAGTTTTGCCTGTTTTAATAACAGTTATGAGCAAGCATACGGAATGGTGATCATGCAACATTTAAGTAATGTGGTAAATCATAATTCATTCCATTTTAAGGATAAAGAAAACAATACAAGCATCATCTCAACAAAGTGTCATCACTCAAAATCTTGAGTGAGAAACACTTTTTAATTAACTTCAACATGACCCAACTTATCTATCAGCCATATTCACTTGATGTTACATCATGCAATTTTTTTTAAATCTCATGAATGAAAATGTCTCTTTTTTGCAGACTTAAAAGTGGTGGAAAAAATGATAGAGGTGTTAAAAAGTATCACTTTGCAAGTATTTCAGGACTACTTTGTAAAATAAAAAAAACATGTTTAGACCAGTGTATTGCATCAAATGGATAGCACTTTGAAAGTGATTACATTTATAACACTTAAAAATAAACAAACAATCTTTTATTGTAAAATTCTGGTTGTTTTTGGTTCCCCCTTGTATATTCTTTATTATTCTATTTATATTATTTTGTTTTATTATATTTACTTTTTTTATAATACTAAAACTTATAATAGTATCTGATTATATTGGTGATAGCAGATTATAATAACATTATTCAAAGCAACAGGAGAAAACTATTTATGTAACAATGAAAATTTCATACAGAGGGAGGAAATTCTTAACGATATTTACTAATAATTGATGTTGATTTACTGATATTTAATAATAATTTATATGAAATACAAAACATCCAAAGAATTAAATTTAAATACAAATAGTTATAAAATTGTGTGGGAATAAAGATCTACATATTGTCAAAATTTGATTAAATCATCTTACAATATCTAATGAAACTTCTAAATTCACCATATTCCTTAAAACATACTCTCATATGACTAATTTATTAGGTAAAATGAAATATTCTCAAGCCAAAGCATAAAACAATATTTTTTAAAGAGAAAAAATTAGACTCTCTTCTATCTTTTACCACATATGCTTATATGACAGTTCATCTGAAACACTTTCATAAATATGATTCAAATAATCCCATACTCTATTGTTGAAACTTTTAATATACATCAAACCCAATTGACTGAGTCTATGTTAGTATTACGCTAATTAGAGTATAAAAGTTCCCTTTAGAAACAGTTTAGATTGCAGTGAGGGAGGGGAGAATTGGGAAAGAAGATGGTAGTAAAAAGGAAAGCAGAGGATTTAAAGGATTCACACCAGAAGCTACAAACTAGTGTCACCCATGGACTGTACCCTCATGGTGAAAATTTAACAGTCGATAAATCAGGGGTAATTATAAATGGTTTCTAACGTGAATGTCAAATCAATTGTACTATTTTTTTAAAGCTATTTCTAAATTGATTTATATTATTAATTGACATGCCAATACAAATTTAAACAATTAACTGATTTAATCTCAAAGTGTTTTATATTATTAAAATACTGGAATGATATTATATTACACATTTCGTTCTTTGAATCTGTATTGACAATGTTTAAATTGAAAAAAATCTATTTTAATTAATAATGCAATACAGATAATGTACCAATAGCTCAAACAAGCTCTTAATTAATAAGTGTGGTATGAGACAATATTTAAAATCTCTATCCAGAACACTCTCCTCTCCAGACCAACTGGTTTCACACTTATGGCTCACATCAGTGGAGAGCTAGAATATTCGGACACTAGATCTAAAACATAAACTCTCTCCACTGAGATGAGCCATAAGCTTGAAGGCAATTGGTCTGGAGATGAGAGTGTTCTGGATAGAGATTTTAAATATTTTCTCATACCGCACTTATTAATTAAGAGCTTGTTTGAGTTATTGGTATGCTCTCTGTATTGCATTTTTGTAACTACAAGATTATAAAAGTAATGTCACGTTATATATGACTTGCTTTATTAATTATTTTAATTAATAATAAATATTAATTCTTATTAAGCGCAATGTCAGCACGTAATACTTATATAAAGCTAAAGCTTTAGTACATGCGCCTTGAGTGCTTAATTTTAGCAAGAGACCTCTACAAATCATAACACAAGATTCGACTTTATAAAGATAAGAGGGAACCTCTTATCTCTAACCTATTTTTCTTAATTATATAGGCAAATCTAAAGCATTTTGATTTGGGAGCATGAACTAATAAATTCTTCACTGATTAAGTCCACTATTTCTATTAAACATTAACATTCGTGAAATCTTTCGATTTACAACGAGTCAATATTCAGATATTAAATTTAGAAATATTTTGAATCAATTTAAAGTTATAAATATTAATTCTTATTAAGCGCAATGCCAGCACGTAATACTTATATAAAGCTAAAGCTTTAGTACATGCGCCTTGAGTGCTTAATTTTAGCAAGAGACCTCTACAAATCATAACACAAGATTCGACTTTATAAAGATAAGAGGGACCC
The DNA here is from genome assembly GCA_028023455.1 of Epiperipatus broadwayi. NCBI lineage: Eukaryota > Metazoa > Onychophora > Udeonychophora > Euonychophora > Peripatidae > Epiperipatus > Epiperipatus broadwayi. The sequence continues at coordinate 108,748 of JAQFVV010006550.1, forward strand.
TCTTATCTCTAATCTATTTTTCTTAATAATATTGCGCTTAATAAGAATTAATATTTATAATTTTAAATTGATTCAAAATATTTCTAAATTTAATATCTGAATATTGACTCGTTGTAAATCGAAAGATTTCGCGAATGTTAATGTTTAATAGCAATAGTGGACTTAATCAGTGAAGAATTTATTAGCTTCATGCTCCCAAATCAAAATGCTTTAGATTTGCCTATATAATTAAGAAAAATAGGTTAGAGATAAGAGGGTCCCTCTTATCTTTATAAAGTCGAATCTCGTGTTATGATTTGTAGAGGTTTCTTGCTAAAATTAAGCACTCAAGGCACATGTACTAAAGCTTTAACTTTATATAAGTATTTAATTAATAATATAAATTAATTTAAAAATAGCTCCAAAAAAGTAATAGGATTGATTTAAAATTCATGCTTTCTGGACAAAGTATTTCAGTGATAAAAGAGCGAAGAGAGCAACATCTTTTCTCTAATACATTGCTGTCTTGTGTTTTGATTTGAGAGTATTTTATTTACATAATAAGAGTCCTATGAGAACTAAAAGTGTTACATATTATTAAAACACTAGAAGTATCTATTTAAAACATATATTAATCCAGATATGTGTTAAAAGCAAATGAACTCCAAGATCTGGTAGCATTAGCTTTCATCATTTGGCCAGTTCATTATCCATAGACATCTTTATCCTTATACTTTTCATAGCCAACATCTCTAATTTAATACACAATTATGACTTCACATAGAGGCTTGAATCTTGACAATATTCCTTAGAATAAATATTAATAATTATTTCCTAATTATTTTTCGTTAGGCTATAAACTATCATTTAACATTCAGTTGAAATATAAACTTTATACCCAAGATTAATATATCATTTATTCAATTCCAGGGTGATATACATCTTCCATTTTATGCTGATCATAGTGGTATTTATAATATGTAATGAAACTTCATATTTTAAAAAGTGGTCTAAATATCATGTGATCGACATTTGTAAAAGTGAAAACAAATGCATTTTTATTGAAATTATTAGGTTTTGTGATTATTAAAATTTGATTTACAAGCATCAAACATATCCCACTCTTAACTTTTATGTAATCCACTCTAGGTAAATACAATCGTGATTATCACTAATCATTTATTAAACTAGAGATTATCTCTAGTGCAGGTATAATCTCAGTTAAAGATTATTATAATTGTTTTTACTCAAACACACACATGGAGTAATTCAACTTCATTTCACTTTATCCATGTGTAATATTTACTGTAGATATGATAGATGTTGTTAATAGCCTCTATACCCACACACATTCTTGAAACACTTAAATAAAGAAAAACATAGTAGAAGATTGTATGTTTATATTGGACTATTTACATAATCTAATATGCATATTGAATGTCTGTAAAAAAATTTAACTTTATTTAAATATTCCAAATACGTTCAACTGTTAGTAATAGGCACATCAAACAGGTTAGTATATGCACAATGTTTTGAGATGTATTATTCTCCCCTCTTCTTCAGGTGTTTCTGGCCTAACCATTTATAGTACTAGCATGGGATTTGAACCTGGATCCTTAGATGCTTGATTATTGAATTTTAAGGTATTATTCTAACCAATTGAACCATCCTGCCAAAGGCAACAGTCTGTAGTAATTCCATATACTAATTTATAAGGTTCCTCCTGATTTCTCCACTTTCTCCTAAGAACAAAGTTGATTAGTGGTTTCCATACATTATATATAGTCACACTAGATTGGCTTATGGGATGTCTTTGGCAGGATGGCTCAGTTAGTTAGAGCATTACCCTAAAATTCAATACTCAAGAATCTAAAAGTCCAGGTTCGAATCTCATGCTAGTGTTGTCACTGGTCAGGTCAGTAACACTTGAAGAAAGGAGAATAAAATCTCTCAAAACATTGTGCATATATTAATTAACCTGTTTGATGTGCTATTACTAACAGTTGAATGTATTTGAAATATTTAAATAAAGTTAAATTTTTCTAAGGACATTCAATACATATATTAGATGATGGAAATAGTCCAATATAAAAAGTCAACTAGAATACCATCATCACAAACCTTCAGGAAAAGACACACAGTAAAAGTCTATAATTTTTAATAAGTTTCAATGAAGTTATTATTTATTTATTTTTGTTTCTTAAAATGATTAGTAAATTTTTAGAAATTCACAGACACTTCCAAAAGTAAATTTTAATTAACTACTTATTTTTGACAATTTAAAGAAAACAAAAACAATAAATCAAAGGTTTCTGAGATAATTATTTCACCTGCATTTAGACCTACGAAAAAAGTCAAAAATTTCAATTAGATTATCTTTGACAAAAATTAAATTGATTGTAATCTTTTTAAACTTTTCGTTATTTAATTAAATAAAAAAAGAAAATTCCGTAGATTTAATGAATTAATATAAAATATTTTGTAAAAAGGCAATCCAGTTCACTACAATCTATCAACGGCAGACATATTTTCCCAGCAAATAGAACATAATAGCATGTAATTAAATATTGGGATTCCTAGTTCCTGTGTAGTCGAAATCTTTAAAGGTGTTTGATCTTACAAACCAGAATAAACCGAGTAAAATATGTTAGTATTATAATTTAATCTTTCTTTTAAAACATTGCTTAATTTAACTAATATCTAAACAGAAAGTGATTAATATAGATAGATATTACTATTTTAGTATTATTAACAAATTCTTTATTGATTTCTTTAATGTATGAATTTTTTAGACAATAGTCATAAATCTTATAAAATATATTTTAACCAGTAGGTAGATAATATAGTAAACATATTAACTTATTCATTTCTGCTGATGAGTTCTGAGATTGGATAATCATTAGCTGTGTAATTCATATAATATTAATATAATTTAGGTTTTTTATTACTTGTATAATGCTCTTTACAACCCATTATTTACAGTTTCGGTTGCACCAGCAATCTTCATCACAACTATAACAAACACAATACAAACACATGAATACAAATGTATATAAAAAGTGGGTTATAAAAAGCAGTATAAAAGTAATAAAGAATGTAAATAATATTAATAAGCTATAATACTGAGTAATTTGTGGTTGAAGCAGATGGGCATAGCATTTATGAATGTTTTTTAATAATGTTTCAAGATATCAACTCTATTGCATTTATTGTTGCTTTTAAAAAAGCGTTTTCAATTCTATACAAAGCTTTTTTTTCTGGTGCATTGTTTTAAATATTCAACTGGATATTCGGAAAGAAAATACTGAGGCATTATTTAAATGGGAATTTGAATTAGCATTTAATCTGATCTATTTATTAGCTTTTATATATTTTATATGCATTTCATATTCTGACTTCACAGGTGATATTTTTTTTCTTTTAAACCCACTAAGGTTAGAGACAAACAAGAGTCACTTAATTTCCTAAACTATTGACTGCACATAATGATGACAAACTGCAAAAATAACAAGACACAGTTTATTACATATATTCAAAATAACACACATCGGTAATGCTTTAGTTTATTGCTCGATAAATTAATTAATGGCAACTTAATCTCTCTAAATCTTATTATTATTTTAATTTGCATTATGCATAGATATTGCATACGGTGGTGTAATATTTTAAAACAGTATTTGAAAACTACTAATGTAGTATATTATTACCATTATTTGTTTGTAAATGAATCACAATCTACTGCATAGACTCACAACTTCTTGCACCTCTCATTATCCCTGTTCTAAGACTAAACAACCCTGCCAAATAAGGACAATGCAACATTATAAACTAAGAATGATTTTATTAAATAATTGATGCTGTAATTGACTTCAGGTTATGATATTAGCAAGTAAATAGAATTCTAAAATAATTGTAAAATGCAGGAAATAACATCTTAACTACAATAATTGATGCATAAGAGCAAATACATGTGTAAATTATATGCATATGATAGGAATTAAACTTCTACTGCATATTATATCTTAGATTATTTGGTACCACATATGCATGAACAGCCATCACAAAGGCATTACTACAAGCTGCATGAAATAAAATAAATAATATATGATAAAAACATTTCATCTACCACACATCACTGCACTAGAGGGATAATGAAGATAAGTGACCAGAAGTTTGCAAATGGTTTTACAATCATTCAATACTAATGTGTTACATAAGAATGACCTTCAGATGTAATAAGCATAATCTGAATTGATGGTTAACAGATACCCATTTCTATCAAATATATCACTTCGAATCACAAGAATAATTCAATCAAATGAACATCTACTTCATATAACCGAAATAATAATTAACTAAAGATTGGTTTAAAGTTCATACTTATTCTTTCAGCATCAAAAGTTCATATTTATTCTTTAGGTATTGGTTATTTTGGCAGAGTTTATGCTTAAAACAATAGCTATGGTGGATGAATGTTTAAATGACCATTCAGACTTTATTAGAAGGGTTCAGCAGTGATTTCATCTTAGTTTAATGACTGGCTCACCCTGTAGCACTGGATATCACTTTTATTCATCTCAGGTGGATATATAGTGGGCACACATTTAGGTGGTGTCTTCATTTGTTGACAATTTCTTTTTTAGGACTCAGTGATGGTTTTTCAACTTGCCCTAATTCCAACTTGATACAGTAAAACAGATAATGGTTTCTCTACTCTTGCATAGTAGATCTGCCTGGAGCTAACAATAACAGCAGCATAAGAATAATGGAAGGAGAATGATAATGAATGTAATTCCCAGCACTATTTATACTGTTTGGAACCATTTATCAGTAAAAGTTCAAATCAATCTCTTGTTGTTTGGATCCATTGATTTATCAGCTATAGATAACTCCAGACAATTCATCGTGGTCCAAGAATTATTTGCTCAATACCATATTTCAAGTTTTTTTTTTGACTGGGATTAACAAACATTTTAATTAAATATTATTTATCTCCTTATTTTAATCTATTAATTTGTTTACAGTTAATTTAATTATTTTTTTCTACAATGTCCTTTCCACTTTTAATTATTGTTAAAAGAAAAAAAAACCATTTGCTTTTAATCTACTTTTAAAACTAAATTTACACTTAATTAGCTTTTACAACTTTTAGAAAATATTTTATTTAATTTGATTTTACAAAATAACTTTATAATTACAATACCATGTACATTTGTCTGTGCATTTAAAAAATATATTTAATTTTCAGTTATTTAAAACTTTTAAATTTAAAATTTCTTTAAGATTTTTAACATTATCAACATGAAGTCGTAGGAATAAGAGGGATTATTTTTATTCCTGCATAAATACTATATCTTGAATTGAAGAAGAGAGTATTTATTTATTTAACATTCAAAAGGTGCGTGCTCAATTAGCTTGAAAGGCTGATATTGGAATGAAATATAATTGCAAGCATGGCGCTAGATAAAATATTTGCTTATTTACTCATAATTAAGTTTCAGTAAGAATGAAGTTTAGTAAATTCTAAGTAATTACACCGACGTCATTCAGCCAAAAACATCGTAAATAGTAATTTAAAGTGAGAATCTACTCACGCTCTCTTTAACAGTTCTTCAGATTTGCTCATATAAAAGAATTTGAGTCATAGGAATAAGAGGGATTCTTTTTATTCCTGCATAAATACTATATCTTGGATTGAAGAAGAGAGTATTCATTTATTTAACACTGAAAAGGCGCGTGCTCAATTAGCTTGAAAGGCTGATATTGGAATGAAACATGAAGTATATATATGTGTGCATTTATATGGCATCATATCTCCAAAGTGCACCAAAAAAAATCAATAAAAATGACTTTACTTTGTTATTACAATATAATACGTAATCTATAACATTTTCAATCATGAACTTTTGAGTTTATCAACTTTGACTTCCAGGCAAGTACCATTTGTATCTTGGTTATTAATATTTCCTCAACTATTCAATCTTATCTGGTGGTTCTTTCACTGGTTTTGCCACTCTAATTTGGTGCCATTTTATTAATATGACCAGTCCATTTTCTTCTTCTGCAATACGAAATCTATTTAAGATGGCCTGAATAATTGTATGATGAGTTATATTTTTACCTGTTTGGATAAAATTATACTTATCATTTACTAGACAACTTGTGGCATTGTGAGGCCACTTTCTCCCTCTTAGTTTCTTATATTTTATTACTGTCATAGACAATGCTGTGTGATTGTACTTGCAAATTTTTCTAATTTGGTCATTCTACAGTCTTCAAGTATTATCTATCACATTGCTCACAGTTTTACTAAATAATTCTATATCCCGTTTTCCACTTATTCCATAGAGATCAGTACTTCAACACAAAATGTTTGAAAGCTTAAGACTAATTAACAATATGGATTATACCTGAAAATTTGGGAAAGAATCTGCTAGTGACACAATAAAATTAATATTAAAACAGAGGCACAACTCTCCATACAGTAGTGCCACTCAGTGCAAGCCAGAGTAGTCAATAGTTTAAGGAAGGTTTGTGCATAAAATCCATGTCCAGGCTAGTTTCTAGCTTGGACTTTTATCAGTGAGGAGCCCTGGATCTGCGAGCACTGCCATAGAGTGCAATGCTCTAAAATATAAAACCACTCACTGATGAGAGTGATAAGTTAGAAACTATTCTGGGGATATTGGATGAGTAGGTATTAGATATGGATTTTATGCACAATTACTCTGGCTTTCACTGAGTGGCACTGTTGTATGGAGAGATTTGCCTCTGTGCAAACAGTTTGTGTAAGCATAAAGAATAGTGATCATGTGATGATTGTCCGTTTAAAATAATGTTCGAGTCAAATTCATTTCTATTCTGAATTGAATCTAAACTTTATCTGCGCATAAGTAATTGATGTCAATAAATATCTCCAAACATGTTGTAGTCAATAGTTAAACCTGTCATATGATTTAGTTAAAATGTACCTGAATAATAACTATTCTTTTGTTTTTCTGTTGTCTTTATCAACCCTGTTAATATTTTGAAATGATTTGAAAATTCTAACTAAAATTTATTAAAGTATTTTGAAGATTAAAAACTAATGTTAATTCTGTTTTTTTTTTTAAATAGATTTTCACTCATCCTAGTTTTGCATTAATACATATGAGAGGGACAAAAATATGTGGAATTTTGTAATAAAAAAATGTGCATTTAATTTTGAATGTTACACATTTAATCCCTTTCATCCATTTAATGCAATGCATTTGGTTAAAAGTGTTTTTCAGTTTTCAAAGCAGACTGGGAACTTTTGCAATGAGTTGGCATTTAACCCCATTCAACTCTGACAGATTTTTGTTCTCACTAAATTTAAGCTTTCAACTTTCATTTTGATATTAAACCATTATTAGTTCTCAGAATATAATAAATTTGACTTCATTCAATAAATATTTTTGTTTGAAAATTAAATACATTTTAAAATATCACATTTGCTTTTCAGAATTATTTTAAAAAAATATATTTTAATCAAAAAAACAAAACACTATCACATCATTAAATGGAGCCAGTTTAATTTGAATAATGAAGTAAATCTTTTTTATTTGATATTTGTTTAAAAAATCTAAATCTATCAATTTATGCTTTAAAAGTTTATATTTTTTTCATAATTTTTACAATATAGCTAGATATTATAACAATCTTCTAAGTGACCTCATTTCTACACAGCCATGTTTTCCACAATGGTAATCTCTATAGTAAAAATATTCAAAAGAAAATATCTTTTTATATTTACAAATAAAACATTTCTTTAAAAAGTAAATGTGTAATAACATTTATTTTTAATTTTTAATAATTATTACACAGTTACAATACAAATATAATTAAAAAAAATCAAGTTTTTGGACCATCGTAATATTTTCTCGATGATCATAATATTTTCTCAAAGTAATATTGCAAAGTTTGAGAGTGTGAAATATATAATACTTGCTCATCATCAGCTGAACTTGAGATGCTTTGATGGACCGTCTATTCGATTTTCCGACCATCTTTTGAATTTTTTTGTATTTAAATTATTAGAAAATAAATATATGTGAATTGTAAAGCCATAAAAAAGTTTTGCAAAATTTTCACCAGGAAAAAAAAATGCAAATTTAATTTCTAGGAATCTCAAATGCTGTTTGTCCACCTGGATAATAAACCTGGTTAATGTTTCCAACATTTTTCTCTTCACCACTTCTAAGTTTGCAAAAAAAGAAATACTTTTTTATGTGAAAGAATAAAAAGAAGTCACATGGAGCAAGATTGGGCAAATATGACTGATGGATAAGTTGAATCATATTGAATTTAATTAAAAATTGTTTCGCACTCAAGGCTTTGCGTGCTGCTAGCACCTTGTCATTGTAAAAATTGTGGTCATTGCTTTGTTGCAAATGAAATGTTTACAGTTTACTGCATTGCAGAATTTATAGATTTTAACTGCCTGATGATTATGAATGAATTCTGAATGCTATTTGCACCCTTTCCCTCAAAAACATCAGCATTATCATGACTTGGACTTCTGAATGCATTTTTTAAGGATTTGGGACATTTGATATTTCTATAAAACCATTTGTAATCCTGGGTTTTCCCAGAACAACTTCACTGTAAACTGTTTTAAGCATTTATAAACAAAGCAAAGCAAAACTCCATATAGTAGTGCCACCTGTGCTAAACAGAGTAATCAATGGATGCCAGAAGGCTTATGCATAAAATTCCTATCTAATGCCTACTCATCCAATATCCCCAGACTAGTTTCTGGCTTGTGGCCTTCATCAGTGAGGAGCTTTGGATCTGAGAGCACTGCATCTAGATCTTAGGATCTAATGCAACACAGGTGGCACTACTATATGGAGTTTTGCTTTGCTTTGTTTATAAACAATTATGTGCTAGTATTGGAGATGTGATCATGTGATGCTTGCTGGTTTAACACCAATCCTGCCTAATAGGGTGGTGGTGGTTGTGGTTGTTAAAGAGCCAAAAACACCAAAATGTATGGGTGCTGAACTGAGTTCAGACCCATATGACTATATAATCTATTGAGCTTAGATTGAAAATATTTTTTGTGTTTTCAATTTCATGCTCATAGTTTTGTAGTTAAGTAGAGATAAAAGATCATTGCTAGAGGGTTGCATTAGATTCTAAGATATAGATGCAGTGCTCTCAGATCCAAAGCTCCTCGCTGATGAAGGCCACAAGCCAGAAACTAGTCTGGGGATATTGGATGAGTAGGTATTAGATAGGGATTTTATGCATAAGCCTTCTGGTATCCATTGATTACTCTGTTTAGCACAGGTGGCACTACTATATGGAGTTTTGCTTTTCTTTGTTTATAAACAATTATGTGCTAATATTGGAGATGTGATCATGTGATGCTTGCTGTTTTAAGCATTACGACTATTTTTCCTAAGTTATTGCAAAAATCAACAAATATGTAAAACACTTTACAAAATAACATGCTACATGGTTCCACAATTTCATACAGAGATGTCATTTTGCAGAGTGATGCAGAAGGGTCCCAACAAGACGTATTTAGTAGCAGAAGCCTGCAGTACATGTGGCTACCAAAGAATGATTCCAATTATTTTGGGGTACCCCCTCACACTTTATAGCTCTGATCAACAATCGTTTTTGTGCAGAATAGATTAAATAGATACATTGATGTCTTGAAACACATATGTTATATTCATTAACATATAAATTATATTTATTGCAAATTTTATTTGTGTGCGTGCACATTTATATCTGCTTTACAATTTTCTCACACTAAAAAATCATAATATGCAGAATTTATTTTGGCCCACTTTTTATTATAGCTATGGATTTGTTCTTCCTTTTTTATATCCAAATTTACTCATAACACATTTAGCTTTCAACCTTTTTACAATTCTGACACTAGAATCTCTTACAACAATTTTAAAATGTTTGACTTTATCATCAGCATTCTATATTTCTATATAAAATATTGTATTTTTTCATCAGAATGAAAATATATTGGGACATAAACTTTAAATTACTTATATGTTAATTTTTTTTATAAACTTGAATAGCTAATCTTACTATCTCGTGTAATAGCCTATCAATTTTTATAATGTCCTTAAATTTTTAATTTAAAATGAATTCTTCATTTATATCTCCAATATTTGTGCTTTGAATAGTCAAGAACAGATTCACTTTTCAAATCTTATTTCCCCCTTTTTTTAACTACATAAAATCGAACAATGTCTTATTTATTATTAGACACTTTTTTTAATTTATACCATCTTATTTCACTTGCGGGTAATTTACAATTAGTTAAATACCTTATATAATGTAGAGTATTGGCCAAGTGGCAGATTCTATCACTTACAAGCCATGGATTGGCTCCAAGTGTCTCTATCAATGCACAAACCTCTTATAAACTCCCAACATCAAAGGTACTTAGTTATTTTATTTTTATTTAGTAGTTAAATAGAAGATCATAATAAAATAGTAGCCCAGGTTTAAACCCAAATGATTTTTATTATTCTTCAGCTTCAGATACCAAAAGTCATCTTAACAGATGGCTTTGCAGCCTCACAACCTACTTGTATATGTCATGACTGTAAATGTAAAAGTAAATCAGGGATTTAAATACACATTCATATATTTGTAAATGTAAAAGGGAATGAGATTTACGTTCACATTCATATATTTATATTGTCTTCGAAATCAAACAAGTTAACTATTGCCTCATTTAAGATCTCAATAAATTAATTTTACTGCTAATTTCTGTTAAAGAGCAATCCAGCTATATTCATTTATTATATAAATCATAATATAAGCTGCAAGGTAAAGAACTTGTGGTATGGACATTTACCGCTTGTCGATTCCTTTTAGGTTTCAAAAATAAATCGAATGATCTTTTAGTTAATGTAATAATTCATTTTTCACATCTCTACACATATGTGATGCACTGTGGCTTCTCCTTTATTGAAGTCAGAAATCTCTCAGCCACAATGCCCAGAGAATCCTGTTAGCCATCTTTCCTTCCCCTTCCATTCCCCATCCTATGTTTTATCCATATTCTTCGCTATACTGCTCCATCCCATTTTCATAACACAATCATTGTCAACTCTATAGCCTTTATGTCTAAATACCCTTTATCTTTTCTCAAACCCAGCATAAAAACCAAGAACCCACTTTCTGTATAATCACTTTGTTTATATTAATTCTCCCACAACTTCATTATTTGTATCCTTTCTGCTGGCATGCATTTACATTCAATTAACAAATGCCTAATATTTTTTTTACCTTCCTTACATAATTTACAGACTAACTCATTCATATTTTTCCATTTGTGTATATTTTCTTGTTGCTAAAGATCCTGTTCCAGCCTTAAACAGTAAATTACTTTCCTTGCTATTATCATAAATTAACTTGCACCCAATATTCTGTTTACTCCTATATATATATATTTTTAGACTCTTTTTACTATTTATACTAGTTCTCCATCTACCCCACTTCCTATTTTTATTAATACATCTATTCTATTCTAGTATTCCCCACGATAACACTCAACAATTATGCTAACACAATCATACCATCTTTTGTATAAGTATACTGATATAAATTCTTTATCCAAATCTTCTGCATACCGTACTACCTTCCTCACCCATCTTGTTGCTTGTCCTTTACTCATAATCCAATTATATACTATTTTGACTGTTCTCTTATTATCCATAAATTGCAATCTATTAAACATTTTCGTTTTGCTTTTTGCATCTCTCATATAAATACTATTTAAATAGTAATGCGCTCATAGTTTTAAACAATTAACTTTAATATTTACTTGAAATTTTTCTTTGCAATAACTATATATATATATTAAGTGTGTATAATAAATACATTAAGGATGTGTAAATATATATCAATTTTAAAAATATTAAATCAGTCACAGTGATACATGTTTTTCTTTTTTAAATTATAGCTCGTAAACTCTACTGCGGCTCAGGAAAATATTAAATATTTAGCATACTTTAATTTAGTTTTTATCATCTCCGCTAGATGGATAAAATCAAAGCAGTTGAGTATCTTTGAGAGCAATTTTCACACGCGTTGCAATCTTCGCATACTTAAAAGGATCGTTTAAAAGAACATTGTTTTTCTTAGCTGATTCAATGCTTTGAACTATTAGTAATTCCTATTCAAAGATTTAATTATCGTTTCTAGATTGGCGGCATTTTACATTCTCTGGAACTTCGGGGGAAAAATCGTACGCTGATGCTCTTTCGCCATGTGTTTTTGTTTTCACGCAATTCCGCAGCTGGTTGATTTTTAAATACTATTAATGAATCATTTCTAATTCCTTTTCATTATGTCTGCTCATTATAAACCTCACAAAGATGAGCCCGATTCCGTGGATCAATTGCATTGGGGCGATCAACCTATTGATAATTTACAAATATATGGACCACAAGAGACCAAATTAGTTTCCAAGCGATCACTCGCAGTCACGGCCCTGTTCGCCGTATTTTTCGGAATTGTTTTCGGAGTGGTGATTGGATATTTTGCTCATTCTGTTCACAATAATTGTGGTTCAGAACTTACAATGAAAAGTTTGCAATCGATTATGAATGAAGACCCAAGGATTAGAAAAAAATTGCTCAATGAAATACAGCCGGATACGATTAAAGAATTTTTAAGGTAAGATTTATTCTTTGCAACTTGAAAAAGTTATACATAAAAAAGCCTATAATTATTAATTTTTTTGTTACAGTGATATATATATATTATTTGTTTACAAATATTGGGTTACTCTTACAATCAAGAAAGTCAAAGAAATAAAAATCAATTCGCTCTTAGCGATTCACTCTTTTTATCACACTCAAATAATTACAACAAAAAATCTGTTTAAAAACTCAATTTATATGCATTCGACTGTAAAAAAAATATTTTTTAACAATTAAACTTATTATTATTTTTTAAAACAAATTCACAATATTTTTAAATGACCCAAAATAAACACTGTGTTTTATAATAAATGTGCGTTCTGGTGCAATCCTATTAAGGTAAACAAAAACATCAATAATATCTTGAATAAAAAGAATGATGGGGCTCAAATTAGGTCTCATTATGAAGTTTTGTTCTTTATAGTTTAGCATATAAAATTTAATAAAGCCAAAATCATATATTTACAAAAAAAAAAAAACACGATAGCAAATAAATTTTTAAGCAGATGTAATAAATTGCTGCATAAAATTAATTGTTGTGATTAAATTAATTATAAAGATTTTTCTAAGCCTAAGATAATTGTAAACAGTTTGAATTTAGTGTTTGCACGATTCACTCAACATTGAAGTAGTTATTTAAAAGTAATCACTAAAAATTATTTTCAAACAATCAAATCTAGAGAAAAGGATGTAATTCTCTCTTCCTCTCATAAAAGAAGTGAACATTCGATAACTTTCATATTGCATTTTATGCCCAGGTAATCAATTTCGATTATATGTCTCATTTCTCACAATATTTTATGTGCTGTAATTTATATATGTTTTTATATATAGTGTTGTTTAGTCAGGACTAATGAATTATAAGAAATTAACAACTATAAATACATTAGTTACATTTTAAATTTAGATTTTGAATGTAATTAATCACAACATTAAACATGGGTGAGGATCTTTTCGTTAAAAATATTATTAAACAATAAATTCATTATTTAACAGTAAAGAATTTAATAAATGTGATTTACCAATCTTACTTATGGATATGTGTCATGGACATTTATGAGCACATGCTGAGGGAATAATAATGTATCACTGCCGTTACTGGAAGTTTTAAGAGTTGAATGAAGATGTTCAAGTAAAGTTCTAAACTGGACCCCAAAAGATCATACATAATGTAAGATATCTTAAGATAAACTTCATCTTAGTCAGATCTATAAAGTAAGGAAGTTTTCTGAAGGGGAAAAGAGAAAATTATGTATTAAATAATATAGATCATTTTGCAGCAAATTAATAGTGATTGAACCTAATAATGTAGATGTATATCTATATTGTATATATGTATGTGTGTTTGAATATACGTACATATATGTATAATGTACCAATAATATTTACAAGTAAATGCAGGCAATCTTCAGGCCACTTTGATGTCAACGTTTTATACAAAGAGATGAAAAAACAATAACTATTCATTTTAACTACTTTGAAAATTTAAATTTAGGCTAATTCAAAGAAGCTTCATCAACATTTTGATTAATTTAAACTTTTTTACTTGTTGTTGAATTTATATGCCGATTTAATAGCTTAGACAGTAGATGTAAAATGGATTCATTTTTTCATGTGTTCATTTTAAACTTTGATATCAATTGGTATGAAAATAAAATTAGATTTATAAACGTTAGTTTGTAATTTCTTTATAGATTTTATATATATAGATCTGTTAAACATATAGTGTTAGATACACACACATATGCATGTTTAATTAAATATTTTCATGGATAGTTATTATAATAAAGAATAGAAATGAGATCATATCCATGTATATAGAGATAAACTTTAAACTTTGATATGAAGAAATGTTAAATTACTACTGATTGACAATCTCAGAGGCCATAATATCTCTTTTGTTGGAGATTTTTGTTAAAGTAAAAGGGGTTCTCTTTTACTTCAAACCCAAGTTCTAATATGGATTTAAATCTAGAATGCTATTTATTGTGTGTGTGAGAATGTGAAAGAATAGCATCTTTCTTGACATTCTGCAAATAATATTTTAAACTTTTCCAGAGTATATGTTGAATTGGATATTTCCATGAATTGTTATTATATATATATATAATCATTAAAATCATTCAACACTTGGACAATTTTAATATCAATAACAATCAACAATCTCAATCTGTTGTCAAGGCAACATCCTTTTAACAATAAAGATGGCAGCACACACCCCTTTATTTATGGTGCAATGTATCTATATTGTGCCATTTATTTAGATTTTATTATTAAGTTTAAAAAATTGTATAATTTACCTTTGCCAATATGCTTGTTTAATAGTTAAACCCAGGGAAATTTCTTAAAAAATATTACATCTAGTTATTTACTGCAAATCTGCTCAATGAATGTTAATGAATCTACAGGATTGGGCACCCTCATAAATAAATTAAAACTTACTCCATCAGAAATTTGAGCTGTACAAAATTATTAGGTCAGTTAATCAGGAAATATAACTATATTCTTGAGATATCTAAACTCATACATGAATGGAAGATTCTTCTTTTTCATAGTTTGATTAACTAACACTTTACAGTGCACAATATAAAGCCTAAATGCAAAATGTAAAGCATTACGACATAAACATTAAAAATTACAATTTGTAATGATTGAAATTATTGATACAAAGAAGTTTAAATAAGACTGATAAATAGGCAATTTAATATTCAAACTGCAATTATAATTTTCAAATTGCACCCAATGTATATTTTAATGATAATTGTTGTAGTCAATCACATCTCTAGTTCTTCTAGACATTCTTGGAAAAACAATATTTAAAATATAAAACATTAGCTAAATCTTATAAACCCTTATTAAAATGTATTATTGAAATGTATCTGTTATCTGTTGGTTAAATGGAATATTATATTGCTTTTTATTAATATATAAAAAATTTTTGTTGATAAAAATAACCCCTTTGATATAATAATTGTTCTAGTATATACATATATGAATATATTAAATTGAAGATTTTTATTAGCTACAGATTAAATGATATGTTACCCAGTTTCATCTGTACATGATTTACTTTACTAATATACCAATGTTTCGGCTGTGTTACACTAATCATCTATTGGGAACTGATTATAAAAACAGTTATAGGACTACTGAAAGCATTGACTTATGATAAGATTGAAAGTTTCACCAATGGAAAAACAGGTATAGAAAATTTTACAAATAAAATAATAAAAATCAAAACATATTCAGATTAATGTGTTTTTAAATGTGATTTTTATTACTTTATTTTTAAAATTTTCAATATCTATTTTTATATTGGTGAAACATTCAATCTTATTGTAAGTCAATATTTATAGTGCTTCTACAACCATTTTATAATATTCATTATCCAGTTGATAGCTAGTGTGACTTAGCCTAAATATCGGTATATTAATACAATATGTCTTACATAGATGAACTCAGATAATATATATATATCATTAAAAACTTGTCAACACTTAGACAATCTCAATATTAATAACAATCAACAATATATATATATATATGATAATTAAAACAAGTTATAAATTTCATAATTTGCTTTAATCTTGCAGTTTATGATCACTAGATGGAGCTTTACCAATAGCTCCATCTAGTGATCATATATATATATATATTAACTTCTCCCTCACATATATATGTAATTCTTTATCATATATATATATGTGATGATGCAGTTTCTTTCTTATCTGTGTATCATAAAGCTGAGTGCACTTTCGGTGATAAGCACCACAATCATAGATTTCATGCTAGCTGTCATTGTGAAATTTGCATAGGATGTATTTACATAATATGCATAATTAAATTAAAGTATAAATATAGCTAATAACATCTATCATGAGTTGAGTCCATTGCTTATCACCAAAGGTGCTCTTAGCTTTATGGTATAAAAGAAAGAAACTGTTTCATTATGCATATATACATATATATGGTAAAGAATTATATATATATATTGATACGAAGATTTTCACAGGTTGCATATATAAAAGACATATTTTGCAGGTTCATCCATGTTAAAAATATTTAAATATTAATATGCCGACGTTTCGACTTGATCACACAAGTCATCCACTGGGTGATAAAAGTCAAAACATGGGTATATCAATATTTAACAATTTTTTAACATGGATGAACCTGCAAAATATGTCTTTTATATATATAGATGAACATCCTTAATGTCTATGTAATGTGTATATGCAGCAGAATGGAAATATTTATTTTGCTCATGATATTTCAGAAAAATATTTCTCTAATGATAAATTAATATTGTGAAATGTAGATGTACTTCAATGATTCGTCTAACTTTTAAATGTTTATATGAATCAGTCATATACGGGAAATGATCTGAAATAAATATAAATAGTATGTTGCACCTATAGATATACATCATCCTTCTTGTCTGTGATCAAGATTGCAAAACAGTTTCAACATTGTTGGAGCACTGACATATTGAAATTGGTGAAAATTTGTCTTGGATTTATTCTTCATCTTAAAATAGCTATAGATATTTGACTATTAATAATAGGTGTTTTATGTATCTTAATGATGTGTGGAGATTCATTGTTTTTATATAAAAAAAGGTGAAAACAAGGATAAATTAAAATTGATGATTTCAACTTTTCTAAGGATAATACGATGTATAATCACATCGTATTGATTAGTTTACCATTGGCTGTCTGAAACTTTGACATTTAACAGAAGAGCAATGCAGAACTTCAGATAACTCAACAAACTATTGTATAAAGAAATGTATGTTGAGAATAATAAGAGATTAATAATAAAATGTGTGAGAGAAAGAACAATCAAGTATTACTTGTATCGTTAATAGAATTAAGAGACTGAATTGGAACTGGATTGCTAATATTGCTAAAGGAGATGATAATAATTGGACAATTGAAATTTTAAATTGGAACACATGAAATTGTAAAAGTCCTAAAAAATGACCATTTATGAGATGGAGTGATGAAATAAGAAAAAAGTTTCTGGTGTGTTGTGGAGAAGAGAGGATATAGATTAGAGAAATTAAAGTAAATTTGGAGGGATCCTTATCCTGTTAGTGGATTAATAATGGTTAAAAATGACAATTGTGAGAATTCTCATATGGGATATTATTTAAAATAAACAATAAGCTCAATGCCAATAGGTATTTCATACTCCTTCATATTTATGGTAAAAATTGTATTAATTTTTAATCATGGCTAAGACATTGATATTTATCTGATTAGTTCAGTTCAGTCTGGAACTAAATTTTTTTTTCCAGTTTAGAACAGTAATAGATATTATTATTTGGTCACATTATTCTGTTGCCTACTTACCTCAACATGCCTTTTGGGCAAAAAACACAACACTATATATCTATATTTGCTGGCTCTGTTAACCAGCAATCTAAAAAAACTGATTTTGTGTGACAAATCTATAGCTGTTTAAAAAGACTTTCAACAGAGCTATGGTCTTTATCATAGTTGAAGTTAAATAACAATGAAACACATATATATTATTAATCATATGGTTTTTTTGTATATGGTGTATTGACACTAATCTAACTAGTTCAGATTAATTTGGGATTTTATTATAGTTGATGTAGAGTTAAGTATCTATTTACTGATAAAATCTTAATGAATTGTGTATGAATCAATTATTGAAATAGAAAATCTAAATCTGCTTGTTACCTGGAAATATTACCAATATTCAGCTAGATCAGATTTGAACCCAGATCATAAACAAAACAGACATCATCTAGAAAAGCAATGTGCTAATCACTAAGCTACAAGATACTTGGATAATGTTTTTTTCTAAATATTTAAACACTGTAGTAAGTTTAAAAAAATAAGTAAATGTCTATCAAAAGGCAATTTTTAACTATTAAGTGGCAACATTGTGATTAAAAGAATTTAAATGGTATTTCGTGCTGTAAAATCCAAAATAAATAAAATTCTAGTCAATATATAAGATTTAAAAGATTACTTCAAGAACTTTAATGTTATAATCAAGTGGTTTGTTGCTTTGGAATTCATAATAAGTTCTAACACTACTGAAATGTATCAGAGTTGGATTGTAATGATGTTGAGCTCCAGAGACTGCCATGACCCTTGTATCACATTATGCATGGTTTGTTTTGCAGTTTTTGGTGCAGTTCCTTCATCTGATTATTAGAACAGTGGTTGCAATGGGTTCTGGATATCAAGGTTTATGAATTGTGGCTTCAACTACCATGTCCAGTCCTCAAATTTTATAGAACTACTTAATTATTATAACTATTATTGTCATCATCATCGTCATCATCATCATTAAAGGTAGTAGTATTATATTAGTATTTTCACTTCTTTACTTTTTAAATATATATCAATGATTCCTATCTTCAATACTCCCAACTCCTGTGTTATGCTGATAATTATAAGATTCTTAGGTGCATCTCGCTTTAAAATGGTATGAAGAAAATCAATGATAGTTAATGTAAACAAAAGCTCTTCTTTATCTTATTCCAATACATCTGAAAATTTGAGATTTATATAATGTATTAATAATCTTGAATTAAAATCTGCTGATAATGTCCAGGATCTTGGAATTATATTTTCCAGTAATGGCTCCTTTCATCATCACATAGAATCAATAATAAATAAAGTCCTCAAGATGGTGCAAACTATTTACAGACATGTTAATGCTTTTGAATACTTTACCAAATATAAACTTTTTCTATCTTTGGTTTTTTCCAATTTTGGAGTTTGAATCAGTTTTATAGAATCCATATTCAAAAAGAGACATAAAATGCAATTAGTTTTCAAAAAAATTTCTACACTTTGTCAACTGAAAAACGATTGTAATATATCCCTTTTAGCAAGGAGAGGAGCTAGGGATATGACCTTTTTATACAACGTCATTACCAAAAATAATATTCTTATAACATGATTTGAAAACTTGATTTGAATTTTTGTCAATATGAAACTTGTGCACATAATTATTTTTTCAATGAAACTTAAAAGATTGTGCTATAGGCCAACTGCTGAGTGCTGGTTTAGCACAAATGTACATCTTGGGAATCATAGATCTTTTTCACGTGTCTTTGGTCATATGTTTATGATTACATTCTTCCACAAGGTGTTAAAAATGGATAGAAACCAGTCTCTATCTTGTGTGAAAGTGGTGTAGTGAAAATTACACAACAGAAATATTATTGTAGATGTAATACTTTAATATTTGCTGCCTTTTTTTGTCTACCCAGCATGTAAAATTTAGATTTTTGTTAGCGAACATCTTCAACTTAATATTAATGAATCTTCAAAGGTTTTAAAATACATATATTGAAGCTGGAAATATTATAGTACATATTTGTGCTTCACCTAGTGTCAATGTCATCAGCACTAGTATGAGTTTGAACCCAATCTTATATATTAACTGACACCCATCTCATAATAGGTGGTAATAGGTGTATCTTATAATCAATATTATAATCTTTTATCTAATTTATATTTCATTAATTTATATTTTATGATTAAAACTAACCTCTTTATAATAGAGATTTATTTTATATTTGTAGAAATGTATATTTATTTATTTTATTAAATTGGCACTAAGAGTAAATGATTGAATCCTAGATATCTATAGAATGTTACAAATATTTTAAATTCTTTCATTAAAGTTCATTTTTCCAATTAATCAGTTGGTAACATTTTGTATTTAATCTTTTGATAAATGTACATTAAAGGATCAATTATGTAAACAATCTAATATTTGTAAGGAATATTTTGTAAATTCATACTTAAGTTTTATATCAAATATTAGGTTTGAAAGTCATCCTATTATTTATAGAATGTACCAAATTCCTAAAAATTTTGTGAATAAATTTACATTTTCTTTAATCTAAATCTTAATTAAATAGGCTTTGTTATTACGATAACTGATAAACTTAATCATGCTTGTTGCTGTTTTCTTTTAATTAGCAAAATGAACCTTTGCGGCATATTTAATGCAGGATTGTAGATTTCCCGTCCAAGCAGACACTGACCACAGAGAAAATCATCAGCAAACATCATGTAGATAGGATCCTAATAGATAAGGCCGGATCATATAAATAGTAAATAATTTTGATAAGAAGAGATTATTATTGAAGAACAGTTCACTGAAGAGAGTTGATTGGTATTTTTAGTACATTGTGTCTAAAGAATGACAGGCTGAAAAGATTGGTCATTTGCTTTTTGGAGCTATGTTTCCACCAGCTCAGCAGCCATTCCAATACTCTCAACACCTAGCCTGGAGATGGTACTGTGTCAAGGAAGCCTGCTAAATGATCTGATTTTATAACTGCCTGTTTCCAGTCATGGAATGGTATCGATTGGTTCTGAGGTAACCTCCAATTTGCAGCAAGCCTCTGATTCTAGCTTATGTTGTTTTTTTTAAATCAATGTTAATTTGTATATATATATTTGTAACGATATATAAATATGTTGTTACATTAATTTAAAATAAAAACTTAATAAAAGTTCGCAAATAAAAGTAAAAGACTAAACGCTAAAATTAAAATATTGTTAAACGTATATATTCGCACAGATGCTAAACTTTAAAAATATTTTTTTCATAAACAAAAAAAAAAAAAAGTATTTGAACGTATTTTTTTTAATAAAAAAATACAAGATTGAAATATAAAAATATTTTAATAAAAAAAATAATGTAAGTTAAAATAAAAACAGGTATTAATTAATTCCTGTAATCTATAAATGGAAATGATTGTTTATTAATTATCTAAAAGCTGTTTAATTAAAAAGTCAGATGAAAAGTTAGATAAGAAAAGAAAGAGATTTTAGCTTGACCAATGGAAGCAAATAAAGGCCCGGATCATAACGAAAAAACAGAACAGTGATGTTTTTGTTCATGGAATCCATAGGAGGACTATAAAAAGAAAAAATATTGAGTTCCAGTCAGTTTTTCCAACTTGATTTTGGTGAGTCGAGCGACAAGACGCACTTGTCGTCCTCACTCACTTATTTTAAAAATGCAAAGACTGTGATACCAGAACAGAACCAGCTAATGCTACCTCCAAAATATCAGACCAGTCTCCCAGGAAAGTCTCCATGGGAATTGCCAACAGGAACAGGGACTCTTCTACTGTAAGCAATAGAACTCAACAATTGTTAAAATCATAATATTAATTAAGAACTTTAAAGATTGATAAGTTAATTTAAATTTTATAAAAAGAACTTTTCTCTGACTTATGTGTCAACTCAATTGATAATGTGTAATTTTATATATGTTTGCGTTTGATAAAAAAATCATTTCCATTTATTATTTATTTGTATTAATATTTATTGTTTATATTTTAAATGAGGAAATTTAAGGGTGGGTATAGACATTGCATAGATTCGTTAGCGGTTGATAATGTTGTGGTTTTCACATTCGATTAGAATATATGTCAACAATATCACTGCAAGCATCTTACGATGAATGCTAATGGGATTTGTATATTTCCTATGCAAGTGACGTTTATCGATGACTTTGTATTTTGATCGGTTGTGTTTAATTTGGAATATTTTTGACCGTGGAATCTGTGCAGCTGATCTGTACTCAACATTTTAAACAAATTTTATAAAATTCATTTGTGCGAATGTATTTAAATGTTAAATTTAAGTCGGGTGTGAATGGCTGTATAGATTTGTAAAGTTATATTAGGGGAGGGTAATCTTGGGTTATTTGTGTCGTTGTTGAAGTGGGTCAATGGATTGGATATATTTGTGTAATGAGTAGATGTAGTATGAGTTTCGCTACGTGCAGAATCGCTGTATACACCACACCAACCCTTTGCCTATGGATGGGATTGTAAGTCGGCAAAAAGGATCGCGGTCCCTTCCTATGGAGTTTTTATTTTATTGTTCTTCCTGCTATACAGACATCATATTCCTGTATTGGACAAGAGTCAATGTTTTTTCTAACTATACTGCTCAGATGTCCTTTCCTGACAGTATAGTATATTTGTGCTGTTGTATTTTCATGCTACATTGAATACATAAATGTATCAGATGGATTGATGCCAGTTTGACTGCGAATTTTAGCCTAAGGTTAAATAGGGATATAATGTTTTATTTTCAGATGCAAATCTATGTAGTCTATTCATACTTGACCATCTAAATAAAATATTAAACTCATTGAAATTTATGTAAATGTACAATTAAAGAGTAATCTAAAAATCTAAAAAAATGTTAAACCTATTCCTCGAATTTAGAATGATTTTATATGTGCGTAAATAAATATTTTTTATGTGTTAATTTCTGGCAGTGGCTTTTATTCTCTTATATTTAAGATATAAAATTTATATTTTATTATCTCTGCTACTTGCTGAGCTAGTGACTTGGGCTAACGATCGGAATATTTAAATAAAGTGGAATCTTAACAGTGCGTATCTGCCTACTTTATAAATTTTTCTAGGCTCAAATGCCTAGATGGCGCCCTGGTAGTTGCAGATATTGTTTTCGCGGTTAGATTCGATCTTCACTTTCATTTCGATCGTTATAATATATATATAATGTTTATACAACTTAATTTTAAAATGTGTCTTTTAATTTTTTTTTCTTAAATTTAAAATTATTAATTCTTATAAAAAAATCCAAATTACATTGATGGTGAAAATTTATCTTAATTTTTTTTTTGTTGGTTTATTTGTAATATTGACTTATTGAAACTGCCAAGTATAAAACTCAAGGAGCAACTAACTTTAAACCCTCTCCCTCTTATTTTCTTCAGTTAAAAATCATTTCAGGAGACTTATTTCCATTAAATTAATTAATAGAGAAAACTCGTTTAGTTTTGTATCTCTTATATTATAAATTTATTTTTACATGATTGAAATTATTTTAAAAGTTAGATATCTTATTATTATCTCCAACTTAAAAGTGCCCTCATAATTATTTTTGAGAGAACAATGTATTTTATTAAATCAATTAAATAAAATCTATCACAATTTCTGAAAAACAAATGTCTTAAAAGAGAATCATTGAAAGCACATCTATCATAGTGTTTTATCAGTATATGTTTTTTACATATATATTTTTATTTGTGTCAGTAAAATATTAAGATTGTGATGTATCATTTATTATGCTATATGTTGTCAAACTTCACCAGAAGTGAGTTTGATATTTAATGCCCAGTCTGTCTATGTTAATTAAAAGACTGACTTATTTTGTAATCTTCTATGATGAACTATTTGATAACTTACTAATAAATGAAATATTTTGAAAGTGTGGAAAACAATTTACATTTTAGTTTTAATTCTTGCCTTTCCTTTTGTATTATATTTTATGATCCATTCATTAATGATCTAAGGTTTCTGTGGACATTCTATTATGTCAGCGAGCCGATTATTTTAATCAGGAATTAATTTATGTATCATTAGTGATACACTATATATATATATATATATATATATATATATATATATATATATATATCTAGGGCATTATGTAATTTATAGTTACAACCATTTCTTTATTATTATTGTTCTTGCTTTGCTTTTTACCCCTCAGGACCTTCAGAAGTTTAAATATGACCAGTCTAATCCTTGACTTTCCCTTAATAGTAGACATATTTCCTACTAGGGATCCTTTTCCAGGCATTGCCATTTAATGTGGATGGGAAGTCCAGCACATCAAATCTATTATTACTATTCAGAGATATGTTTTGGTTGGAGGGCTAACATTTCTCTCATCACCTATCTGTATATACCAGGGATTTCTTTTAGAAAAGCCACCCAGAGGATCGTAACAGACCTCATTTGTTCTTTGTTGTAATCTATAATATCATACTGCTTTTATCATTATATATATATATATATATATATATATATATATATATATATATATATAGTTAAAACGAAGATTTACGGTTAAATATATAAAATACATATTTTCGGTTCATCCATGTTAAAAACTTTTAATATCAATTTACTGACATTTCGACTTGGTCACACAAGCCATCCACAGAGTTATAACTCTGTGGATGGCTTGTGTGACCAAGTCGAAACGTCAGTAAATTGATATTAAAAGTTTTTAACACGGATGAACCCGCAAAATATGTATTTTTATATATATATATTTACAAACCTGAAATGCTCTCTGCCATGATGGCACGTCTTTCACCAACCAATCCAGTTAATTAGTTAAATCTGATTATCTAATTTATTTAAGATGAACTATTTTGCTTTCCACACTCATTACATACAACTGATTTAAATATAATAGGGTTTTAAATGCACCTCACTTATGTCTTGTTATATATATATATATATATATATATATATATATATAATAGATTTATTTGTAATATATATATATATATATATAATAGATTTATTTGTAATCTCTAAAGAGGGCTAATGATATTTTATTGCTGATTGGTTCTTGGCAGACCAATTAACAAATTTTTACCTTCAGCTGCATCAAAAAAACCACTTTATGTATGAATTGGATTGCAATTACCTACTAAATTGAAATGTTCAAATATTTCTTTAATTTAAAATTTATTTAATGTATGTAAATGTGAATTCAAGAAGTATAACCTAGTTGTATAAACAACTCAACTTATTTTGTACTGCCAATCACTCAATTTCTTAATAAATTCCTGTAATGTTGTTGCTTTTAGCTTAGTTTGTCATTACTCTGAATCCCTAATGTTAATTACTCTATTTATTTATAATACTTCTTTGATTTAAATTCAATTCTTTGTAATGTTGTCATAAAGGATTATAATTGTTAGAGTTCAAACCATTAGTAGTCGATATCAAATGACATCTGTACCCTTCTGCAATTGTCAGAATTCATCAAATCATTAATTTCTTATATAAACCACTTTATTATTTTGAGTCTCTTTGTGAACGATGATCTCCAGCTGGGACAGAATAAAACTAAGAACTGCTAGTGTCATCACAAACGTAATTCATTAGTCAGAGAGGCAATAGTTCAGGCAAATAGGTTAGGATTCACCATTGCCATGACATCTGTATCTTGTGTGTGGTTGGATTCAAGGTACTTTTGCTTGGATTATTGGTCTTGTTGAATGAATACACGATTTTCACTGGCACAATATATGATTAGTGCCTTTTTTACCTCCCCTAAAACTTTTTGTTACAGTATATACTTTTTTATGTGCAATCTGTAATTGGCTTTTGGCTGTAGATATGCACATTAAATAAAGAATTGAATTGAATTAATTTATCATTATTATTATTATTATTATTATTATTTTATTTTTAATTTTAAAACTTAAATTTTTTTACAAATTGTTTGCCTTCTTTAGTGAGTCTTTTCATTTGTAGAATGTCTCAGTTTGCCACAATCGAAAATGAAACTATGGAACCACCATATTAGAATGAAGATCAAGGGTTCTCGTAGCACTGTCTAAATTTTTTGTTGTTTTAAAAATAAATCCTATAATAATAGAATACCAAAAGAAGGAAATCGAAAGAAAAATATATATATATATTCCATATTTTTGAAAACTAATAAATACATTTTAAATGTACTTTCATGATTTTTTTATTATTCTTATCATTGATAAACTGGCCTGATTTATTTTAATTCACATTAAAACTGTTATAATCTAATATATTCTTATTACATAAAAAATGGAAATTAATAAAATCCACTATACTGTTCTTTCATATACATTATAATAAAAATTATATACAATAACCCAGCATACTATGTTGTTAAAGTATTGAACAAACTTTTCTTTGTATATACATATTGTATTTCAATAATAATTACACATAAAACAATTTTTTTGGCATATGATTTTGTGCCCTTTTCAAATGTTGATAATCTATTTTAACATTATGTGATGTGATGTGATGTGATGTATTATGGCTTCTCCTTAAACGAAGTCAAGAATATCTCAGCAATTAAGCCCAGATAAACCTGTTAGCCACTTTCTTTTACATTCCCCACTCTAAATTTACCCATAATCTGCTCTATCCCATTTCCACAACATAATTTTTGTCAACTCTATAACCTTTATATCTAAATCCCCCTTATCTTTTCCCAAACCTAGCATAATTATCCAATTATTGCAGATAGAGCACTATCTACTGTTCTGTAATGGAAGTAGAATAATAATAATAACAAATTAAAACATCAGTAAAATAGAATAGAACCCTCACATAGAGATCCAATACAAATTTAAAGAATTGATTATATAAAATAATATACATAATAAATAATATGTACCTTATACATCTTTATATATATATATATATAATTTTCTATTCATTTTTAACAATATGTAATATGTACCTTATACATCTTTATATATATATATATATAATTTTCTATTCATTTTTAACAACCAGTGAATTAAAAATAAATTAAAAATGAAGGGAAAATTATATAAGGTAGTATACAAGTTCTATAGAGTATATATTATTTACTATGTATATTGTTATGTTATATAGTCAATTTTGAAATAGTATAGGAGTTTTATATAAGAATTTTATTCTATTTTACTGATGTTCTATTTTGTTACTGTTGTTGTTATTTTACTTCCATTGTAGAACACTAGACGATGTTCTATCTTAATAAATGGTTAACATTAAAATAGATGATATAAAGGTGTTATATGTGATTTTTATTATTTATTATAATTTTTGTTACAACATTGCGTTTAAGTAAAAAAGCCATTTGCCATTTTCATAGCCTATTTATTTTGTTTAAGAAATATATTTTAAATTTGATTATATTTTGTTAAGTATAATACACACATAGAAAGATGATATGCAACAAATTATAACATTCAAAAGTCCTTGAAAAATGTTTTAATTTTTTTTACCTCCAGGAACAAATATATTTATGTGAACAATTGATAATATTTGATTGCCATTATTGACAGTTATATATATATATATAGGAGTGCATTGATCATTTTACAAAGCTTTATTTTTAAGTGCTATAAAAGAGGGCATTTAAAATCTCTATTTAAATTAATCACCATCCCCAGACCAATTGGTTTTGAGCTTTTGGCTCACTTCAGTGAGGAGGTAGGATATTCAGACACTAGATCCAAAATATCAACTCAAAAGCCAGCACTTATCTTTTATGTTACTATCAAGTAGAAAATCTGAAAATTTTAGACATGTAAATGTCTTTAAATCAAGCTAACTAACTTAAATAGCTATATGGGTCTGAAAACAGTTCAGCCTCACCACATATTAATAGCCTTTGTAATATAACATCGACAAAACCTAAGCATCAAGGGCAAAATTATGATAAAAATAAAGCAAGTCATATATAGCATGATTTATTTTAAGCTTATATAAATATGCAATAAAGAAAGTACTTGATTTCTCTACCAAGCTTTATTTTTAAGTGTCGTAATTTGACTAATATCCAGTGTTTTCCAATAACATGGTGATTGTTTCTCCAAGCTGTCTGCACTGACATCTCTAAATGAACATTATAATTATGTAGAAACATAGTTTATCCATTTACCACAAAAATGTTAATGTTCTAGAAGGTCCGGATTACAATTATGACATGAAATATGACAATGTGTTTTTTATCTGCATCAATTATCATCAGTCGTCTCAATACCTTCACAAAATCATGCACATATTCTTGTGAAGCATGGCTTCATTGTCAGGCATAGTTTGAACTATTTCAACCATTTCTGTAGCATTTTTTTTCAAATTCAAAATAAAATTAAATAGATAAGTATATGTTCATTGTGGATTAAGTACAAAACACATTATGACTCATGACCCAGCAATGCTAGCACCTTAGAAACTTTGTTGTGAGTAGCTAAACTGTGATCCAGAGGTGGCACTACAAGCAGTTTGTAGCAAGAACCAATCACCTTTACATTGGAGCACGATGGGTATACCAAAAGGGTATGTAAATATACTTTAAAATACGAGTATAATTTTAAAGTCTATACACCTGCATCCATATTGCTCACCTTCATTTCACACTTTTGTTGTCTTTGTGATGCTTATCCACATTTGTATCAATGTTTACTACTGATTGGATAGATTTTGTTTTATAACGTTTCATTTAATATTATTTTCAGCCACACACCCCAAAGTGCTTCAAAATCAGTATGGATAAAAGTTTGCCATATTGTTTTCCAAGTTTTCCAAGGTATGGAGAGAGATGCCAATTTGTGTCTTTACTGTCAAAGTGAATAGCAAACAAAAAAAATTATAAAATGTTTCAAAGAGAAAAATTACTGAAATAAACTGATATTTTATTGAATTTATGGCACGGAAGTGAGATTTGGATCTCGTTGTTGATGTAACAAAAAAGCCTTAGAAAAAATTTATTTTAAAAATACTCCATAAAATTATAAAAATATAAAGTCAAGATCATTAAAGCAATCAATATGATCTTTATACAATCTACTATTAATAATAGTCATAAGGAAATAATCTCCAATATATGCACTGATTCATTAAAACCTTCATTCTCTCATTTCTAAATGCTTAAGATTGGCCTATATATATAAATTTAGGTAAAAAAGATAAAGTGGATTTGTTCTTATCTTTTCAAAGACTCTATTTTGTGTTTAGAGTGAGAATATTCCTCAACTTTATAGATTCACATAGCAAGCATTTGTAGCAGAAGTGATTCCCTTATGTCTATTACAAATAAAACTTGGTGCTAGATAAATAATTAGTTAGAATTTACTATTATAAAATCACATTATTGGTTGTATATACAAAGTGAATAAATGACAGAAAGATATTTAGAAAAATATTTTATGATAACCGTGAACACGGTTTTCATGAGAGAAGCAAACTTTACATACATTATTAAGATTATCTCAAAAGTCCTTTACAAGAGTGCAATATTAATCACATTTATTGGAAAGTATGACTGATGATCGAATTCAGTGGAGAGCTATAATTAGACAGGAAAGTGGATGTTCTTGAGAGAGAGAAGTTTGCTGCAAATGAAATTAAAAGATAATATTGCAAAATATAGAAATAGCAGAATATTGGATCAATATGTTCTAAGCAAATAAACATCACATGACCATCACCTCTTAGATCTAGGTGCAGTGCTCTCAGATCCAAGGCTCATCACTGACAAGGCCACAAGCCAGAAACTAGTCTCATGATATTGGATGAGTAAGCACTAGATGGCGATTTTATGCACAAGCCTTCTGGCATCCATTGATTACTCTAGCTTGCTGTGTGTAGCAATACGTATAGTGAGTTTTGCCTGTTTTAGCAACATGTTCTGTATGTGGTTATATTTGTGTTTCACAGATTGTTTTGTATAATCATTGCAAACTAATCTTTTTTTTTTTTTACCACATTTCACATTCCTTTCAAAATGTTGCGGTTTTGCTTTAATATTCATTTCAGAAAATAAGTATATCTTCCTTCTTCTGGTAGTCATACCATTAATCTTATTTATTCTAATTTCAAGGTACATTTTGTGCCTCTATTTTGCACAATAAAATTTCCTAACTAGAAAAAATGTGTTGATATTAAGTTAATCACTTCTATCTTTTTTGTTTATATTAAATCTTGTTATATTTTTAGTTTTTCTTATTTGCCATTACAATTATGTTAAAATTCTATTTATTTTTAATTTTTTTGTAATTTGTAAAATTATGCTTATTTAATTTTTATAAATTATTAGCATGTATTCTTATTTAATTATTATATATAATTATAATTTAGTTGTTTATATATCTTTTAAATAAATGTCTACCAAAAATATATAGCTCAAGATATTACAAAAAATGTACCAAATTCATATGACAACTTTTGGTTAACCAGCTACACTCAGATAGCTTAGGCCATTAGCATATGATGGACTATTTTCTTGATTTAAAATTAAATGGTTTTTTTAAAAAAAATCGAACTTGAATTAAGTTTTTTAAATACATTCACCTGTAAAACAGAGTCCACTAGCTAGTATGTAATGTAATACTTCAAGTGATGTTACTCTCCTCTCTTCTCATATTGCTGACCTGGGTAGTGGTGGTACTAGCATGAAAACCAATCCTGGTTCATTTATATTTATGTAATTTAAGATGACACTTTAACCAACTAGGATATTAAAACAGGAAAAACTTTCTGTACTGTAGTGCCACTCAGTGCAAACCAGAATAATCATTGGATGCCAGAAGGCTTTTGCATAAAATCCCTATCTAGTGCCTACTCATCCAATATCCCCAGACTAGTTTCTGGCTTATGGCCTTCATCAGTGATTATTCTGGCTTGCTGTGAGTGGCACTACTGTATGGAGAGTTTTGCCTGTTTTAATAACAGTTATGAGCAAACATAAGAAATGATCATGTGATGTTTTGTGGTTTAATACCAATCCTACCTAGTAGGATAGTGGTGGCTATGGTTATTAAAGAACAGAAGACACTAAAATGTATGAGTACTGAACTGAGTTCAGACCTATATGGCTACATAAGCTAATGATCTTTGAGAATATTATTGTATTTTCAATTTTATTCTCATAGTTTTGTAGTTAAGTAGAGATAAAAGGTGGCTGCTGGAGGGTTGCATTAGATCCTGAAATCTAGATGCAATGTTCTCAGATCCAAGACTCCTCACTGATAAAGGCTAAAAGCTAGAATCTAGTCTGAGGATATTGGATGAGTATGCACTAGATAGGGATTTTATGCACAAGCCTTCTGGCATCCATTGATTACTCTGGCTTGCACTGAGTGGCACTACTGTATGGAGAGTTTTGTTGGTTTTAATAACAGTTATGAGCAAGCATAAGAAGTGGTGTTCATGTGATGTTTGGAAGCTAGGATATTCAGTATTCATAAATCTAAAGGGTCACATATTCAATTTCCATGTTAGATCTGTTGATAGTTATGCCAGCAACACCTATAAAAGAAAGAATACCTTTCAAAATGTTGTTTTACATAGTAGCCTGTGTGATATTACCAATGGTTAAATGAATTTGAAAAGTTTCAATAAAGATCAAGTTGTTTAAAGACCTGTAATAATTAATTCTAGATGATGGACATAAACCAACATAAAGTTACAAATAAAACATCATCATAAACTTTTACACAATTATACCACCATTTTTTTACTTACTTAAATTTAAATAATAATCCTAATAATGTTCAAGGCTAAATAGGCTTATAAATGTAAATTCATTGATAGCAGTCAACACTTAGACATTACCAATATCAATAATAATCAGTAATCTCAATCTGTTGTCAAGGTGGTTACCATGACAATGGATTGAGATTATTGATTGTTATTGATATTGGTAATGTTTAAGTGTTGACTGCTTTTAATGAATTTACTTAAAGAATTATATATCTTTTGAAATTATTGGTACCATTTTTATAACATGCATATATTTATAATTACACAATTTCACATTAATAATTAGTAATAATTTTTAAAATGTAAAGTTATTAATATTTTTGACTCAGTTATATACTTTAATTTTGCATTGAACATTTTATATATATATATAATAAAAATAAATGTACAACTTTCTCAAGCTGCATTTTAATTTTCTAGGGGTGCAGTTTTTTGAACAGCCTTACAATCACAAATTTTATGTTGTTGTTTTTTTTATTTTATTGAAAAACAAATGTGACAAATATAAATTTAAATATAAAGAGTAGCCTTAAAAATTATAAGTTAATTTTGAAAATGAAGAAAAGAGTAATAAACTGAAAAATATAATAAAAACAATACATTTCATTTTAGCTTTTAGGACAAAAAATTATTTTCAGCAAAATCAAATTTATTACACTAATTTTCTATCATTAAAACAAATTTTTATAAATAATATAATAAGGCAATGAAATTATTTTTTAAAATAGCAAGATTCCATTTACAATAAAGAGTCAAATAATAACAATTATGATATTTAAAACAGTGCAAATTCTCCATACTGTAGTGCTACCTAATGTAAACCTTAGTAATCAAATCAATGAATGCAAAAAGGTTTGTGCATAAAATCTTTATCTAATCTTGTCCAAAATCTTCATAGTAGTTTCTATTTTAAGGGTTTCATCAATGAGGAGCCTTGTATCTGAGAGCACAGCACCTAGATTTGGTGAGGTATTTTTTCCTTGCCCATGACTTACTGTTTTATGTTTTATATTTTGCTTGGCTTGGTATTCTTCAAAACAAAAAATATGTTCAAATAAAATCTGAATCAAAACATTATACATTTACACCCCCCCCCTTCTCAAAAAAATGAAAGTCTTGTTTAGTTTTATAAAAATGAATATAAACAAACTATATATAAACTTATGATTTTTAACTTCTAGAATTAAACCAGAGCAGAGATTATCAACATTACTATTTTTGAAGATATTGCCATGTGAAAACAGACATTCATTGTTTGCTTTTTGATGTGATGTGATGTATTGTGGCTTCTCCTTAAACGAAGTCAAGAATATTTCAGCAATTATGTCCAGATAAACCTGTTAGTCACTTTATTTTCCATTCCCCACTCTAAATTTCCCCATATTCTGCTCCATCCCATTTCCACAACATAATCTTTGTCAACTCTATAACTTTTATATCTAAATCCCCTTTATCTTTTCCCAAACCCAGCATAAAAACCAATAATTCACTTTCTGTATAATCACTTTTTTCATATTTATTCTTCCATAACTTCATTATATTATTATATTATTATTATTTGAATAATATTGCCATCTAGTGATTTTCGTTGGAATTAATATATCAATTTATATCTTAGCTCAAGGTTTTGCTATCAAATGAATGCAAAACTTTCAATCCAATGCTGAGATAATTGCAATTGAACATTCTATGCCAAGCAAAAGTAATGACACAAAACTATACAAAGTGATAAAGAGAGTAATTACATTATAATGTATTCTTTCCATGTGCAGTTGGTATACTATAATTTTTAAATCAGATATTAGTTTACAAAATGTTGATTAGTCCAATATATAGTTCAAACTGATCCAACCTCATTAAAATGACATTTCATACACTGTTGATGTCTTTCTGAGTCTTTGAATTATAAATCTGAATAAGCAACATTGAATTAATATTATCTGATCTAATATTGATTTTTCTTTCATTTGTATTTGAAATCCAAGTTTGCATATGTTTGTTCATATGTTTAATGGTGGTTTCTTTTTTTTTTATAATCTAATACAAAAATATTTAGAGAAAAGCTTTAATCAAACCTTTAATTTTCATGGTAAGCCAGCATACTTTCAACTACTTAATAATCATTCTTATAGCATTGTTTATACGAGGCACTTATGATATTTACTAGAGAACAAACAAGGCATAGAATTTACTTAAAATTTGAATTGTAAATAAGTACAGTTATGAGAGCCACTTTTGAAAGGGGAACGAAGGATTCATTTTTGTTGATTATATGTCTGTTCATGGCAATATGCCAAGCATCTTTCACTTTACATTTGGCATAGTGATGTTTGGAACACACAATGCTGGCAGATGTTAGTTCAAAGCTGTGGCCAAGTTTGAATTCATATTCAAAGAAAATGGATTTGGTTTCAGTGTGCTCTTTGATGTGATTATATAAGTATTTGTGTTGTGCAATTTGGATGGACATCAGCCTTGTTTATTCTCTAATAAATATCATAAGTCCCTCTTACAATCTGTGCTTTGAGGATGACTATTTAGTAGTCAGGCATACCATTCTAATTGAAGATCAAATTAAAGCTTTTCTCTAAATATTTTTGTATGTATTTATTCTTTGATTTACACTTTGGAGATAAAGTACATTAAAGTTTTGACATTACTTTATAATCTAAAGCTGGGTGTGATTTTGGTGAATTTCACCATAATCATAGCTATGATTGAGCTTCAGAAGTGTACTCAGTTTTAGATTATAAAAAGAAAGAAACTACTTCATTGTGCATAGGAAGAAAACATTAAAAAAATGATTATTATCTAATTTAAGAATTTTATTAAATCTAGTATAGGTTTGAAGAATGTATTGAAATGTAATTTGGAAAAGTCATGCATTGATCTTTATTCATTAGGTATATTTAATTGAATTTATATGTTGGACTATTTCTATCATCTAATATAAGTATTGAATGTCTTTAGAAAAAATTAGTTTTGTTTAAATACTAGCAGAACCTGGCCACACATTGCTGTGTCTCAGTCTAGTTAAATGGAATAGAAAGAAAAGAGAAAGCACAGATTTCTAACATGTTTAATTTCATAATGCTTGTGGGTATACAATATTTTTGTTGTTCCATTGTCTCTGCAGATATAGAGATTGTCTGGTTTGCCGACTCTAAAACATGCAACATATAATTGTCCATGTGAGAAGCAATCCATGTCTAGATCTAAACTGCACAATTCTAAAGATTGGTCCTGACCTTTGTTGATGGTGATTGCAAACGCCAATCGAATTGGGAATTGTAATCTCTTAAATTGAAATAACATATCCGTTGCAATCATAGGAATGTGAGAAATGAGGACATCTTCACCTTTGAAAGGTCTTGTCAATATTGTTGCTTCTAAGACAAGTTGCTCCTTAGAATAGATCGTTCACTCAGCCAATTATGATTCTTATAATTCGTTTGAACACTTTTTCAAACAATTCTTCTTTTGACATCACTAAATTGCAGAAGTAAAAACAAAATGAAAAACAATGAAAAAAATAAACTATACTCACGAAATTACCTGTCACAGGTGTGACATATATGTATTATTAGGTATATAAATAGTAGGTACACACAAACATGCGCGTATTCGAATGCAATGTTGTGTCAAAATTTCAAAGCAATCGGTGAAGAACTTTCGGAGATTTAAGATTTTGAACAAAGAAACATTTGCATTTTTATTTATATAGATTTCAAATATATTCAAGTGTTATTAATAGCACGCAGATTAGTAAATGCACAGTAATTTCAAGAGATATTATTCTACTCTCTTCTTCAGATATTGCTGGCTGACCAGTGACAGTACTAGCATGGGAATCGATCCTGGACCCTAAATTATTGAAGATTTCATTTTAAGGTAACACTATAACCAACCGAGTACTTGGTAGGATGGCTCATTTGGTTAGAGCATTACCTTAAAATTCAATATTCAAGAATCTAAGGTCCAGGTTCGATTCCCATGTTAGACCAGTAAACTGTGTGCTATTACTAGCAGTTGAACGCATTTGGAATATTTAAATAAAGTTAAATTTTTCTAAAGACATTCAATATATAATATGAGATGACAGCAATAGTCCAATATATAAATGCAACTACAATACAATCATCACAAACATTCAGGAAAACACCAGGTGCATTTAATCTTTAATGCAATATTTAAATATATATCTTGGATTTTCAAAAATGCTAATACTTTCAAACTTTAAAGTGATTATTATTTACTAATGTGGAATGATATTATAATGATATCTAAAAATGTGTGAATTGTATAAGTGGTACTACGAATTTGAATTTATTGAAGCGGTCATATATATACATATATATATATTGCTATTAAGTTGAAAATATTATGACATTTAAAAACAAAATTTAATATAAAAAAAATGTAATTTTATTATTAAAATGGTATGTGTAAAAAAAAAAAAGGGGGGGGGTTCAAATTAGCAAAGAAAGTTTAACTTTCTAAATTAATTAATTAAAAATCCAATTGATATTAAAAGAATGTATAAATTAAATTCTAATTTTATAATTATTTAGGGAAAGATGTCAAAACATGTAAAATCAGATAAAATCAAAGACATGCGGAATTTAATTAAGAAATGCAATTAGTAAAATTTCAAAATTAAATTGCATTAAGATTATATCATATAGGAGGTTTGAACTCAGACATTCAGTCACCCTTCAACTATCCACACTATCTCATACCACTGATACACATGACCACACACATGTAGAAAAGGTAAATAATCACCAATATACGTATTTCCTGCTGAACAAGCACTCATCAGTTGGTCCAGATTATCATCTCCACACATATGTATAATCAGTGCTCAATTAATATTAAGATAGCAAACCCTCATACTTTAATGGACAGGCTTCAATCTACTCCAACCTTCAACTCTTCAGCACTCCATAACATTGAGATAATCATGGCATCAGCTTGGGATTTGAGCTTTCCACCATCAGAAATGTTATGGATGGCTGAAGAGTTTGAGGTTGGACTAGATTGAAGCCTGTCCATTAAAGTATGAGGGTTTGCTATCTCATAAAATGAGCACAGATTATATATATATGGGAGATGATAATCCAGACCAACTGATGAGTGCTGGTTCAGCCTGAAATACGTGTATTGGTGATTATTTATCTTTTTTATATGTTGTGTGGTCATGTGTATCAGTGGTATGAGATAATGTGGATAGTTGAAGGGGGCTTGAAAGTCTGAGTTCAAATCCCATATATTTACAATTAGGCTCCAGGTATATGAAAAGTGTCTGTATTTCAAATATTTAAGATTATATCAGTAAGATTCTTTTTAGATAATAAAGAAAAGAACTTCTCTTAAATTTAATTAATTTGGAGATCTGGGTGGCTTTGTTGTTTTGAAAGGGAAAAATATTTTTGGGTTGTTGTGAACTTTTGTAGAGTTAGTTTTTTTGTACTTCTTGAGAGTTATTGTAGAAACTTCTGGAAGAGTTATTATACACTTCTTGTAGAGTTTACTATTAAAAACTTCAGAAAAAGTACACTTCTTGTAGAGTTTAGTTACTGCACACCTCTGGAAGAGTTTTATTGTAAAGTTTTTAAGCTGTTAAGTTACATAACGTTAAGAGTGAATAGATTGCCGCAATTTCTCTACCCAGCTCCGGTGTGGCTGAGTATGGAGTTCCCTCGTATTATAGGATGTCGTGCCGATAAAAAGCTCTTGCCTCATTTAACAATCATGTCGCTGACATGCTATGCCGTTGCTGTCAATACAAAGCCCCAATGTATAATATCACGGAGTGACCAGCCAATTCTACTGTTTGCCAATATCCTTCAATGTCTGTTAAAATAATAATTTAATTTAATGATACATTTTGAATCATAAAAGCATCTCTGTCTTTGCTTTAAACAATTATATATTAATCATTCTGTAAAATATATTTATTATCTAGATATTATATTGCCTTATTTAAATGTTTTCTTATTGTGTTGTAACGCATGCTTAATGAATTGTATATAGTAAGGAAGATCGACTTTTGCAATATATATACTCTATCTTCCTTAAGATTTGTTAGACTTATTGTTTAAGAATTGGACGGAGGTAATGATAAAAATATTTAACATTATCTAAAGAAAGTACAATAATTAAATAAAAGCAAGATATTTAAATCCCCCTCCCTCTGATTCTGTGTTGTTGTTTTTTTTTGCTATTTAAATTTGTCTATTAAAATCTGTTACTTCAAATACGTAATCTCAGCCATTAACGCAATTAGGAATGGTTCATAAACATTTTTTAAAAATAAAATTTAATTTAAAACTTTATTTATTTTTAGAAGAGACAAGTATATATGTATACTGCGTATATGTGATTATAAACAATTTTCAGTTTTAAAATAAATTTAACGGTTTATATATATATATATGTCAACGCGTTGACCGGGAAGTAAACCCGGGCCAGCTATGCTAACTGCTAGGTCACCAACGAGTGAAAATAAATTTAATGTTCAAAGTTGAAAGTTAAAACTTTGTTTCTATTTTTTTTGATAAATAAATATGTGTACAGAAATGTATAACAAAATTATAAATATGTGTACTACATGATACGATAGTTTAATTCTTTAAATCTTTTATCTCAATTTTAATATTTTATCATCGTAGGCTATCGCAGCAATAATTTCTTTTTATCTGTAAGACCTATGGGCAAATCTCTAATAAGCAGGGATTAATTTCTTTCTAAAATCTTTTATTATATATCATAATTGCGTAGGCCTTGATTTAGCCTATAGAATAGATATCCGCATATGATAAACTTATGACATGATTATTTACGTTTTATAGATTTAAATTTAAGTCCAACTGTTTATTATTACATATAAATAAAGCGTTACTAGGTTGTTTAATTTCTTTATTATCTTACTGCGTTTCTTCAGCAGGCATATATCCTTGCTTCGAAAATTTAATTTGACGGGTTCGTTCTAAATAAGTTCCACGCAAAATGCGGAGCATTCCTTTCGTTTTCCAGACCCAGTGGCTCTTATTATTTCTTGTTACCAATGCAGATGATCATTCCTGCCGGTTAATGAGAATTATTTAGGGTTATATGAAGATGCTCATTAACTTCATTCCGTGACCCATTTATTTTATGAAATTTGTATCTAACTTCGCAACAGCGAAGATATTCCCGTCGTACTTTATTATAAGACTTGGATATGACATCGCGGAGGCAATCATATTCCAGTTCACCTCGTTATTTAATTGTCTATTATTTTAGCAACTCAGTGCCACCCTCCTTATCTCTTGTGTATATTAAAGCTTAAACTTTCAGCATTTATTGGGTTATGATTATGAGAGTTATGCATTTATCTATTTAACTATATTTTCTAGAATTAATTAAACTTACCTTATTTTAAATATTATTATGTACCTGCTTGATAGACATCTGCCCCAAAGATCAAATGTGTTCATCATCCAAGGTTTCTTATTTATATATCCGTTATACTTTGAAACTTTTACATGTGTAATCATTAATTCATGTAATTTCCACTATCTTATAAGTCTAGCAACCTAATTAAGCGGTATTCATTTCTTTTGTTTATTTGTTTGTAATTTTAATACTAATACAGTGTTTGTATTGTATATATACATTGCAACGGGTGTCTTGTCTTGTCACAGGGAAGTCATATAGTTAAATTAGTTTTAAGAGTCTCTACCTCACCCTGATCACCGAGTCTAAAAAAAAAAATGAAGTAGTATATGAGATGTGATATGTTGGATTATTTCCATAATCTATGAGTGAACGTTGAATGTATAGAAAATTTTAAACTTTATTTAAACTTTCCAAATACAAACAACTTGTTAGTAATAACACACAAATAACAACTTGTTAGTAACAACACACAGATAATCTGTGTGTGTTATTACTAACAAGTTGTTTGTATTTGGAAAGTTTAAATGAAGATTAAAATTTTCTATACATTTAACGTTCACTTATAGATGATGGAAATAGTCCAACATATCACATCTAATAATATACCATCATCCCAAACCTTCAGACAAATATGAAGTAATATGTGGGTTAGAATAAGTTATGGTGGTTTAAATCATTCTGGTGGTGATTTATACGATTATTGGCTCATCCTGACCATTACAATATATTCATATTAATGATTTTTATATAGCTTAGTTAATAAATATATTATAGTAGTTATTTAATGTTCACACATAAATATGTACACACCGATGTTTATATGTACAAATATATTGTACATTAATGTTTTATATAAACATACACACATACACTTTTATGTGCAGCCTTCAAAAA
The DNA here is from genome assembly GCA_028023455.1 of Epiperipatus broadwayi. Classification (NCBI taxonomy): domain Eukaryota; kingdom Metazoa; phylum Onychophora; class Udeonychophora; order Euonychophora; family Peripatidae; genus Epiperipatus; species Epiperipatus broadwayi. The sequence continues at coordinate 148,873 of JAQFVV010006550.1, forward strand.
CATGTATGTGTGTATAGTAATATAAGAATAATAATAATATCATTTACATTTTTTATTACAATGCTTTTTAAATAGAAGTTCTGAAAAAGATTGTTAGAACAATCGAAACTATTTAGTGGGTTGTAAAAAACATTGTAAAAAGTAATAAAGAACATTAATGATATTAATATTATATGGATTTGGCATTGCAATAAGAAAGATACAGTAATATCAGTAATAAATCACACTTCTTGCACTTAATTTTTTTGAGAACACCCTTTTATTATTATTATTTCAGCAGAGTAATAATTTTTTTCACAATTGTATTGGCAAATGTTTTTTATGCATACATATAACTAAAAGTTAATCCAGTTTCTTTGATCGTAATTTATTTTCTCCAATCATTCTTTCAACTTTCTTATCTCATTATTTCACGTGATCTTTTTCTAATTTTTTTTTTTACAATTCCTTAAGATCTAGTTAAAGATTTTAACTGTTATGAGTTATCTTTTTTTCACAATATATCAAATGTAATTCTATTTTAATTTTTAATTCTTTTAATTATATCAATAATAGGTGTTTGTTCTCTCATTTTTGTATTTTGGTTTTTATCTTTCCTTATTAATCTCAAGTTACATCTATCCTTCATCGTATTGTCTGAATTTTTTTATATTGTTCTTTAAAAAAAATTCAACTGTTAGACCGCTGATAAGATGTATGTAACTAAAACTGTCCTTTTCAAGAACAAAGACATATTTTCTTTGAATATTAAATAATTTCTATTGTAATATATATTTGAAAGTTAATTCATTACTTTTCAATAGTATTTAATTAATTTTTGATTTGTTTTAACATTATACTTAAATAATTATTAGAACAAAAAAACAAATTGAATTTCGCACACTTGGATGGTCTTTGTTTTTTTTTTTTAAATTTTAGTAAAATTGAATGAAAAATCTAATATATTATGAATTTTACTAATATATTTTTAAATGCTATAATCCTATCACGTGACAATGTCTAATACATATGTCAGTCTTTCTGAATGAAATGATTTTGTTTTGTTAAACATTTACATTCAATAATTACTAATTATAAAATAAATAAATGATCAAATCTATATATTATTTATTTACTTGTAGGCATTTTTTTTCTGCCTAATACTAATTTTAAATAATAATGCAGAACGCAAATACAATATTGGCAGAGTGTCCTCTCCCCCCCAATTCTCGTCAATCAAAGGAGATAATAACTCATGTTTAAAGTTATTAAATGAGTTATTCTCAAGCTTTAAGGTGGCAAGTGAAATTTTGATTTAGAACCTAAAAGCTCTCAAATTCACCGTGCTATCACTATGCTAAAGAATAGATAAATTCTATTTGATTAAATGGTGGAATATTTGGGAGATAAAGAAATGCCTTCCTGTTATATATGTAAAAATTCAAAGTTAAAGTAATATTTGAACTTTTAGCATCGAAAAGTACATTATTTTTTAAAAAGAAATGAACACCCAGACTTATTATATAACTGTGTCTATATATGTAATATATAGGGTATATGAGCACATACTTTCACACGACACACCACTCTCCACACTATCTCAGAGTTTCACACGACCCACCACTCTTTACACTATCTCATAACACTGATACACTTGAACACATATATGTTGAAAAGATAAATAATCACCAATATATGTATTTCATACTAAACTAACAATCATCAGTTGGTCCAGATTATTATCTCTACACATATATGCTATAAGTGCTCAGATATATATTAAGATAGCCAATTCTCATACTTTAATGTACAGCCTTTTATCTACTCCACATTCCAACTCTTCAACTGTCCATCCAATTGAAAATGTGATGATGGGATACTGAAAGACCACCCTGAGACTGAAATTCTTTTCACACCAATGTTGACCTAAGGTCAATCTGACCCCTCATGTACATTCTCATATACCCTATATATTATATATATAGACACAGATATATAATAAGCCTGTGTGTTTCAGTTATTACATAGTAGAGATGTAGGCCCATCCCTTGTATATGTATTAAATGGATCATGTACTGTACATGAGGGGTCATATTGACCTTAGGTCAACATGGGTGTGACAAGAATCTTGGCCTCAGGGTGACCTTTCAGCATTTCATCATCAGATTTTCAATTGGATGGACGGTTGAAGAGTTGTAGTGTGGAGTAGATTGAAGCATGTCCATTAAAGTATGAGGATTGGCTATCTTAATATATATCTGAGCACTTATAGCATATATGTGTAGAGATGGTAATCTGGACCAATTGATTATTGCTGGTTTAGTATGAAATATTGTATATTGGTGATTATTTATCTTTTTAACATATATGTGTTCAAGTGTATCGGTGTTATGAGATAGTATGGAGAGTGGTGGGTCATGTGAAAATCTGTGCTCATATACTCTATAAAAGGAAGTTTAAAAAATCAGAAAAATTAAATTCAATCTTTTACCAGCCAAATATACGGTAGATGAAACAATGTGGAAGTACTTAAAATCCCCAGCTAGCTATACATGAACTAACTATCAATTTCCAGTAATTCCATATTATTTCAAAGAATTAAATTTATAATATCAAACGATTCAAAGAAAATCATGAGATCAAACAGATAGTATAAAGTAAAAAATAAATTAATTGTATGGTTGTTTACTTGGGGAAGTCATGTGATATTTAATCAAACACATGATATAATTAAAGAGTATTTGAACCTAGACTTTCAAGCTCCCTATAGTAATCCACTCCAGCCACTGTAACCATGACCGCATACATGTGAAAAACATAAATATTCCTATTACATGTTGAACTAGCACTCCTGAATTGGTCCAGATCATTATCTTCCATGCACATATATGTGATTAGTGCTTGATTTACATTAAGATAGCAAATCTACACACTTTAATAGACAGTTCAATCCTCTCCACTCTCCAACTCTTCATTCATCCCTATCACTGAAAATCTGATGATATGGATGGCTGAAGAGTTGGAGAGTGGAGAGGATTGAAGTCTGTCTATTAAAGTGCATAGAATTGCGATCCTAACATAAACTGAGCACTGATTATATATATATATATATATATATATATGTGTGTGTGTGTGTGTAAGATGATAATCTGAAGCAGCTGATGGGTGCTGGTTCAGCTTGAATTATGTATATTAGAATTCATTTATCTTTTTCACATTTATGTGGTCATGTGTATTGACTATATTGGATAGAGATTATAACTGTAGGGAGCTTGAAAGTCTGGGTTCAAATATATTGACTATATTGGATAGAGATGATAACTGTAGGGAGCTTGAAAGTCTGGGTTCAAATCTCTTTAATTATATCTAGGTTAAGTATATACATTATACTTGTATTTCAATATTACAAATACATGTAGTAACACCTAACAATTTTGATTATTTCACCTGTATTATATTCTTGTTTTTTTTTTTTTTTTGTTATATAAACTGACAATCATTCGAAGAACTTTTAGCTTTTGAATTTCCCTCTTTGCTAAACTGCACAAAATTAGTTAAGATATACTTGTAGTATGGATTAAAATAAAAATATATTTCATAAAATTAATGTTTATGAACTGCAATAAAGAAGGTTTAACATAGGCAATGTCTGATTTGAATTTGATGGAGTTTGGATTTGTAATGTGTTTAATTGGAAATAGAAAACCTGATCAGTATAAAACATAATGATTTTCAAACTCTGGAAATGACTGAACTAATTTATAAACCGATATTCAGAACCACTATTGTGTAATGCACTAAGGTTAAATTTATCACTGTACTTCAGCAACTATTGGATGTACTATAGCTTAAATCAGGGGTGTAAAATTGTTTTGGCTCAGGGGCCACAGAGGTTGGCAGAGGGCCGCATTTGGAGCCACTTTGTGGAAGTGAAGGTTAGTGGAGGGCTGCATCTTTTTTTCAATACCCAATAAACACACTGCTTTATTCCCTATATTACCAAAGAAATATTTGTTTGTCCATTTTTCATTAAACATGCAACATTCACCACAGATTTTACATTTTTTTGGAGGGTTCATGGTTTCACTAAAGTTGGTAATGTATATATTTGCTAATGCAAAGACAAAATTGAAATTAACCAGATCAACTGGAAAAGTACTGCACATCGAATCTACAATGCACATGTGTATTGTTGTGGAAATCCTAGTGGAAAATACAAGATGAATCTTCGGTTGCACATGGGAAGGAAATCTCAGTTCAAGATTGATTTTTCTGATTGTCTTGTCAGGCCGCATAAAAACTTTTAGCAGGCCACTATTTGCCGACCCTGGCTTAAATGATTCTGCTTCTTATTGACTTTTTTACTGCATAGTTGTGTTATGATATATAAATATCACATCCAAACTTTTTCTTATAATGGAGCATTGTTATTCAAATTTTTATTTTGAAAATAACATATAATAATAATTAAAGAAATGAAAGAAGACCTGTACTAGATTTTTAATTGTCTTCTAATTAACACACCAATACTTTTCTGATTAATCAGTTACATTTTACGTTGCTATTTAAAATACAGGAAGAATACATTCTTTTTAAGGAGAGTAATTTGAGAATGAATTACTAACAATGAATTTTTTTTTGAGTTATTAACAGTAAATTTCAAAGCACAGTAATTGTTTTTATATCTTATTATTTATAAATTAAGCTAAGAATGTTTTTTTTTTTTTAATTTCCCTATTTCCATGCATCTTCTTTTGTGTCTTTTCTGTTTAGATAAACTTTACTTTTTACCTTTCCATTGTTACTTGAAGTAAGTTAAGCAGCTTGAAACAGCATTGTACTTCAACTGTCCTTTCATTCTTTTCTTTTTTATGAGTGCCATATTATCTGTAAGCTTATTTAAATCAAGTTAAATGACCTTTTAGGCTTCCTCCATGTGAATAGGAATTCACTTTTGAATAATAAAAGTTATATGTCATGGCGGTGGGGCATTATGATTTTAGAAATGCTTAAATGGGGCATGGCGAAAAATGGAATGGGAGCCACTATGAAAATCTTCAACAGAGATTTATATATGTGAAAAATAGGTGAATGATTTTTTGTTTTGTTTTTTCAAAAAGTAATAATGTTTTTAAAATACTTATTAAGATTCTCGATTTAATTAAATAAATATATTACATTTAATTTGAAATTTTATTGCATGGGGGGTGGGTCCACTTGCAGCAACAACCTTTCCCCCTGCACACAGATATTGTCTTCATTTATATATAAATATAATGAAAATGACAATAATACACACTTTATTTTTATCAGTTTTTAATTATATTTTATTTTGTTGCATTTTTCGAACAAAATAAAAATTGTTTTATTTATCATCTCTGATTTCATTTTTTCACCTTTATTTAAAAGTACTGTTTGTTTTATTTTAGTCAATACAATTTTATATTCCCAGTGCCCGCATTTACACGATTTATTGTTGCTATGAGATTGCTACACCTCTATACAAATCAAACATCTTTTTTGTTTGGAAACACTATTGCAAAATAAAGGAAATTATTTTTTTCTTGTAAGAAGTTGATCCTAAATTTAAAATCAAACAAAACAATAACAGTTAACAATGAATTCAAGACGATCTCATAAACGTATCCTCATGTACATTCACTAATATAATTTATTTGCTTTAAAACAAACATAATAATAATAAAAATATATACTTTTATATAAAATAGTCATATTATTAAGTGTTCATAAAATCACGTGACATTCGAACTTGTAATTGGCAGTTAAGAATAATATGTCTATTCCTTTGCCTACATGGATTTTTTATTTTATTTATATAAGAATTGAACTAGAAACATCTTATTTTATTAAATATATACTTTACATTCTTTCTTTTAGAACTAAAGAGCGTCTTTATTTTATAATGTAGCTATAAATTTGAGCTTCTAAAAGGAATTATAATATCAAGTAATGATAACATTTGGTTGTAGTACCTTTTGGCTAATCACCTCAACCTAACTTTAAGTAAGACAATTGAAAGAACTCATCATCATCATCAACCGTTATCAATCCACTGCAGGATGAAGGTCTCTCCAAGTTTAATCCATCTTCTCCGATCTTTAGCTTTTCTTCTCCACATCACCCCTGCACACTTTCTTATTTCATCCATCCATCTCACATATTGACTCTTTCTGGGTCTTTTACAATCTCTTAGAATCCAGTTTAAGATTTAAATTGTCCATCTATTATCATCTTTTCTAGCAATATGTCCAGCCCAACTCCACTTCAATCTTTTAATTTTTTCAATGAGGTCAGTAACACCTGTTTGTTCTCTTACCCATACATTACGTTTTCAATCTCTTCTTGTTACTCCCAACATGCATCTCTCCATACTTCTTTGAGTGGTCTGGAGTCTCTGTATTGCTCTTGTATTAAGTGTCCAGGTCTCAGATCCATAAGTAATAACTGGTAAAACATATTTGTTAAAAACCTTCCTTTTGAAAGAACTAAAAATCCTAAAGTTAAACCTAACTTTATATATCAATATATCTGTAAGTGTAATACACAGGGCCACCATGTGCAGGTGTTCAGGTAGTGCAGGGTACAAAGATGCTTCATCATACAGGCACCAAGCCACCAAGATAACTAATATCATTTATATGTAAATAAAATTGTTTACATTTTCAAATCATTTCATTGCTAGAAATATATTTTGAGGCTAAATATTTTTTATTTAAATATAAGAGAAATACTTTTTTTAATTAAATATATTTGTGGTAATTACCTGAGCCTCAAATTTTTAGGCATAAGCTTGAAATATACTACGTATATACTGCTATCATTATGCTAAACTGAACTGGCTGACACCATTTTGTCACGATAATTAATAAAACTTATTCTTAGAAGCATGTTCTCATTGTAAATATTTATTATTTAAATATATGAGGAATGTTTTTTACTTAACCTATTGAAACAATTGCCCAAGTCTCAAAATATATTTCATATATACTCTACCATTGCACAAACCCAAGCAGGGTCAGTGCCCTTTAATTAGTGTAATTAATAAAATTTATAGGTAAATTAAAATATTTAAACTTTCTCCTTTTTTTTTTATTATTATTATTATTATTATTATTATTATTATTATTATTATTATTATTATTATTATTATTATTATTATTATTATTATTATTATTATTATTATTATTATTATTATTATTATTATTATTATTATTATTATTATTATTATTATTATTATTATTATTATTATTATTTATAATATTAATAAGCCAATAAGCTGATACACATGCGCTTTGCAGATGTCACTATATAAATGATTACTCCCACTTTTTCAAACCCAAGATAAAGTCTTTAAGAAAATATAGAATGAATCCACCTATATTTTCGACCCAACCGTATATGTATGGGCAAATCTGAAGTGTTTGAAAAGAAGAGCGTGAAGTTATTAATTGAACATTTTAAATTACTTTTTCACATCGTTCTAGAAATTTCATTGGTGTCATTCATTTACGTGAAAAAGTAATTTAAAGTGATCAATTAATAACTTCACGCTCTTCTTTTCAAACACTTCAGATTTGCCCATACATATACGGTTGGGTCAAAAATATAGGTGGATTCATTCTATATTTTTTTAAAGACTTTATCTTGGGTTTGAAAAAGTGGGAGTATTTATTTATATTGTGACATCTGCAAAGCGCATGTGTATCAGCTTATTGGCTTATTAATATTATAGATTATAGAAAACATCACGCTATATAAAAAAATAAATGTATTATTATTATTATTATTATTATTATTATTATTATTATTATTATTATTATTATTATTATTAATTTATTTAAAAATAAAACTTATTTTAAAAATATTGCTTCATAATTATAGTAATTCAGCATATGGTGAAATAATTTTTATCAGTAATATTCTACAGAGTTTAAATATGTTGATCTATTTAGAGTGGCCACCTCTGAAATATGAGTTCTTGGATCGATTCTGGTGCTGTGGTGTGCTAAAAAATTTTTAAAATGTTATCTTTCTCTTTTTATCTATTATTATATCATATTATCTTTTTACATATTTTACCAAGTAACTTTTTCTATTTTTAATAACAATATTTTTTTTAGATGCTACAATATCTTTTTATATGTTTTAGTAAACAGCTTTTCCTTGGATGTGTTCTTTAGCTAAAGACTTGTAATTGATCCGTAATCCACACTATGACCTGAATCTAAAGAAAACAGATATACTTTTTAAAAAGATATTAATGCACACCCAAATATTTAATTCTTAACAAATTCCATGGCAACAATATTATTTAATGCAAATTCTTACATTATTGCATTATTGACCAAGTCTAATAAATGTATCCAGTAGAACAAATCAAGCATTTCATTGAAAAACAATGAGGATTGCTAATTCCTCAACAAGTTTTGTGATAAATGCTTAGCCAGAGAAAGCATTTAAAATATCTCTGTCAGGAACCCCTCCCCAAACCTCTGACCATGGTTTAGTGCTTTGGCATTTAACTAAAAGTTATCTATTGAGTAGAAAACTTTCTATTGAGTAGAAAACTTTTAGTTAAATTCTGGCTTTGGTTTGGTATTTTTAGAGCTAGTGTCTGAACCTACTCTGAGACCTCTCTGAGGAGTGCCAAAGCACAAAACCATGGTCAGGGATTTGGGGAGGGGTTCCTGACAGAGATATTTTAAATGCTTTCTCTGGCTAAGCATTTATCACAAAGCTTGTTGAGGAATTGGCAATCCTCATTGTTTATAACTCACAAGCTTAAAAGAATAGGGACATGTGATCTATGACTCTTATTTTGACTATTTAAAGCTTTTGATTGTTTTTTATAGTTATCCAACATAACCTATAAATAAACAATATGCAATACATTTTAATCGCTTTTAAAAATGTATTTAATAAGCAATCTAAGTATGAATAGTCAAAATTTCTTTTATTAAATAAATCTTGTATTTAATAAACAATCTAAGTATGAATATTTAAAATTTCTTTTCTTAAATAAATCCTGGCTAAATCCCTAATTGTTGAACTATATAATAAAGTATAATATATATAATAGGACTTACTAATAAGTGTCAAAAATATAGTAATGTAAATCTTTTATTAAAACAGGCAAAACTCATTATATGTATTGCCACACACAGCAAGCTAAAGTAATCAATGGATGCCAGAAGTCTTGTGCATAAAATCCCCATCTAGTGCCTACTCATCCATTGATTACTTTAGATTGATGTGTGTGGCAATATGTATAGTGAGTTTTGCCTGTTTTAACAACAGTTATACACAAGCATAAAAAGTGGTGGTCATGTGCTTAAATCTTTTATTATTGACTGAAAGCAAGTGAGAGTGTTTTTGTTAATAGAAAATGTAAACAAGTTTTGTGTCTGGGAGGTTCTGATTTAAAAATAATGAATAGATTTTGAAACTTAAAGGACTTTTTAATGAGAAGGTATTAATGGAATATAAGACTTATATCAGCTGTGTTATTTAAAATTGATGTAGTTTGTAAGTCCTAATAAAACACAAAAGTTATATAAATAACTAATGTATGAAAACTTAAAATATTGTACTATATGTAAATAAATTATAGCTTTTAATAACAAAATAATGACACATAAAAATGAAATAATAATATAAATATTTTATTATTGAAGGAATAATAATTTTGTTAATAAACAATGTGAATAAATTTATATATAAGAGATTTTCAATTGATTTTCAAACAAACAAAAACTACTTTTAATGAATTGCTGACCTGCTTGTTAATAAATATAGCTTCAGAAAGAATATTGGACACAAACTAGGCTCTCTCTACTCTTTGCTGTGCAGGGTGGAACTCAGAAGCAAGACATTCTAAAGAATAATTCTGGATGTACCTATTTTTCAATAACTAGGTAAGTAACATGTATAATTTCTTATATAGTATCAGAGTCAGCCCGACAAGGGGAAAGGAGCAGTGTAATGTTTTCACGAGTATCTGTGGTGCTATAATAAATGCCCTTAAATATTTAAAAAAATTATCTTATTAGCAGATATTTTCTATCTGTATTAGCAATTTTGCAGGATTGTCCGAAAAACAGTACAAAAACTTTTGAAAGAAAAAAATTTTAAATTTCAAATATATTAAATAAATATTTTTGTTTTATGGTATTATTTAATCATTATTTCAAAAATTATTTTTTTAAAACATTAATTTGTTTATTTTAGCATGTGTTTTATTCTCCAAGTTTATTTTATAGAAATAAATAAAAGAAACACATAAGGTATTTAGCGAATATGTTAAATGACTGAAGTTATATTTTCAAGTTTTTCTTGCAAAAGTGTTGGGAAAAAATGTTGGTGCTTGTGAGTTTTCCAGTAAACTATGATGACAGTCTATGTTTTAAAATAATTCTTCAGTTTCAAGGTGGCAAAAATGTTTATAAAACAAGTACCTGCTAGGAAATGTCATATTTAATATTTACATTTTATTTTTTATTACTGTTATTTTACAAAAAGAAATCCTTGTGGAAAAATTAATTATAATATTTACTGTTTCTTTATTTATCGGATTAACTTATTAACAGAAAAATAAAAAAATATATAAATACAATATTTACACTTCATTCATTTTAGCAGTGTGCAATCATATCGTGGCTATCAACCCACAATTTTCTACAGAGAAAGATACCATATCTTTGAAAATAAACTGCATCATATTCTGTGACAGGAAGGTCCAACATTTTTATCATTATGATAATTTTTGAAAAAAAAAACTACAGACACAAAGAAACACACAAAATTTAACCAACATGCAATAATGTTAAAGGAATTTCGGTGCTGCCCACATTATAATATAAGTTTAAAAAAAAATTAAAATAAAGCTTTTTAATAAAATTTATCAGAATTTATTTCCATTTTTTAAATTTAGCAATCAATTTATTAACTTTGTTTTAATTTAATAACTAACCCATCTTTGGTAGATTGTAGGCCCTTGAAACTATATATTTATCAAACATATGGGCTGCCATGTTGGTTTACTGGAAAACTCCCAAGCATCAAAATATCTTTTAATTTACAAATTATATTTTATAGAATAGGGAGGGAGCATTAAAATTTACTTTGCAGAAAGGTGTTTTTATCCATGCAAAGAAATTGGTAATACACATGCTTCTCCCACTATTACCAACCAGAATTACGTTTTGCAATTTATTTTATTCAGTAATGTTGATCTTAGTTTATTTAAGTTAAATGTAATTCATCTCAAAGCACAATAATTTGTTATTTGTTTATTCAACTTAGAATATAATATGTATTTTATAAGAATAATATATTCAGATGTTTTTCTGAAGATTTGTGAGGATGGTGATTTAGTGCATTTATATATTGAACTATTTTCATCATCTAATATGAGTATTAAATGTCTTTAGAAAAAATTAACATTATTTAAATATTCCAAATACATTCAATTGTTAGTAATATCACACAGGTTAGTATATGGATGTTTGGAGAGATATTATTCTCCTCTCTTCTTCAGGGGTTGCTGGTCTAATCAGTGATAATACTAGCATGGTAATGGAATCTGGATCCTTAGACTCTTGAGTATTGAATTTTAATTTAATGCTCTAACCAAATGAGCCATCCTACAGAATGTTTTGAGTTATTATTCCTCCTCTTGTCTAGATGTTGCTGGCATGACCAGTGACAGTACTATCATGGGAATCGAACCTGGATCCTTAGATTCTGAGTATTGAATTTTTTAAGATAATGTTCTAACCAACTGAGTCATCCTTAAAATTCAATGCTCGAAAATCTCCACTGTTCAATCCCCATGATAGTACTGTCACTGCTCAGACCAGCAACACCTGAAGATGAGGGGAGAATAATACCTCATGAAACATTGTGCATTTATTAGCCTGTGTGCTATTACTAACAGTTGAATGTTTTTGGAATATTTAAATAAAGTGAATTTTTTTAAAGACATTTAATACTCATATTAGATTATGGAAATAGTCCAATATAGAAATAAATATATTCAGATGTCTTTTATTTTATTTTAAGCAAATCTACAATGTGATTTCTATACTAACTATATAATGGATACCTTTATGAAACATTTATTGCAATTTGTTTTGTTGAATAAAACTTTTCAGCCCAACCTACACTGTCACTTAAATATCATATGATCTTCCATGCAACTAAGTACTCAATGTTCTAATGAAATGTTATTAGTTTGTTTTTCCAAGATTCCTACAGACCTTGTCTGAATCAATGCATGTGTTACATAATGCCATAATTTTGTTATTTATCCCCAAATTTTTAAGTTGCTGGCATATATGGACCACGAGTTAGACGTTTGATCTGATAGTGTGTTCTTAGTTGAATAACACCCTACCATTAAATTTTGCTTTAAATTAAGAAAAACTACTATTGAAACAATGATTGCAAATGGGTGTGACAATGGAATCCTGAATCACAAAAATGTTTACAAGTAGTTTACAAAATTTTGTGATGAGAAAAAGAACTTTGAAGATCAACAACAAATATATGAAACATGCTACCACAGTTTGTTAATTCATGACTTAGATATTTCTCACACCTTAAAATTTTTGTGATGACTATCTGATAATTCATGATATAGATATTTGTAGTGCCTTAAAATGTTTGTGACCACTGTTTGATAATTCATGACCTAGATATTTTTAGTGCCTTAAAATGTTTGTGATGAATAGCTAATCTATGTCATATTTAACATGTATTAATTTTAGCAATGGTTTTTCAAGCAGAATGGAGGGAGAACTAGCCATTGTAGTCACTAAATCAAGTTAAAATTTATTTATAAATCTTAATTTTTATACCCAATGCTTTTAAAATATCTGGATTATGTAATAATACCCATTAAGTAGATTTTCTTCTTTATTTTATTAAAAATTCTTAAAAATAAAACTGTGTTGAAGACATGAAAATTATTAAATATGTAAGAGATTATAATAAAAGATTATATTATGAGACAATATATATTCAAGAGAATATAGATAGGTATATTAATTTAGTTAAAGGTCTTGTGAAACTATGTTATAAATGGATGTTAGGGAATACTTGGAAAATTTAAAATGGTTATAATGTTAAGGTATAGTTATTAAATTATAAAGTATAGCTAATTAAAGGATTATCCTGTTATTAAGAATTATTGTAATTAGTGTAAATAAGTTGTTAGTTTATTTTATTTATTTTGTTTTATTTTAAGGTATGTATATAAAATGTATATATGTTGTAAATAATTGGAAATTATATAGATATATATTTATATGGTTAAGGTATATTAGTTATGTAATTCTATGTTAGATGGAGTAATAGTAATTATAATGATCATGTGATTATATAAAAAGCTATGTCTTGAAAAGATCCTATAATGGATGAAAACTGGTTAGAATAAAATAATTATTTCATATTAGTTGTTGATTTCAATTTAGTTCAATTCAATTGAATTGATTATTAATAGAAGAATAAAGATATAACTGCATTCTAAAGTCTTCAGTCTTTTATTTCTTACTTTTCTTTAACTTTTAATATCTTTGTCTAATAAAATATATCCATAAAAAAACTTGTCACTTAACTCTTTTCTACAACTAATTTCAAACAACATTGGATAATCTTCTATTCATTTGAAATGCTTATTTAGATGTTTGTTAACCGTTTAGATCCAAACCGCCATATTGAATTTTTTAAAATACTGACCTGAGACACAATTTTCACAATAACTTCAGTTTTAATTATGTTAGAGCAAAAAAAATAACATTAATATAAACTAAATTAATATATATATATATGTGCTCTGCACACAGATAATGAAGCTATTAATTGTCAGTGAATTATTAAAATTTACCCCCAAGCGCTTTTGGGACAGTTTACAGTCCCATATTCATGGTGACTTATTCTAGTATTAACTGTAAAATCATGCAAATTTTATGCAAATTTATGTGCAGATGTTAAGTGGACCATTTACGAGATAGAGAATAGCCTCATTATCTGTGCACAGAGCACATATATATATTAATTTATTTTAAGCGTTAATGAAGTAAAATCTTAACTATTAATAAAAACTAAGGCAAATAATAAGCATAAGATAAATAGTGATAATTATATAAAAAATAAGGAAAAAAAGAAATTTCCACATCCGAAATAATTATTATTTTATTGTTTGTTCATAATTTGGAAATTAACTAAAATTCAAATTACATCTTCAGTGATAATTTCTTTGTATGCCTCACAAAATTATCTTTCTAACCATGTATAGTATGTCTTACCTGAGATAATCCATAGCTTCACAATCTCCAAAAAAAGTCAAATATAAATTCTTTATTTTTATCTTGTACCCCAAAAGTTCCAAATGTCAAAAGCATCTATAAAGAAAAAAAATCATCCTAATAAAAGATACAAAAGAAGTCATCATAGCATTTGGCTTCTTGCCTATCTAAAACTAGAAATTGTAGGCTACTGTATATATCATTGATAAAATGAGGTTCATCTCTTCATTTTATATTTTTTGTGTACATCAGCAATGTTTATATTCTTTATGGACACCAGTGATGTTTATATTCTTTATGGACACCAGTAATGTTTATATTATTTATGCACACAAATGATGCTATCTTGTTATACTTATTGTATCACATAGATATAATTTATTTGCATACAGTTCACTTGTTAGCTATAGACTTGAAAATAATGTGATGAAACATATAGCAAAACCAGAGTGACTCCAAAGCATGAGTATCAAGGCATAAACAAGAATCATAATTTGATTATTTGCCTGCATATGTAATCTTTCTATACATTTGATTATTAGTTTTGTAACTCATTACTTGTAAACACAAACATATTATATAAACATAATTATAAATAATAAATAATAAATTATTAAACTTTTTGAAAATCATTATTTTTATAAAATAAGGGGATTAGAACTTTAGAAAATTACGGTAGATATGAATTCTATATGAGCATAAATACATTTATAATTTATATTGACACACACCAACTACAAACTAACAATAAAAAAGATATTTTTTTCAAAAAATTAAAAAAAAAATTAAAATATTATTAAAAAAAAAAAAATTTTATACTTACGAGTCTTTACATTGAAGCTCCATTATAGGCCTTGTTTGGGAATAACACCCGAGAAATGTTGACTTGCAGCCCATTAAATCTTTTGTCTTTTATCACTTTATGATAATTACAAAATTTATCAAAAAACAATTAAATACCTTCCTTGATTAAAACTGCTGCCAAAAATCCAAATTTCAATGGTTTTTTTGAGGTAGACATCTTTGGAATCATGTGACAGAGAGCTATCAAATGGCCATATTTTGGTTGATGTCATGCTTATACTTTTTATGTCAGTAAAAAGCCATTGTGATTGTTACTTCATTTGTGATTGTTGTTTCTATCACAAATGAATTAATTTCATATTTTTTTAAAACCATTAAACTCTTTCATAACTAATAACTTTCTTTAGTTATTCATTAGACTAGGGATTATTCACTTAATGAATGTTCACTATATCATTCTGTCACAAGATAAGGACTGGTTTCTATCCTCTTTTAATAATACCTTGTATGGAGGTATGATTCCCAAGATGCACGTTTTGAGTTAAATCAGCACTCATCAGTTGACCAGATTACAATCTCACACATATTCCTATCATTGTTCAGTATACATAGACAGCCAATTACTACATTTTAATTGATAAGTATCAACTTACTACCCTCACAACTTTGACACAAACCAATTAATTTTCATTAGTCATTCATTAGATTAGAGATTATCCACTTAATGAATATTTCTGCAGTGTAATTTTTACTATACTACTCTCATGATAGGGGCTGGTTTCTATCCACTTTAAACATCTTGTGGAGGGGTGTAATTATAAACATATGACCAAAGGCATGTAAAAAGATGTATGATCCCCAAGATACACATTTTGTGATGAATCAGCACTCATCATTTGGCCCAGATAACAATCTGTTACACATATCCCATGACAGTGGTGTAGTAAAAATTACACAACAGAAATACTATTCCTTCATAACTTTATTTACATTGCGTATTCTTTCAATCTTTTCTTCACATCCTCTATTTGTATTGTTGTAATTTTATTGGAATTTATTTTTTTATCATCCAAAACTTGTTACAAGTTTAACTAATTCTATATAATATTTATTGAAGTTTATCTTCATAGTGCAAATTCTGTCATCTTATGAAAAGAAATCAGTTACAAAACTATTGTAGTTCCTAGGTTAAATTTTTGCTTAATAAGATAATTTCAGTGAACAACTTAATTATATATCATTAAAATGGAGGGCAGATAACAATCTTGATTTACAATTTTATTATATATATATAGAGGATTTGAACTCAGACTGTCAAGCTACTTCACTATCCACACTATCTCATATTACTGATACACACAACCACATACATGCAGAAGAGATAAATAATCACCAACAACGTATTTTATGCTAAACCAGCACTCATCAGTTGGTCTAGATCAATGCTCAGCTATATATATAAAAGACCTATTTTGCGAGATCATCCGTGTTAAAAAATTTAAATATTGATATACCGACGTTTCGACTTGATATCAACATTTAAATTTTTTAACACGGATGAACCCGCAAAATATGCCTTTTATATATGCAACCCGTGAAAAACTTCGTATCAACATATATATATATATTAGAAAATACAGTACTTAAAAAGTTTATAAAAATATATCTATAACCGTCACTTAGAAGCTCTAAGTGACGGTTATAGATATATTTTTATAAACTTTTAAAGTACTGTATTTTCTAATATTTATTTATAAATTTACTTATATTATTTTGAAGAAATACAGACATCGATTTGTAATAATAATATTATATATATATATATATATATGGGAGATGATAATCTGTACAAACTGATGAGTGCTAGTTTAGCACGGAATACGAATATTGGTGATTATTTATCTTTTCTGCATGTGTGTGATCGTGTGTATCATTAGTATGGGATAGAGTGGATAGTGAAGTGGCTTGAAAGTATGAGTTCAAATCCCCTATATTTACCATTAGGCTCCCAGGTTTAAGAGTGCCTGGTATTTCAAATCTTAAATTTTATTTTATATCTGTTTCTTCAGTAAAAAAAAAACAAAAAAACAATCATGTTACAGCTTTTCATTTACACATCAACATTATAATATTTTTTTCTTTTTCCTATTTTATCATTTTTTAAATGTATTCAGTAAAATAATCTGATTTACTTTTCTTGTTATAGGATCGATAAACAAACAGCATTGAACTCTTCTTCTTTCTGTATAATCTGTTATTTCTGAATTTAAGTAGCTATTCAGATATAAACATGTTTAATTTTTAAAAAAAATATTACAGCATCTTAGCTGTACATGAAATTCATTTCATTGTTCTAAAATCATCATTGATTTAGGCTTTGATTTTATTTATTTAAAATACAATTCTTTATACAGCTTAACCATTAATAGAATATTATTAAAAACCTGAAGAGATTCAAACCAGAACATAAATTCACTAGTGGATTTATTAAACTGTTATTTTTGCCATTATAGCTATATTTTCAATAGCCATTAAGAATGTGATTCATGGTTTATTTTAGTCCACATTCACATTGATAAGTGGCTAT
Source organism: Epiperipatus broadwayi (assembly GCA_028023455.1). Classification (NCBI taxonomy): domain Eukaryota; kingdom Metazoa; phylum Onychophora; class Udeonychophora; order Euonychophora; family Peripatidae; genus Epiperipatus; species Epiperipatus broadwayi. The sequence goes on from JAQFVV010006550.1 coordinate 166,570, forward strand.
TAAATTTTATTTATGAAGCAGATATAACATTTTGATAGATTACTATTTTGTTAAAAACTTATAATTAGTCACAAACTTATAAGCTATGAAATAAAAAAAAATTTGTTATATAAAAGGGTATATATTATTTAAAAGAAATAACAAACAAGAATGTAAACATTCATATACTTTTTAAAAATTAAAAGTAGGCGGTATATGTTTTAAAGACTGAAATATAATTTAAATATCAAATATAAACCAAACATGAATAATTATGTAGTATTGTATGTGGTTACAAGAAAGAAACTTTGCTGATTATTTCAATATAAAACACATTTATTAAAACCTTTCCTTTTCAAATACATAGGCATACTTCCTTTTAGTATCTTGTTATTTCTACCAAAAGCATTCCAACCAAGTTTATTTCTATGATTAATTTCATTCATCGTGTTTTCATCTGTATTAATAATCTGACCAAGATATTTGTAACTGTTAACTTCTTCTAACTCATCATAATCAATCTTTATTTTCATATGTTGAGAAAATCCATTAAACATAACTTTATAGTCTTTTTAACATTCATCTTTGGTCCTACTTTCATCTGATAACTCCTGCAACATTTTCTGCAGATCTAAAGCATTATTTGCAACAACAACTACATCATCTGCAAAAATCTAAATGACTTAAATAATCTCCATTTACTTTAACTCCTTTAGCTTTCCATTTTAATCCAATATCTCCAGACTAGTTTCTGGCTTGTGGCCTTCATCAGTGAGGAGCTTTGGATCTGAGAGCACTGCACCTAGATCTTAGAGATCCTAAGATCTAGATACAGTGCTCTCAGATCCAAAGCTACAGTAATCAATGGATGCCAGAAGGCTTGTGCATAAAATCCCTATTTAGTGCCTACTCATCCAATATCACCAGACTAGTTTCTGGCTTGTGGCCTTCATCAGTGAGGAGCTTTGGATCTGAGAGCACTGCACCTAGATCTTAAAGATCCTAAGATCAGATACAGTGCTCTCAGATCCAAAGCTACAGTAATCAATGGATGCCAGAAGGCTTGTGCATAAAATCCCTATTTAGTGCCTTCTCATCCAATATCACCAGACTAGTTTCTGGCTTGTGGCCTTCGTCAGTGAGGAGCTTTGGATCTGAGAGCACTGCACCTAGATCTTAGAGATCCTAAGATCTAGATACAGTGCTCTCAGATCCAAAGCTACAGTAATCAATGGATGCCAGAAGGCTTGTGCATAAAATCCCTATTTAGTGCCTACTCATCCAATATCACCAGACTAGTTTCTGGCTTGTGGCCTTCGTCAGTGAGGAGCTTTGGATCTGAGAGCACTGCCATAAGCCAGTCTTGGAATATTGGATGAGTAGGCACTAGATAGGGATTTTATGCACAAACCTTCTGGCATTCATTGATTACTCTGGTTGGCACAGGGTGGCACTACTGTATGGAGAGTTTTGCCTGTTGTAATAACAGTTATGAGCAAGCATAAGAAATGGTGATCATGTGATGTTTAGTAGTTTGACACTTTTGTAGTAACTACACACTACTTCTGCACCACTACACCAATCCATATATTATGGATAGTATCAAGGATAGACAATAGTCTGTTGTTTTGAATACTCTGGCCTGAAAATCACTGGAAATGTAAAAATGACCCTGCTTTAACTATAAAGACTAGTTAGTTCAGCACCAAAGATAAATAAGTTGTTAAATTATTTTATCAAAGAACTGTTTGCATCACCATAAATGGAATGATGCCATTGTGAATAGAAATTTAAGGTCTATAAATCATCCATATTTTTAAAGACACAACATTTTAATAAAAATGAATAAACATATTCTATAAAAGACTCTTTTACTATACATATTTTGAAACAGAAATAGGTCAGATTACCATCTTTTGGGGGATGGAATTGTCCATTCTTGATTTAAGACATAGTTTAGCTTTCATTGATGGCATAATGCATATGTACATTCTTAATTCTATGATTATTTTTGTCAAACATATTTTCACAGAATTATTTTTTAATTATCTTTGAATATTCATTACATGCATCTTTTTATTTTACCACCTTGCAAAATACATAAGTTACTTATGATTCAAAATGATAATGATCATCATGTAAACTCATATTTCTTCTGCTCCAATGTCAAATCTGCCTTTTATATATAAAGAAGTCTAATAATTTAAATTATTTGAAATATGTATATTATATTTCAGCTTACTATTGTACTAAAATATTTTGCTGCACTTCTGGATTTACATCTCGGACTTAAATTACCATCATTTTCAACAATTATCAACCCACTGCAGGAAAAATATCTCTCCAAGTTCAACCCATCTTCTCCATTCCCTATTCTCTCTTCTCAATACCACTCCAGCACCTTTCTTGTTTCATCCATCCTTCTTATATGTAGTCGATTTTTAGGTCTTTTACTCAAGTAATATTATCTAAATGCTTATGATGAGCAATTCCTATACATAAAAATGAAAAAAACATCGATCTTCTGGGACCACCAGACAGCTACAGGCCATATATTTGAACCCAGTTTTGCCCAAATAATTTGCATAGAGAAGAGCAATGCCAAAAGAAAGGTCAAAGAAGCTTTTTACATAGCAAATGACTTCAGCGCCATTAATAGAAGAGAGGTATGCTTTGCTCTCTCCAAACAATGGTCTAATTAATTAAAAATTCAAGTTCATTTGCATACGTGTACAACATTCACAACAGTCTTCATTCGCAAAGCTATGAGTATGAGATTTGAATACTAAATCTTGAAAGTGCTAAGCTGGCATATTAAACCTTATATTATTATTACAGCTTCACTAACGCATGCGAAAAAAATCGCATAATTATAATTATAGATTAATAAAATAACTTTTATTTCTAGCTAAATGTTAGAAAATATCTTTACAACTAACGATTTTGTAGTATATAGTCATATATATTTTTTGACCCTTTTGTATTTGTAATTATACCTAAAATGTTTAGTTATTTAAATTGGTTTCTGGTATCTGGCTGCCACAAGGATTGCCACTACTATTGTAAATAAATAAAATATGATTTTTATATTGACAAGAAAATAATTGTCTGTTGCAATTGAGTTAAAAATTGGTCACTATTAAATAATGAAGTTTGAATTTATCAAAATATTGACACTGTTAATTTTACATTGTTAAAATTAAAAGATATACAAATTCATGTCAAGCGTTGGCGGCCTACTGGTTAGCATAGCTGCCTTCCAAGCAGCTGGCCAGGGTTCACTTCCCAGTCAACGCATTTGACATATGACAAAAAAGATATACGAGTTCATTTCACATTGAAATAAATGAAGGAAGGATTATCTGATAAAGGAATAAATAAAATTCACTGCAAAAATATTTAAAGCATTTAATTAATAATAGGTTGGTAAATGTTTGCACTGTAAGTGGGCTGTTATTTCCAGTTGATAGATATTTAAAATGATATCTGACAATTTGTTTTACTATTGAAAATGATGGAATATTCCTCATATCAAATTCAGTTAGCAACTCCATAAAAAACAATGTGTTTCATGATTAAGTTTGTACAGAAGCAGAAAATTAAAAATCCTAAAGATTAAAGAAAAAATTGCATAATAGCAAATTGATAAATTTCAATAAAAGATCCCTCTGTGATAGACTTAAAACATATAATACATGCTATAAATTTAATCCTGAATATATACATTTTTCTTTATTTGCTAAATAATGTTCATTAATGAACTATATTATTTTGTCCGTTTTATTTAATACAGGTCTTCCATAGATTTTATAATAAAATACATATTATTTTTTATCGATTAGTTTTTCTTCACTGTATGTTTGCATTACGGGATTCCATTAGATGCATAGATTACATGCTATAGGGACATTGAAAAATCGGTTTTAAATAATATAAAGTCTTTAGTAGATATATTTTGCATATCACTACATATTTTTCAAGGGAACATTTGCAAAATAAACCTAAACGCCATATAGATTTACAAACAGAATTTAAAGTTATAATAATTAAATTTAATACATTGTACAGGCTTAAACCTGCATTTATATATGTAAAGCGCATAGTCGTTACGTAAAGTAATATATATTAAGACTATAACCTTAAGACCATAATCTTAAGACTATGCGCCTAAAATGCTTCATGCTCTCAAATCAAAATGCTTTTAGATTCACGTATATATTTAGAAAGTAGGTCTAAGATAAGAGTGACGCTTTGCAGAGTTTCTTGCTGTCACACTTTAGGCGCATAATCGTAACGTTATAACCTTAATATATATTACTTACGTAATGATCATGTGCTTTATAAATTATTAATTAAAACAGAGCTTAAATAAAAGTTGTTTTAAAGCTGAGCACTGATTACATGTATGTGTGGAAGTGGTAATCTGGACCAACGGATGAGTGCTGGTTTGCCACAAAATACGTATATTGGTGATTATTTATCTTTTCAACATGTGTGTGATCAGGTGGGTCCGCAATATGAGATGGCACTAAGAGTAGTGGGTCGTGTGAAAGTCTGAGTTCGAATGCCGCATATATTACATATATAAAAGCAGGTTTAGCCTGTACAATGTATTAATTTACTTTCTATTGTAAATAAGCAAATATTTTATTCTTTTTATTCCTGCATAAATACTATATCTTGGATTGAAGAAGAGAGTATTCATTTATTTAACACTCTCAAAGGCGCGTGCTCAATTAGCTTGAAAGGCTGATATTGGAATGAAATTTCTATTGTAAGTAAATTTTGTGTCTATGTGTTTGACTGTTTTTGAAATAATTATCTAAAATGTAATGTTTTGTTTTCGATTTTTCTAAAAAAGGATTTTATAACAATTTTTCCTTTTTTTTTTAAAATAAATGATAGCTTCATTATGCTTGAAGTAATTTTGGGTGAACTGAAGTTAATCACATAAAAGATTTAAGATCAAAGAATTGTAATATTTACTTATTTGGTGAACTTTCTTTTACTTTTAAAATAATTATAAATAGATAAACTTATTTGAAAAAAAAAATACACTGCATTTCTATATATAAATAGTATATTTGTCCTTCACGGTTTAATGCATCTATAAAGAGATAGACTTTGGGTCTCATAGTACACGATCGTAACCCAGTTCTAACGTTTTTACTGCTTGAATTTCTCATGAACTCAAGATCAATAAATAATTCATTTTTTAAAATAATTCAATTATTTTTTTAAATTGTATTGTAAAATAAAAGATATAAACTATTGAGAATGCTGAATAATCTGTTTTCTAGTTATAGTTTAATTGTTATTTTTGTAATTACTATTAGGATAGAAAAGTTCTAGGAATAACTCTAGTTTCATTATATCTTTTATAATATTATATTTGTAATTATTAAGGAGGAAATAAATCTCTCATACTGCGCTGTTTCTTAAATATCATAAATCTCCGTGCACTCACCTGCTACTCATAGTTTTAAAAGCTTAGGCCAATCACTAAAGCTTAGAGAGTATTTATATATACCAATTCTTACTGTGCCTGAAGTTATAATCAACTATTGAATTATATAAATTTAGTTAACCTATCACAGGAAAAAGATAGATGCTCATTTTTAACCACCTGTAATTTAAATCTCTATGCACTCACCTGCCAGTAATTGTTTTAAAAGTTTAAATGAATCACTTAAGCTTAATGATATCTATATATACACCAATTCTTCCTGTGCTTGAAGTTATAATCAACTATTGAATTGTACAAATTTAGTAAACTTATCACGGGAGAAAGACAGGGGCTCATTTTTTTAACCAAGTGGCAATTAAACGTATAGTACTTGTAAATCTATTATTATAAAGCGCTGAAAATCTATAATTATTAAGTAGGAAGTAAACCTCTAATATCCTAACCGTGCTTATATCAGGGTTTGAGTCTATTATGTACCTAAAGTTATAATCAACTATTGAGATGTATAAATTTAATTAACCTATCACAGAAAAACCCAGTGTCTCATTTTTAATCTCCTGCGATCACTTATAAATGTAAATCAATTATTATAAAGCTCTGAAAATCTGTAATTATTAAGGAGGAAGAAAACCTCTGATGCTGCACTGTTTTTTAAATATTATAAATCTCCGTGCATTATATATATATATTTGTAATGGAGAATTCTGATTTGATAGAGTTTTTATTTTGCATATGGAAAATGATTTTAAGAAAAGAAAAAATAAGGAGTCCTTTTTTATAAATAGTACCGATAATGTGTTGAATAAACAGTATAATTGTGTTAATATTCACAATTTACGGAAAGTAAGTAATTCACGTGAGAGCGTTACTGGTGTGAGATTTAAATATTAATGTATTGCTACTTAAGATGGCGGAATACAAAGCTGGCTATAGCAAAAGATATTAATCTTCAATTTTATATAGGCATTTTTTAAAATTTTGTAGTTTTATTCTAGTGAATTGTTATATATATACATTATATCAAATGTAGCTCGATGTATATGCAAACAAAGGGATTAAATCATCCTCTCGCAGGCTATAAATTAAAAGTACTCTAAATGTTGAACAAAGGATCAAAAATAGAATGAATCTACCTACATATACATCCTAAACGCTTTAGAAAAATTCTTCGGCAAGACAGATTTATCCAGAAAGGATAAAACAACACTCAAACAGGGCTATCACCCATTAAGTTATAAGGTTTTATATTTAAATATTAAGTTATAAGGTTTTGTATTTTTTAAATTATTGTTTGACTCTATATCCAGTATAAGTAGACATCCATTTACTGACCAATTAATCGCTATCTAGACAGAGTGACTAAGAGGGAAATCAAATGTCTGTTCGAGTATAAAACACACCTGAAATTGGATCAATATTATGACAGTAAAAATATTTTTAACCACTGTACTATGAGGCTTTTTGATACATGTATGCACAAATAATAAAACACATTATATTTTATATCATAACACATGATCCAGACACAATAGTGCCTTCAAATGTTTTTAGTGAATATTTAAATTATGTCTTCATGAAATATCTACGTCAGGGATAGCATTACAGACAACTTGGAGAGAATGGGAGCCAGATACCAGTCATCATTTTAATAACACACATTGTATTATACATTTTTAATTATAATTAGAATATGCTAATTTCCATATTATTATTGTTAAGAGAAATGGTATCAGATAGACCGTTGAAGTTTTAAATTGAATCGTGAAAAATTGCAGACCTAGCATCAGACCATATGTGAGATGGATGGATAAAATAAAGACAATCGCGAGTTTGTGAGATATGATAATTTCCATATTATTATTGTTAGAAGAGATGGTAATAGAAGGTAAGTTGAAGTGATTCATCGAATCTTAAGAAATTGAAAAAAGCTAGAATCAGACCATATCTGAATTAGATGGATGAAATAAAAATAATTGTGAGAAGAGAGAGCAAAAGTCAGAAAAACTGGATTGAAAATGTAGAGATCTTCCTGTAAATGAATAACAATCATTGAAGATAATGATGATAATATATATATATATAAAGAGATAAATGATGAACAGTATATTGATATATTATATGATAATATATATATATATAAAGAGATAAATGATGAACAGTATATTGATGTATGCCATCTGGTGAAAGCTGTAGTAATTAGTAGATGCTAGAAAGTTATGCATTACAATCCCTCTCCAGTGCTTTTCAGTGCAATATCCCATACTTCTTTCTAGCTTGTGGTTTTCATCACTGAAGAACCCTGGATCTGAGAGCAGTGATTTTTGCCAAAGTATAATGACGATTATGATTATTAAAAACAACAAGGACAACAAAATATATAGATACTGAACTGTTTTCAGAATTGTGGACTATGCAGGAAAAATAGCTTGGATTGAAAACATTAATGCGATTTCAGTTTGATCTCATAGCCTTATGGCTAAGCAAAACAGTATAAGCTGGCTGCTGAAAAACCAGAGCAGTTAATTCAAAGATCCAAGCGCACTGCTCCCGAATCCAAGCTTTTTCACGGATGAAAGTCATAAGCTAGCAACTAATTTAAGGATATTGGAGAGGAAATCACTAGATAGGGACTGTGATGCACAACCTCCTATCATCTGTTGATTACTAAGGCTTGCACTAGGTGGCACTATTGTCTAGGAAAAAACGTGTTACTGTTTTAACAATTGGTATAAGCATAATGTGATATATACGCGCATGTGTGTATGAATGTATAGTTAATAATGAAACATGATTAAACAACTATCAATGTTGAATACAGTCAATATATATATATATATTAAAAATCACTCGGACTTAAAAAATAACAAAAAGCCTTAAGTTAAAATTCGAATCTTCACCTTTATAACTTTATTAACTTAGGCGCTATTTCGCAAATATAAAACACATCAAATTTAATTTAGCATAGAAAATCAAACTATTTTTAGCTTAAATGTCAATGTTACAACGTGAAGATGTCCGTAATATTTAAATAAATAAATAAATGTCGAGCATTTAATATTAAAGGGTGTTAGAGACAATATTATATACCATCAATGCCTATACATAGAATTTGTTGCATTTGAAAAGCTTCGTCATTTGTGTATCATCTATAGCCAACGCCAAATCAATAACTACTTTATTGATTTACACTCTTTAATGGTTAATGCAGATCATAGCAATGTTCTAAAGTAGTCTCAGATCGTAAATTGTTTAGATAAATAAACCCAAACCATCGCTGTATTTTCTATACTTATCATCTAGTCATTGCTATTTTGTGTTTCTACATTGTAATATGTGTATATTTGGTAATAGTTCCTTGCCATGTAATTGTGTTTGTGCACTTACGTACACGCATACACACATATATAATATGAATAAAATGTTCCTTAATTAAAAAACTATTGTCAAAACAATAAAAGTAATACATATAATTAATTAACTAATATACGCAGTCTTTCAATCTGCAGAAGTTCTTACGGTTAATCGAAAGCACTTCTGTGGATTGAAATACTGAATATCATAGTTTATGACTGTTATATTTATTATTTTTGTTTTATACATGTATTGTCAAATTATATTTTTTTTATTTCAGTGCATCTTTCATCTTAGCTCAATCCTATCACAATCATCCATCAGTTTAGAAATCAGACAAACCTCTCACACTATTGATACATTAGAAACATATACCTTTACAAGTAATCAATATGGCATATGTTACAATTTAATTTTATATACACATTATGC
>JAQFVV010006551.1:0-10000 GCA_028023455.1 Epiperipatus broadwayi
GAGATACATCAGGAAGGAGTGTGCTTTCTTCGGAGTTACACATAATTTTGGGAGAAATATAAATTGATAAAAGATTTGTTTAAATATTTAATAAAAATAAAAGGTCTTGTAGGGTAAATTAAAAATAAAAAGAATTTTTTTCTCATAGAAGGGTTTATTGTTAAAAGCATAAATTAGACAGTTTTATAAGATATAATTTTTGAATCACATTTAAATAAAACCTAAAGAATTAAAACTTGATTTAACTAAAATTTGATTTAATTGAAATTTGATTTAAGATTGCTTTTAAAAAGAAAAAAAAAGCAAGGTGGAGTTCGTTTTGTCTTATAATAAAAAAAAAACAAAAAAAAAACATATAACCAAAGGAATGTAGTGAACAATGGGAGCTAATGACAAACATGAGAAATTTCCATTAAATGGCTAATTAGTGAAATAACTCTAACAAAGAAATTGAAATTTGCAATCATCTAAAGAATGACCAATGAAACTGTGTAGAGAGTCGAAAGAAAAGAAATAATTGTCCAATAGCAGAAATTCAGAATGTAGATTGAATCCGCAAGATAAGGACCGTAAAATATAAAAGGGGCGAATTTTCTATTGTATTATTAGATTATTGAATTATTAGATTGAATTTGATATTGTGATTAAAATTTGATTCTGATTCGGTTAGGTGATTTATTCTTAATTTCATAGTCATATTATTAATATACGTCTAAAGTTAAATAAAACATAATGCTGCATTGTTAAACCCATCGTGTGAACAGCCGGCCGAATCCTTCCCTGCAATACCAACAGCAGACAGTTCAAATGTCGATCATGGTCACGTAAAACAAGAAGGAAGCAGAGTGTCCACAGTGAAGCCCACAGGATCCCAACGACATCGGGAAAAGGATCGCAAAGAGTTAGCGCTAACTGACTGAAGGAAATACTATCAGAAGCTACGCTCGGAACCTTGCATAAAGGAGAAAGCTAGGTAATATTTATTTCATTTTTAATTAACTAATTAAAAGCCATAATAATATATGGAATAATAAACTCTGAACTTTATGTTACGAACAATAATTACTAATTGTCTTTAGCTCCATGACCCAGAGATTTTATTGTGATTTCAAATATAATTGTGTTTGTATAATTATTTTCCAAATGTATGTATAATATGATATTTTGGTTGTATTAAATATTATCTAAACTTGAACAAAAGTGTAATTAATTATATTATAAGACCAAACGAAATGAAATAGCGTAAATGGAGACTTAATGGGTTAGTGATTACTTAAATTAAATTTGAATTAAATAAAAAAAAAAGAAAGCGAGAAAATTAGCGCAGAGAAAGATTCGTAAATTGATTTTTAGGTAGGCGGAGTATATATTTTATTGATTATTGTAGCTGAGCTAGCAGGAGCGGGTACTAGATCGTATTGGTCAAGCAGACTTGTCGACAAAGGTCGGCTGGCACCCATTGGATTTTTTCCTTTAAATAAATAAAAAGTAAGATTGGCTAATGTGTAATCTAGTAAACGAGTATTAATGTTATTGGCAAATGTTTGCAAATAATATTGACCACTCTACCCGAGGACCGACAGCCCCGAGATGGGATTTTGTGTAAGAGGGAGGTACAAAGTTCTGATTGAGTCGTTATTATAAACATTAAATATTTTATTGATTTTATATGAATGATGTTTATAAAAAAATTACAAGACGACGCAAAAGAGGCTTAGGTAGAAATGGCGCGTCAACGTGGAACGAAACTAAACGTTTTGAATGGCAGGACCGATGTGAGTCATGACTGGACATTTTAAGCGGTGTGGCCAGAGTCGTGTATGAGTGACAGAAGTGATAGCTAGTAGAAAGAAGCAGGAGGGAGCGTGTTAGTAGGATTAGAAAATGGTATAAGCAGCGCAACTGCAAAGGTGATTTTGCAATTATATAAAATGTGGAAGCATAGGGACACTCCGGGGAATTTTAGCATAAAAAAAAAAGGGAACTGGGAAGGTTAGGTTTTGGTTGTACGTACATAAGTTTATTATTATTATTAAAAAGAAAAAAATGGACAAAAGTGGAAACGATGGGAGGGCAACGCCAGAAGTAAGCCCGATATTTTTTAAAAATTTGCAAATAGTGGAAGAAAGTGCATTCCAAATTTTGATGAACATGATGAAATAGATACGTAAAGACATCAAACAAAATCAACAAGAAATGAAACAGGAAATTAATGAACTTAGGACAGAGATAAGAGAAATGAAACAGGAATTGACAGCAAGAATGGACGCATACGAGGAAGTGATAGGAGTAATGAAAAAGGGTGTAGAAGAAGAAAGGTACGAAATATTAGAATTAAAAGAAGATATAGAAGCGAGGGAAGAGTCAAGCAGTATAGGGAAAAGCCAGCTAGAAGAGAGAATAGTATGCATGGAAGAGATATGTCAAGACTTAATAAGTAGCCAGGAAATGACGCGACAGGAATTAGGGAACTTAGAGAATGAAATAGAGACCACCAAGAATATAAAAACTAAAGTAAAGGAGATATGTAGAGACGTAGTGGGAGACACAGGGCAGAAAATAAGACAGGTAGAACAGAAGTATGAGGAGTTTAAGATTGAGAATAGACACAGTGAACAGACGAGTAGATTTATGGAGAAGCAGTTTACCATTTCGGTATTCAAAGCGGAGGTAGGAGAAAACCCGCTGAAACATTTAGAAAGCCTGAGTAATATGTTCCATAGTAAAAGTTTACCAGAAGAGGACAAGGTTGCGGTGGCCAGTAGTTACCTCCAAGAGACGGCATGTGATTGGTGGCACACCTTGGACGAGAAACCGCAGACATTCGGAGAATACAGACGGGCTATGTTAAGGGCATTTTGGAATGAAGCTAGGCAAGATGGAATCCTGTATAAAATATCCCACGAGAGATATTCAAGTGTGCGGGGAGAGACGTATGCGAAATTCTTTTACCGACAAGTGTCAAAACTTAAGGCATTGACGGCATTCCCTATGTCAGATGGTCAGATAATCAGAACACTATGCAATAATATGCCGCCAAACATACAACAGCTAATGTTAAGTAAAGACGGATGGTCAGTGGAGGAAATGGTGGAATTTCTAACAGATTGATTATGGCAATCTAGCTAGGGAACCTCCAGATCGATATAGGAGATAGGATGGGTACAACGACCCACATGGCAGAAAGGGAGAACCACCTGATCGAGCGTAAATAAAGAAAAAAAAATGAATAAATGGGTATAACGGGACTGAAAACTTAACAAGTAACATGGACACATGAGAATAAGAAAGGACGAACTTCCATCAAAATAAATCGAGGGGAATGTATAGTAAGAATAAAGTTAAACGTTGAAACTAAAAGGGGGGATGGAGAAATGTACCGAGATACATCAGGAAGGAGTGTGCTTTCTTCGGAGTTACACATAATTTTGGGAGAAATATAAAATGATAAAAGATTTGTTTAAATATTTAATAAAAATAAAAGGTCTTGTAGGGTAAATTAAAAATAAAAATAATTTTTTTCTCATAGAAGGGTTTATCGTTAAAAGCATAAATTAGACAGTTTTATAAGATATAATTTTTGAATCACATTTAAATAAAACCTAAAGAATTAAAACTTGATTTAACTGAAATTTGATTTAATTGAAATTTGATTTAAGATTGCTTTTAAAAAGAAAAAAAAAAGCAAGGTGGAGTTCGTTTTGTCTTATAATAATAAAAAAAAAACATATAACCAAAGGAATGTAGTGAACAATGGGAGCTAATGACAAACATGAGAAATTTCCATTAAACGGCTAATTAGTGAAATAACTCTAACAAAGAAATTGAAATTTGCAATCATCTAAAGAATGACCAATGAAACTGTGTAGAGAGTCGAAAGAAAAGAAATAATTGTCCAATAGCAGAAATTCAGAATGTAGATTGAATCCGCAAGATAAGGACCGTAAAATATAAAAGGGGCGAATTTTCTATTGTATTATTAGATTATTGAATTATTAGATTGAATTTGATATTGTGATTAAAATTTGATTCTGATTCGGTTCGGTGATTTATTCTTAATTTCATAGTCATATTATTAATATACGTCTAAAGTTAAATAAAACATAATGCTGCATTGTTAAACCCATCGTGTGAACAGCCGGCCAAATCCTTCCCTGCAATACCAACAGCAGACAGTTTGAATGTCGATCATGGTCGCGTAAAACAAGAAGGAAGCAGAGTGTCCACGGTGAAGCCCACAGGATCCCAACGACATCGGCAAAAGGATCGCAAAGAGTTAGCACTAACTGACCAAAGGAAATACTATCAGAAGCTACGCTCAGAATCTTGCATAAAGGAGAAAGCTAGATAATATTTATTTCATTTTTAATTCACTAATTAAAAGCCGTGTCTTTAGCTCCATTACCCAGAGATTTTATTGTGATTTCAAATATAATTGTGTGCATATAATTATTTTCTAAATGTATGTATAATATGATATTTTGGTTGTATTAAATATTATCTAAACTAACAATAATTACTAATTGTCTTTAGCTCCATTACCCAGAGATTTTATTGTGATTTCAAATATAATTGTGTGCATATAATTATTTTCTAAATGTATGTATAATATGATATTTTGGTTGTATTAAATATTATCTAAACTTGAACAAAAGTGTAATTAATTATATTATAAGACCAAACGAAGTGAAATAGCATAAATGGAGACTTAATGGGTTAGTGATTACTTAAATTAAATTTGAATTAAATAAAAAAAAAAAAGAAAGCGAGAAAATTAGCGCAGAGAAAGATTCGTAAATTGATTTTTAGGTAGGCGGAGTATATATTTTATTGATTATTGTAGCTGAGCTAGCGGGAGCGGGTACTAGATCGTATTGGTCAAGCAGACTTGTCAACAAAGGTCGGCTGGTGCCCATTGGATTTTTTCCTTTAAATAAATAAAAAGTTTGATTGGCTAATGTGTAATCTAGTAAACGAGTATTAATGTTATTGGCAAATGTTTGCAAATGATATTGACCACTCTACCCGAGGTACCGACAGCCCCGTGATAGGATTTTGTGTAAGAGGGAGGTACAAAGTTCTGATCGAGTCGTTATTATAAACATTAAATATTTTATTGATTTTATATGAATGATGTTTATAAAAAATTACAAGACGACGCAAAAGAGGCTTAGGTATAATATATATACCATATATTTTAAAATATTTAAAGAATGATTGAGGCCAAAACAATATATCTATGGGGTATTTCAAATACTTTATATAGATTTCAACTAACATTATGCAAATGTTCTATTTTATACATTTTATATACAATAATTTCCATCATTTTCTAAATATAGATGACTTAAATAATCTCCATTTATTTGTAATCTCTTAACTTCCAAATTTAATCTACAAAATAATCTTGCAAACAGCATAAAAAGTATCATTGTATAATATAATTATTTACATTTTTATACATAGTCTTCAGAATCTGACAATATTTTGGATCTTTACCTTGGTGATCCAAGTATTTAACCAAAAATGCTTTTTTGTAATCTACAGTCTAAAGTTATAATGCAACTCTATTCATTGGTCCTTTCTACAATTCCTGTCAATACTTAGATGTCATCTATGGAATTAAAACCTTTCTAAATCCAACTTGTTCTTTGATTGGTTAAAATGCAATGCTTACTATGGATGAGTTATATTCATTCTGATTAAAGTTTTGTATAGAACTGATAAAAGACTGATAAGTCATAATATTTTCTTTAATGTACTTTCTTAAAATATTTATAATAATGCTATATTCATCCAATCATCTAATACATCTTTATCATTTATACATTTGTTATATAACGTTGCCACTTTTTTCTATTTCTTCACCTGCTGCTGTTTATAATTTTAAAATACACCTGGGTCTCATTTTACGCGATAGATAGGTTCCTCAGAAAACACACACAAATGAAATTGTGCAAAAATAGACGTAACTTACATTGAAAAAGGGGGGATGCGGTCTGTGATTTTTCAAAATCCGCATAAAAGCAAAGCACCAACGTAAAATTACTTTAAAATTTGCGCAAAAAAAAATAAGGAAATAAAATATGACTAATAAAAAATTTCAAATTTGAAAAAAATTGATACAAGACAAACTTTTTTAAACTATAATAATATTTAATTTTATTCAAAATAATATATTTTTATGCATAATTTACAGTACAGTAATTTACTTTTTTTTTATACACGTTTTAATTATTATAGCTATTTGCCGAAAAACACATTCGTTTGCAAACAACTAGTGCCAACTTCACGCTCATATTGTGTCAATGGTTTTCTGGTGACAACATAACTAGTAATTAAGGTGCTTGTCTTATAAATAAAGATGCCATTGAATGGTGCCATTTTCATGCTAAAACTATAAAATATAACCATTCCCGGGCCGTTAATTGTAATAATTTTTCTGTGCTTTTTTGTAATGCGAAAATAAAAACAAAACAAAATCGTGTTTTATAAATATTATTTTTTATTAACATATACAATTTAAATGATAATAATAAATGTAAAATAAAATCAACAAATTACAATTTGATTCGTGTTTTTTCTATCGTATATATTTTTAATTGTGTTACGGCTTTTTTTTTATCAATTTTCTATCGGATATTTTTTTACTTGTGTTACGGCTTTTTTTTATCAATTTTCTATCGGATATTTTTTTACTTGTGTTTCGACTATTTTTTTTTGTTGTTGTTTAAGTAAAAAGAGATATTACGGATATTTTTTACTTCAAATAGAATGACAATAAAAAGTAAAAGTTGTTACGGTTAGGTTTAGGGTTAGTTTTAGGGTTAGTTTTAGTGTTAGGTTTAGGATTAGTTTTAGGGTTAGTTTTAGGGTTAGGTTTAGGGTTAGTTTTAGGGTTAATGTTCTGTTGTTTGTAATGCTAAAATAAAAAAATTCAAAATCGTAACCGTACTTGGACAAAATAAAGAAACTCAGACTTTTTTAAACAACAACAAACACATATAAATATCTTCTTTACTTATTAAATGTGTTTTTTGTTACTGTATATTTTTTTGGTACCGCTCTTGTCTCGTGTAATGTTACGAACAGTACGTTACTTGACACGTTATCTAATTGCAACTCACTAAAAACATAGATATTTAACATTTTCCCAATTAAAACTTCAGTACAGTACATTGTAAAAAGTCTTAGAATTATTACTATAAAAAATCTGAACATTTCAATACTTTAAAATAAAAAAAAATCCATTGAAAACAACATTTCCATCCAATTCAAATACAAACTCTCTCATCATGCCGTAACTATTTTATAAACTGTGCGAATTCAGAAAATGTAATTGCTGCAATGCGACATACATGCTGTACTGCGATGTGACATAGCGGTCTGCATTCTGTAGCACAACAAAAAAGTTGTATTACAGAAAACGCGGGTTTGAAAGTGTCGGCCGTGGAAATAGCATTTTAATGTGTTTTCGCATGAAAACCGCACCATGGAACAGCATCTTTAGCTATAAGATGAGTACCATAATTAATATTTGAGAATGATGATTTTATTAATTGTTTATGAAACTAACAACTAAAAATTAAATTCTTATTTTTGTCTTTAATTTTCAATTCTGTTTAAAAATCAAATTTCACATCACATTATTTCAAGTCACCGTAAATAATTTTTAAATTATTAATTACAATTAAAAATCAGATTTTAATTTTTAATTGTCAAATTTAATTGTGCCCACTGCTATTATTGACCTTTTAAAAATAAACTTGTGGACACTAAATGATTAATAATTGATTACGTTCTTTTTTAAAAAGCAAAAACAGAATGTGATTTAAAATGCAAAATTAACATGCACAATGTTTGAACAAATTTACATTATAATCTTGTAAAATTTAATGTGTGTATACATAAAATGTGGAAATCATGATTTTAATTTTATTATTGCATAAAATCTTACTATTATAATGCACTGAAAATATTGAAATTACTAAGTTGAAAGTCGAATTCCAATAATGTGCTATTACTTTCAATATAACATAAGTGCACAAAATTTATTATTTAAAGTAATAGCGCAATATTGGAGTTCGACTTCCGGTGAAACACGAATCGCATAACTTCAAAATCGTGTTAAATAAGTCAGCGTAAAAAGAGACCCAGGTGTATTAGCATCTTTTAATTAATTATTGTTTAAATAATTATTGTTTACATCTATTCCTTAAATTGAATTTATTTTAACTTACTACACATTTTATATTTTATTTATTTATTAAGCATGATTTTATAAAACTTATTTATTTAAAAATAGACACAGGTAATATAATTCCAAAATTCCTATCCGATGGTTAACAAGCTATCAATATTATATTAGACAAGATAACATAATGGATATTCTTGAAGTATAATAATTTATGCTACAATATGTTAATGAAACTATTGACTTCATATTTTAGTCATATATTTAGGATATTAGACAGTCAACACTACAGTGAGAGTCAATACTACTATTGTCCTACATTTCAATCATTAATTTTATATTATACGATTCTCCAAACACTAATGAAAACATCAGCATTCTAAACAGCTCAGGTATAAATAATAAATAACAAAGATTAATAATATAGATGGAATCACCTTGAATAAATGAGCACTAGATAACAATGGATTAATATAAAATAAGTTTTGATAATATTATTTTTATCATCATTTGTTTAATGTTAAGTATAGTTTACATTTCTAAATACTACCTTTCAGGAATAATTCCATTGCTATTGTTAGAACTTAAGAATATGGAATATAGTTAAACATGCAATATACCCAGAGGTATAATGGGGTGGAGCTAAGGCAAAAAGAAAACAAACAAACTAAATCATGGTCATTTTATGACTGCAAATGGTCCGAAATCCCAGTGTGACTTTTGGAACACCTTTAGGGGCATGAAAAAAGAAGGATAATTCCTTATTTAAATAATTATATAAATACACTATGAGAATATGGCCTTAATCTGCTCAAAGTGTTATGGACATTATTCACAATTCACTCATGATGATTATTTCTATTCTCACTCAGAGTAACGGAATAAGTACACCTGACATGTTGCAACATGGATATACCACATATTCCAAATATTATGTGTATCATTATAATCATTAAACATGACAATACCAAAATCTCATACTAATATCACATAGTGTATAAATGTAAACATTATGCAAAATGAGATATATTACTATTTAATACATAAAAATTACAATTATCATTATTTCGAGAGTGATCCACAACTATAACTGTCATTAGCTGTGAATTAGTTATGTATTACATATATAATATCACATTCAATGCACTTAATTGACTAGAGTTGTATATTACACTTTTATTACCATTCAGCAATTGCAACTTTTACCAAAAAGAAAAAGAAATATTAACATAAAATCATAATAATTAAACAAAATTTAATGATTTATTATTAAAAATTTTACCCTTTTACCTGTGATTATATATAAAATTTGAACAAAATTTATTCTAAATAAGATTATCTTTACCCTTTTTTTTTATTTTGAATAAGTTTATATTCATATTACTGGTTTCATATTCTATGTAGACTGGTTTTTACATCTAACACAAACATATATTAATAATAATAAACTATCATTATATAAACTTTTTTCCCCTTTTTTCTACAACCATTTGAAATCTGCAGCATTATTTAATTTATGAATATTCTTTACCATTTTAATAATTACCCTATTTATTTTCTATCGTGTCATGTTTTACTTTATCAGCATGGCAAATATTTATATTCTTCATATACATCTAATAAGTATATTACCTGAAGATATTAGCATTTACTTTTAAAACTTTAGTAGACAATAATCTGAACATTTATTCTCTACAGGTATCAGTATGGCTTTTATTGTTTTATGCATAAATTTGTGAAAACTCATTTCAACATGTATTTGCTGATCATCTATGATATGAGTATACTTTATACTCATTCATTAAT
>JAQFVV010006551.1:12500-40000 GCA_028023455.1 Epiperipatus broadwayi
GCTTCTTTTAAATTTATTTTCAAGTTGAAAGTACAAAATAATTTTCTCCTTTCCCTTTTTCTTGTTATTCCAAATTTACTATAACTGCATCTATAATGCATTTTATAATTACTATAATTAAAACATTTATAAAATAAATAGCAAAATTTCAAGTTTACAAACTTCTGAATTGGGTTAAACTTGAATTCCATTTTGGCAGGCTTTTCTTCAATATGTCTAACAGTTTTACAGTGAACCTTTTTATAGTTACCAGTTGATGGACATGGTTTATCCTCATGTGTCCAAGTCAAATAGAATTTGTAATCCATTAATTATGGATTGTGAATAACAAATACTTTGCATTTGTATTCTTTTATTAAACTTCTGTTATACTGAGTGCATTATATATATATATATTATAACGATCGAAATGAAAGTGAAGATCGAATCTAACCGCAAAAACAATATCTGCTCTACAAGGCGCCATCTAGGCATTTAAACCTAGAAAAATTTATAAAGTAGGCAGATACGCGCTGTTAAGATTCCACTTTATTTAAATATTCCGATCGTTAGCCCAAGTCACTAGCTCAGCGGAGATGCAGAGATAAAAATCTATATCTTAATTTATATCTTAAATATCAATAAATAAAAGCCACTGCCAGAAATTAACACATAAAAATATTTATTTACGCACATATAAAATAACATTTAAATTTTGAGGAATAAGTTTAACATTTTAGATTTTTATATTAACTTTTAATTTTACATTTAACTAAGTTTCAATGAGTTTAATATTTTATTTAGATAGTCAAGTATGAATAGACTACATAGATCTGCATTTGAAAAGAAAATATTCTTCCCTGAATTAACCTTAGGCAACAAATTTCGCAACCAAACTGGCGCCAATCCATCTGATACATTCATGTATTCAATGTAGCATGTTACGACAACACAAAATACTATACTGTCAGGAAAGTACATCTGAACAATAAGTAGAAATAGAGAAGACATTGACTCTCCACCAACAGGAATGTGACATCTGTTGGTGAGTAGAACAATAAACAAAAAACTCCATAGGAATGGACTGCGGTCTTCTGCCGACTTCCAAACCCATCCATAGGCAAACAGAAGGTGTGTGGCGTATATATGCAATCCTGCCCGAAGCGGATCTCATACTACATCTACTATTATACAAATATATCCAATCCATTGAACCAATTCAACTACGAAATGAATAACCTAAGATTACCCTACCTTAATATAACTTTACAAAACTATATAGCCATTCACGCCTGACTTAAATTTAACATTTAGATACGTTCGCACAAATGAATTTTATAAAATTTGTTTTAAAATGTTGAGTATAGATCAGCTGCACAGATTCCACGGTCAAAAACATTCCAAATTAAACACAACTGATCAAAATACAAAGTCATCGATAAGCGTCACTTGCATAGGGAATATACAAATCCCATTAGCATTCATCGTAAGATGCCGCAGTGATATCGTTGACCTATATATTCTAATCGAATGTGAAAACCACAACATAATCAACCGCTAAAGAATCTATGCAACATCTATATCCAACGTAAATTTCATCATTTAAAATTTAAACAACAAATAATTTATACAATAAGAGAAAAAAAAATGGAAATGATTTTTATCAATCGGAAAACATATAAAATTAAACATTATTAATTTGATTTAAAAACTTACAAAAGTCAGATAAGAGTCCATTTTAACATTTAAGTTGGCTTGTTTATCAATTTATAAAACTTGATGAAAGTTCTTAATTGATTTTAATAATTGTTCATTTCATATAGCTTATGGTAGAAGAGTCCAGGTTCCTGTTTTTAATTCCCGTGACACCTCCATTGGAAGATAATGTTCTGGAGATGCCAATAGCTGGTTCAAGGTATCACAGTCTTTTCCTTTTTCTTTTTTAAATAGAGAGTGTGGTATGTGCATCCTACCACAACTCTCAAACACACAATGCTGGAACTGTCCGAAAAACCTGTATTTCCCTTTTTATAGTAAATCTCCAGATTGAATGAACAAAGACGTCACTAATCCAAATTTTCGTTCAGGTCCGGGTTGAGGCTTGGTGCTTCCATTGGTCAAGCTAAAATCTCTTTATTCTCTTATCTAATTTACTCTCTGTCTTTTTAATTAGACAGCTTTTGGATAATTAATAAACAATCATTTCCATTTACAGATTACAGGAATAATAAACCGTTTTATGTACTACATTATTCCTTAAAAACTTTTTTATATATATCTTTTTTAAAAAAAAAACAAAAACACTCTATATTTTTTAAAAAAATTAAAAAAATTTATATTAAATATATAAAAATATTAACAATTTTTTTTTTTATTTAATAATTTAATTGAAAATAATGATGTAAAAGTGAATAAAGAAATATCTTCATGATCTCAAACTAAGCTGCTTTAGATTGGCCTATATAATTAGAATGTAGGTTTAGGGATAAAACTATTTCATGTTTGGGTTTGAGAGCACTCTCAGTATTCAACATAAGATCATTGAGCTATTACAAAATCACTACAGCACATATATTAAAGGTGGAAACATCTTTTCTCTTTAATTATACATATATAAGCACAGAAATTATATACAAAATTTTTGAGATAAATTGATAAATGCACCCATAATTGTACAATTTTCATCATTATAGTTTGTATTATATTAAATATATTATCTTCTTATAAAATTACCTTTAATTACAAATTTTTTTATTATAGAATATTATTTATATTATACATATATTTGTAAAGTAAATTGGCCATTTAATAATATTACAGTATATATATATTTAGATCTTTTTCTTAATATTTAAGAATTAGATAAATGCTTGGCTTGAGTTAGTATTTTGAATTTAATGTCCTAGCTCCTCAATGAAGACAGCCATAGCTCGAAACCAGTCTGGGGATGGGGACCATCATAGATAAAGGCTTCAGGTACTTTCTCTTGTGGCATTTATCATTAAAAAATAAATAAATAAGCTTGTTTAGAGCTATTAGCAGGCTCTTAAAATATTACATATTGATAATGCAAGCTATATAGGTCATGTGACATGTGACTAATTTTTACTAATATATATATATATATGTTTTGCATACAATAAGTGTATATATGTGCATGTATACATAATGATTTTAATTTACAATAATGATAGAAAATAAATAATAATAAATAATTACATAGAAATACTTTGAATTACAATTCAAATAATCATAAGTATTTCTGTACAAATATATATTATTATTGTTTTTTTTTTTTTTACTATTATTATAATTTAAAACCAATATTATTGTTGGTGGGTATTAATTTACATATATGTATAAAATGATAGAATTTAATAGTATTTTTTCTCTTTCTTAATCTTATTATTAATCAAATATTTAAAAGCAAATAAATAAGTAATCTAGTATTTATTTTATTACGAACAAAAGCCTTTCTACATGAACATTTTCTATCTAGACTTGGAGCTTGCATGAGAAGTACAGATGCTATTTTATTCATAGAAGTCTATTATCAATAATTACTGATAGTATCACTATATTTCATTTTATAGAACATTTTACTTAGAATAATTTTAAAGTATTCAAAATGGTTTTTTTGGTTTAAACACTAACATACCAGTCAAGCATTGGTGGTCTAGAGGTCAGCGACGGCTGCTTTGTAAGCTGTTGTCCCGGGTTGGCGAGTTCGCTTCCCGGCTAATGCTATGACACATGAGGAAAAAAACACCAACATACCAAAATTTTTAATTTATAAATATGATTAAAATTAATAACTTTATAAATTTAAAATTATGTATTTTTTTAATTTTAATTTTTTGATAAATAGTGTAGTTTCTTAGATTTATTATTACTTATGGTATATTAATTTTATGAAACCTTAACATTTTTTTACTTTAAATGTGTTATATAGTTATGAAAATTGCTTATTCAAACAAATACATAAAATAATAAATGTGATATTTTAGTAATCAACAGGATATATAATATTTACTGATTATTTAATCTTATTGTTGGTCTGGAATAGAGTAAATACTTATTAATAAGTGAGATCTAGCTATTCATTGTTGGTGAAGAGGAAATCAATCTGTAATGTCATCTAAAACAAAATATTTGTTTTCATAAAACAATTTGATATTGGTGAATTAGTTTTGGCAGATATTTTTAAAAGTTTAATAAAATTATAGTTTAACTGACACAAGAATTAAAAGGTTAGGCGATTAATTTCCAAATAGAAACCAAATCATAAATTTTTATGCTCGAGATATTAGATGTCTTTCCTCAACCAATAAAATATTTAATTTTATTGATACCTATGGATCATTCCTTCACTTTCTTCACTGGTCATTTTTTGGTTAATTATCCATTTTTAGGAGCATCGTGTGTGAAACCCTACGATTATTTTTTAAGTTGATGATAAAAACACAATATATTACACAGAACTCCAAATGATTGTAATTAAATAAAATTTAATACAACTGTAATAAACAAAATAAAAAAAACATGGTGAAAGAATACTCACTTTTTTTTCATATGTCAAAGCATTGACTGGAACATGAACCTGGGCCAGCTGCTTGAAAGACAGCTATGCTAACCACTAGGCCACCAACACTTGATGAGAAGAATACTCACTTTGAACACATTTTGAGATTACGCTGCCATTATCTCTCCATTCACACATAAAGTTACATATCATGCCCATTAGGACACACTTTTCCCACAGGCAATATTATTCCATAATTTTGAAAATACTTCACTGTGTCATCTTCTGTCACTGGTAAATTCCAAATTTTAATCCTTTTTGCAAAAGGTTAACCAACAGCTTGAATGAATGCTATGGTAATCATAAAAAACCATGACAATGTTTGCAACATGTTAATGGTTTATATGTTATAATATACTTAAAGAAAATAATGCATTAAATGTTGTGAATGGCATTTATTAAAAAAAATGTTATTTTTTTAAAGTTAACATGAATTTATATTTGATTTTTAAATATTTTTTAAACTTTACAAGTAACACATGTTCGATAAAATAATTTTGAAAGAAAAAATAATTTGATGCCACTGAAAATAGATAATTTCCCAAAATACACCCAGCAAAGAGAGCAAAGAAACAAAACGTAAGTCCCCTTTTCTTATTTTTATTCCAGTGTAATTAATACGAATTAAATTATTAAATTAATTATGATATAATGTCTAATTGACACATTCAATTTGTATATATATGAGAGGAGAATTTGATTTGGTCAATATACTAATTTTTGTAAATATGTGTGGGTAAAAATTTAAAAAAGGCAATTCGGAAATTAATACATACACACATATATATATAAGAGGCATTAAAAGCCTAGCACTAAAATAGTCTAGAAATAATCAAAATCACTAAAATTCACAACTCAAACGGACTAATCAAACAAATATAAACTCTGAAACACAATGAATGGTTTCACTGCTACAAGCAGATTTCTCAAGTATAAAGAACTACAAAATAACTACATCTCATACACCCTTAATATTAAATAAATTTTTGAATAAGTTAATGGCTTCAGAATCATAAATTTTTTAATAAGAAAAATTCTTTAATTATTCTTTTTATTTTATTTTTCTCAAAGAAGACAACCTTCACGTCATTAAAATTAATAGTGTGGCTTGTATCTTTTTCATGGATATATAAAGCAAAACTAATATATTTAATTCTAACCCTTTTATGTATCTTTATTCTTTCATTTTAGCTCAAATCTTTTTACAAAAACAAGGAAAAATATATACTATTCCAGAAATAGTCTTTCTATCAAAAATTTCCTTTGTGTTATTTAATAAATTATTCAGAGTAATACTTTTTCCAATAAATTTTATTTCCGAGACAAATTTCTATTTTTACATACAATTCTATAAGAAGACAATTTAAATGGCAAATAAATAAAATCATATTTTATTTTATCCTTTACATTATTACAAATATTATTACTATTCCTTTAACACATTTATCAGAGTAGCCAACACTCAAATAATCTTTATAAAGTTGACCTTTTTGAAAAACAGTGATGCCATTGGAATTAATTAATCTCTTATTTTTATAGCAACAATTTCTTAAAGCAGTTAACTACTTTATGAGACACAGATTGATAGTTATCAGGTTTAATTATAGACCTGAACTCTTTATTCTTAACATAATGACTATATCATACCAAATAATTATTTTTTACATTTCTAATCACCAAGACATCTAAAAATTTTAATTTATCAAAATCTAACCTCTCTTTCTCTAAACTATTTTATAGAAAGATCAAAACAATTAAACTCATTTACCAATTTTTTTAATTTATCATTCTCAGCTACAAATAAACAATCATCAACATATCTAACAAATAGCATTAAATATAAATAATCCTTAATAATTTCATTTTCCAAATAATTAAGATAAATTGTCAAATTAATGGAGAACTAAAATAACCTGTTATCCACACTTCCTTAATCTTATGAAAATTACCATTATAAGTAAAATACATTGTGTCCTCCAATAATAAAAGCAAATTTTTAATAACTTTAATCTTATTTTTTGACAAAGATTCATGTTTGACCAATACAGACATAAGAACGTCAATACTGCTTAATCTATTAACAGATAGATACCTATTCTCAATATCTAAACTATCAAATATCCAATTACTTTCCATTTTAAAATTATGAATTTTATTCCAAGCCTCAAAAGAAAAAGAAATTGTGGTGTGATTAAAAATCAACATTTTTTTTTTAAAAAATTGTTTAACAACCTAGAAAACCCTCCATGACAGTCAAAAATAAATCTTAAAGGAAACCCATGCTTATGAATCTTAATATTCATAAACATCATAGCTGATTTGAAGTCATTAAGATCACATTTTAAATAATCTATTTTATTAGAAAATTTTAATTTATTATTTTTTCATATCTATTAACTTCCTATCAATGATATTACCAGAGTTTTTTTTCCCCAAAACATACATTTACCATTATTTGCTTATTTATCTATTTTCTTCCTAATCTCATTTTCTTTCATGGTGACAAATCACTAGCCTTGTCTTCACAAGAAATGATCACAATTAACCTATCCTTAAGACATCTAACCTCAGAAGGATTAACAATATTTTTTCTTTCCTTTCTAAGCTTTAATTTAAAACCAATTGAATACAAATTCTTTGCTCATCACCTAAATTACTAGATTCACTGGACAAAATTGTATCAAAAACTATATTTTTTGAAGGAGAAGGAACAAACTTAGGACCTTTACCAAGAATTTCTATTTCTTCATGATTTACCTTAACATCAGAAAGGTTACACAACTTTATTAATAGAAACATTAATCTCAATTATCATATCACTACAATAAACTTTATTAATTTTTTCAAACAACCTTTTGAATTTTCTTTCATACTCGCTAGAAAAGAAATTTGGACTATTTATTCTAAACTACTTTATGAAAAAATTGAATAAACAAAATCTTGCCTTTTATCTAAATAATACCAATTTCCTTTATATTCATAAATAAATTTATAAAACTTGATAAAATATTATTTCAAAAAATTATTCAAAATATATATTCTTAAATTCAAATTTAAATTCCAATTCTTAAACAATTTTCTATTCTTCTTAAAATTAATAATACAACTCCTAAGAAACATCACATGATCACTATCTAGCATCTATTGATTACTCTGGTTGGCACAGGGTGGCACTACTGCATGGAGAGAGTTTTGCCTTATTTAATTCCTAAGAAAACATTAAATTCCTCATATTTTTTAAGATAATAAATCTTCTATCTTATAGATTCTATCTTATCACTTAATATAGATAACTTTTTAATCCTCCTAATATCATTCAATAAAAAATTATTAAAAACTAAACTCTACAAACCCATAATAAAGCACAACTACCAATAACAAATATACATCTGAATTAACAAACAAACAAAAAAAAAACCACATCAAAACAGCTTTATTTTCTTAATTTTCTTTTTAAATTTTTTTTTTATAACTTTATTGTATAACACAATCTCACAACAAACAAATATTACAAACAAAGAGCCCTAACAAACATCAATTAAAACAAAAAAAAAAAAACATATATATAAATAATGTGAACACAAGCATATAACCTTCCAACAACACTCATGCAACAAAGCCAACATATATAAATAAATACTTATATATATAAAACAAAATTTTTTATACTATATCAGCAGCAGTACCTTAAATGCAAAGAATTTCATCAAAATGTAAACATTAAAACCCTTAAACTAAACTAATTAATAAAACTAATCAAAATTTATCCCAAATTTACAGCTCAATCAGACTAGCCAAAAAATATAAACTCTAAAACATAATCAATGGTCTCACTGCTACAAGAAAACATCTCAGTAAAGAACTACAAAATAACAACATATTTAAATTAAACATTATCCACAATTCTAATAATATCCTATATATCTTTAATAGAAAAAGATACAGGCCATACTATTAATTTTGATGAGGCTAAGATTGTCATGAGAAAAATATAATAAAAAGAATTAAATGATCTTTATTATTAAAATTTTATGATTCTGAAGCAATTAAGTTATTTAATTTTTTTTTTAATATTCAGGATATATGGATTGCAGGTGGAATTGTGGGTAATATTTAGTTTAAATTTGTTATTTTGTAGTTCTTTCCACTTGAGAAATATGCTTATAGGAATGAAATCATTGGTTGTGTTTTAGTGTTTATATTTTTTGGCTAGTCTGGTTGAGTGATTAAAAATACCATTTTAAGATTAATATTATTAAAAAATTAACCGCCAGCTACAATATATTCAGACTGTAGTATATTAATGAAATAATTTTTAAAAAGGCTTTCATGAGCTATCACTGTCAAAATCGTTTCTCTATTCATTTTAGAATTTGAACAAACCTTTAAAAAATTTAGGAAGAAAAAAAAATTTCAATTTCACATCTATTTTAGTACTTTTCTCCCTATTTTTAGCTAGAAGTTAGAAAAATGTCGCTTTTCTCCATTTTTTTTCTTTTAGACAATTCTAAACTAATAATAATAGAATGAAGCAAAAAAAAAATGTATTAAAAAAAGCCTTTAAAAATGATTCAGACATCTATTAAAACATTGAATTAATAAGGCATCTACGTATCCTTTTCTTCTTGGAATAAAAGGTTAGGAATGAACACATTTTCTAATAGTTCTGTTGACCCCATATGCGGCTTCATCAAAAAATCGCATCAACATAAATGAAGTGACTCTTTTGCATTTTGATTGATTATGAAGTATAATAAATAAATAAAGCATAATGGAGATCATTTTTTTATAACGTTCACTTTAACAAAATATAATAAAAAAATTGTATAAATAAAAAAAATTTCAAATAATATTTAAGAAATTATTTAAAATTTAGCCCACCTTTTTATGATTACTTTTAAGCGTCAACTTAAAATTTTTCGTTTTGCAGTAAGTATTCAAAACAAAATGGTGCATTTATTCTCATATTTTTTTAATATTATTTTAAAACTAAATCTAATTATTATATAATATCAATACTAAACATACTTTGCCATTTTTTAAATACAAGTATATTTTATATACCTGGAGACTAAGGGATTTGAACACAGACTTTAAAGCTCAGCCATCCATTCTATCTCGCACAATATCTACACATAAACATACATGCTGTATGAGATAGAGTGAATGGCTGAAGGAAAGTTTGAATGTCTGTGTTCAAATCCTCTATATTACATCTAAATATATTTTGATAAAGAATTGTTTATGTGATACAGTTAGCTATCTTAAATCCAATATCTTCAAATTCTGAAATGACTAAACAAATGGGAGGGTCTTTTAATTTTTTTTTGCTCTTGAGACTTTATTCTGTATCAATATATTTATAGTCAAGCATTGGTGGTCAAGAGGTCAGCGACAGCTGCTTTACAAGCAGTTGTCCCGGGTTAACGGGTTCGCTTCCCGACTGATGGTATGACACATGAGAAAATATATATATATTATTTATTAATGATTACACACACATTAAATAATTAATCATCAAAACATAATAAATAATTAAAGAAATAAATGGAAGAAAATAGTAATAAACCTACCTGATGGGAAACAGTGAAAACTCAGTCTTTGAATAAACTATCAATAAAATTTTTTAGCAAATTATATTATTTTTGATTACAAAAATACAAAATATGTCAAGAATTGGTGGCCTAGTGGTTAGCATAGCTGCCTTCCAAGCAGCTGGCCCGGGTTCACTTCCCAGTCAAAACATTTGACATATGAGAAAAAATACAAAATATGCAATGCAATTTAATAATTTTTACAGCATTTAGTATATACATCACTAATAGCGTGTAAGTATTTGAAATTTATAGAAACTTAATAATGAGAGAAGAAAGTATGATACAAAATCAATAATCCAAAAAGTCTCCGAAAAACTAAAAATTCATAATAATAGATTATATCTGTAATTGTTGAATTATTGTAAAATAAATAATTAGAAAACAAAATACTTTCCAATAGTTGTTTAGTTATTGCTTCCATATAAGTCTTAACATTCATTTTGTAGTAAAAGAATAATTCATAATCAAACGTTGGTGGCCTAGCAGTTAGCATAGCTGCCTTCAAAGCAGCTATCCCAGGTTCGCTTCCTGACCAATGCATTTGACATATGAAAAAAAGAAAAATTCATTTATTTAAAATTTTTAATATTAGATAATGCAATATATTGTAAATGTTCTTTTTAACTGAAGAATTCTGTTTATTTGGATTAAATATTGTGACCAACTTTTAATATATTTCTACTGACAGATTTTCTTCAAATAGTGTACAGTTATTTAGTTTTGACGGCAATGTAGTGTAATAATGCAATATTTCAGGTTTAAATTTAAATGATTTTGTAATTCTCAGTTTTTTCTTCTCTTATGCTATTTGCAATAGATATATACGGCCATTTTTAAACTTTGGTTTGAGAAAAGTTAATTCAGTATTAATTATTTTATACTTGCAGAGTATGCTTTTGGCTATTGAATCCAGAATCATGGAACTCATGAACCATAGACTGTATTGTAGTATTTAAATGGCAAACCGAATAATTAAATTACTGACTTATCAAACAAGTATTCGTACAACAGGCACACAATAAGTCTTGGATCAGTCTGCCCTATATATAACAAGGCAATCACAATTTTTTAAAAAAAAATCTGTTCTAATACATACAATATTAATTAGAGAAATTTTCCCTACTAATTTAAATAGACAATTAAATAATACAAAGAACAAGTTGCCACAGGATCAAACCTCCCCAAATAGTATATAAAATTAGATGCAGTAATGTCACTTGAAGTATAGTATACTATGCAAAGTCTCATGCAAAAAGTCTCATGCAAATATAACCACTAGAGTTGCACAAGACAAGCATGTATATAAATATCCAAAAATAGATCTAAATATAAATCGGTGTTTAGAGCATGAAAGAGTTTGATCACAATTTTGACACAATAAAAGTCAACATCATTTGTTGTAAACATGATGATAAACATGATGACAGAAAGCAAGAGGTAAAAGAGGTATAGTTTATTTCTATCACCACAAATCAACAAGAAAGAAAATAGCATTCAACTATCTAAAATTTGAAATATTATATCAGAAATTTAAATAATTGTTTTACCATTTAAACACCATAACAAAGTCAGTGGTTCACAAATGCTATGATTTTAGATTCATTGGCTAAAAACATACTAAAGAACAATAAAAAAATTAACATTAAATAATATTTTCTTAAGCTAGTATTTAAAAATGGTGGTATATATCTATTAAATAATTTTGGTAAGTTTTGAATGATGTGCAATAGAATACATGATGTGACATTTTAAGCAGATGCTTTCATTTAATTTCAGGGAAAAAAAATTAGGAACACTTACAATTAATTTAAACAGCAAAAAAATATGAAATGAATTGATTAAATCTTCATTCCCCTTTGGATTGTTTATGTTAATTTTGTCTTTTTAAACTGCTATAAAATCAACAATTTTCTAACCATCTTTTAAAACGATTTCATTTAGTCTGAGGAAGAAATCTTATATTTATTGTTAATTAAAATAGTAGGAAACTAATTAAAATAGAAATAAAAGACACAAAGATTGAAATCTTAGTTTTCTTTTATTGTTTACATAAAATTATTATTATTTTTAATTAAAATATTTATTAGAACAATTGAGATAATTATATATACAAGACCAAAAAAAAAAAAATTAACAGAATCATGTAAGACAATTTATGAAGTTCTTGCAGTAGACACTAGACACACCTAGCATGAAGGACACTTATCCATCTACCAGTGATACCCTGGCCCAATATTCATGATAAAGCCAGTCTGGAGCTAGCAGCCTATCTCTATCATGAGTATGTATCAGAGTATGGATGAAGATTTTGTAGATACTAAGTTGAGCATGGCCAAAGATGAACTTGCATTGAGTCAGCCAAAGTGAAAAGGTTAAAAAATTGACATCCTTATGTTGGAGAAGGTGCCTTCCTTGATTGCGTCTTGAATGATTAAGGCATTACTAATGTCCAGTGTCACTTTTTCACAGATGAAAGATCTGATTGGACTATGGAAGGGATAGGAATACAGTAGATATCATATGGTTTCATCTTCATTAGAGCATAATTGGCATTGAAAGTTTAGTTTCACATATCCAAGTGACCATACCAAAAAGTGGTTAGTGGGCAGAGTAGTGATATTTAGCTTTATTAAAAAATCCAATATATTTTGGTTCTAAGTATCATTTCTTGGCTCTGGCAATTAATGCTTTGTTATTCAACCTGAGTTGGTTTTGAAGTGTATTCTGTTCATGATGTTTTAGTTTGTAAACCTGCCAGTAAGACTTTTTTCTTCAATGACAAGTTGTGTCAAATTTATTGAGCTGCTAATTTGGGTCAGGATACCAGACATCCACTAACTGCTTATAGGTGGGAGTGTGTTTGTTGGATTGACTGTTAGTGACAAGTTTGATTTATACAGTTCAAAGCAGGAAGAGTGTAATAAACCTAGTGATCTCTGTAGAAAGTGAGTGGAGACAGTGAAATCCCAAACCGTTGAGCTCCCTGGGCATCTGCACTTTAACTATGCTAATGGTTACAGCTTTGCCATTTCACAATAACTTGGCACATATCAAGTTAATAGCCCTTTCAAAGGTTGTTGTGTGCTTGATAATGGGTAAATAGTAGTTGAACCTCAGATAAACCAGTATGTTCAGTAAAGAAGTCTTAGCAGGAAGAGAAAGTGAAATCCTGTATAGTGAGTTGACCACTTTTCTAGTCTTTTCTAATATGGAGTTTTGGATCTTCTTGGTCATTGAGAGATGGGATTTAGCAAGGGGAAAGCCTAAGAACAGTTGTCACTCTGCTGTGAAGATTGAGGGAATTGTTTTCCCTGATTTGATTTGCCATATAGAGGATTTAGAGAGGTTGATTTGAAGGTTTAGTTTCCCGGTAAATTTGTCTATGATTTATAGAAGGGTCAGCAGATGCGATTTGTTTGGAAGAAATATTGAGACATCATCCATGTATCATATGTGTTGAATTTGATGTTTGAGGAATTGGACAAATATGTTGGACAACCTTGTTTCAATTTCTATTAGAAAGGGGTTCAGATATGTGATAAAGAAGAGGGTGGCTAAAGGAGATCCTTGAGGGATGGATTGGTGAAGTCTGAAGCCATTGGACAGCTTGCCATCTAATGAGGTGAAGATTGAGCAGTTAAGAAGTAGATTCCCAATTATACAGATATATACATCTGGAACTTCGTAATTTGAAAGTGTCTGAAACAGTATTAATGGCACAACCATGTCAAATGCAGATAAGTCGAGTTAAATAACTATTGGTTCAGACTGTTGGTTTAATCTGATGTGCTCAACAAGGAGCCAGAAGTGCTGAACCACGTCAGTTGTGGAGGTGGCTTTCCAGGCTATTTGACAACCCATCTTGTATACAGTCTTTTATTATGGAATCTATTGTTTTTATAAGTAATGGGATAATAGAGATGGCTGAATGTTAGATAGGCTGGAGGGGTTTGTTTGCTTTTTTAGAAAGGGGACCAATGCCATTGGATAGAGATTCAGTATGTTTTGAAATTCCCCAGAAACCACATCAATCATTTTATGTATTATAGGGGCTCAACTCAAGTGTAGCAAGACAAATCTGGGAATACTATGTAATCCAGGATGGGTGCTCTCTGGGTAATACTGTAGCTTTTTTATTAGTGTCAATGATGTTGTGTTCATGGTTATTATTCAACCCTCCAGATTCCGCCACATTGTAGTTTGTGTTGAAGATGCTTATGAATTTTGAAGAGCATGGCTAGACTACTGTATCTGTGCTGGTCAATCATTATCTCAGTAGGTGTGGGCCTTATGGAAGCTCCCCTGATATTGCTATGGGTCCAATTATGTCTGTTAGAAAGAAAGATTTTCGACCTCTTCATGGCTATATACTTAGCTAACACTTTTTGCTTATGATGATATTGACCTTTGAGGTTAATGATTTCTTGAACATTGATGTCTGTAGAATTTAGCATGCTTATTCTGTTGCTAAAGTTATCCACTTTTAGGAGCTGCTTTGGTCCTTTAGTTTTATTGGTGTGCAAATCAATGAGCAAGCTCAGTATTCTCACGAACATGGATCAAGCTTGAATTGGCAGCAGTGTGAATAATTTAATCTAAGGAGTAGTATGTATGCTTTTGAAAAAATCCATTTTGGACTTGCAGTTTTATATAGCATTCTATGGTCTATTTGTACTGGACATTTGGGGTTCAGGTGCAGTAAGATTAATAAGAAACAAAAAATCTTCTAAACAATTATTAACCTACTTCTGATCAAGGCTTTTCTTCAAGATTGACCACATGAAAAATAGTTTGTAAGATTTTAGTCCCATGCAATAGATGGTGTTATATATATATATATTTATAAAATGTTTCATTTAATTTTAGGAAAAATATGTTAGGAGTGTTTTTAGTTAAATTTTCCTACAAAATGTTTTTTAAAAAACTTGCTTCTTTAAAGAGATGCTATCATAAAACAATAATCTGGTACCTGATTTTACATAATTTTATTATATATAACTAAATATTAAATGATATATATATATATATTGTAACGGGATGAAATATACTCCTAAGCTTTTATTTAATAGCTTCACAAATTTGTGTGGCATATGTAACATGATAATCTGGTATTGCACTATTGATGTGTTTAAAGCCCAATGATTGGCTGTGCCATATGTAACAATTCTCGATGAGAGGTGTATTTAACTATGGTTACCCATTAGGTATTCAAAGTAGGAAATAAAACATGATAAGGCAAGTCACTTATTTGATGATTACTACATTTTATGAGGTGGCCCCATGATGATTACTGATTGAGTCGGGTGGAATTCACACTTGCATAACTTCCATTACTTGATTTCTTCTTAATCTTCTTTATGTCACAGAGTTCAAACTCAGGGAGAATATGACTAACTCTATTTCATTCTTCTTTATGTCACAGAGTTCAAACTCAGGGAGAATATGACTCTAACTCTATTTCAAGATATGATTATTTTGTGATTGTCATGTGCATTGGATATGCATAATGTATGATTAATTGGAAAATAAACAAATAAAATGCCAAACAACCAATTTGATTTAATATTTAATTTTCAACAAATTAATTTGATGATGGTTATTGTTTTGTAACAAAATAAGGTGTTTCTTTTTAATTTAATAATTGTATAGGCATGATAATCCTCGGTTTGTATTCATCAACTATTGAATAACCCATACTCTTGATCCCCATGAAGGATGGTCATCAATCATTCTAACTTATAAAATTTATATCAAATATAATTTAAAAACTATATTTTAACAATTAACTCTTTGCTATCTAAACTTTCTGTCATCATTTGATCATTAATTTCCAATCAATCTATCTATATTTTTCAATTTATTGAAGTTTGCATTTATATTTTGAATCCCCTCCTATTCTGGTGTTATATAGATCTATGATAGAACAGAACAAATCATTCAAGGATTTAGTCATGCATTCCAAATAACAAATAATTAATAATTAAGTTAACTAAATCCAAATATGAACATCAAATACTGTAATTGTCAAAGTGTGAGTGCTTAGTATTATATAAGAACAAAGTTTAACTTTTCAAGTCAGTAGATTAGTGTGTCTATTAGCAAGAAACTCGGGAGTCTGCACCTATATCTTACTATTAAATGAAAAATTAATATTATAATTGATGATACCCCTTTCCTGTAGACTAATTGATGATTGGATGGATTGACTCTCTGTCTCAAAAGAAAGAAATTAATTTAACAAGCACAATAAAATAAAAAATATAAAACATAACACGAGATACTAATCCAGTGTAGGCTAGCCAGTTTAAAATATCATAGTTCATATTGGAGAATATCTGAATACCTTTGCCTTTAGGAAAGTTTCTTTGCATTAACTGGATGGTAGTTTATATCATGGTATTCAATCACCATTTGGATGTTTGTAGTGGTGACATGTTTTATAAACTATCTTTCCTGTGCTGAGATAATTTCTTTACTTGACTGTAGCACATTGAAGATCTTTTTGTTATCATCATCATCATCATGGATGTTAATTTTAAATGATTATCATATCAAAAATTCATGCTTGTATGATGAGCAGTTCCATTCCCACTATGTTTTCTCACTTCCTAGCTATGCACAATTTGTCCTTTCCTAGCTTATAATTTGGATTAAAATATAAGCAATATGGAATTAAGGTGAGTTCTTTAATCAACTTTCTCAAGTTGCAATTATAGTGCCATATGAACTTTAATATTGAGGGTAGTTAGTATGACAAATAAATTGATTTTAGGAATTTATCAAGTAACTTTTCTTGATGATGTAATTTATTTGCCTTCATTTTTTCTTAAAAAGAACCAAGTTGTTCCATATTGTCTTATGTCTGATTTATTGATGCATGAGTTTCAAGTTCATGCTTTTATTTTCATTGTTGACATCATTTTGATTTTTATAATCTTTTATGATGGATTAGTAAACAAACAAAAAGTTTTAACATTAATGATTTATTTCTTTTGTTTGTCAAGATTTTTGTTTGCTTGTGCTTATGGTTTTGTATACATATATGTCAGTATTGGTAAGGATATAATTTTAACTGACAATTTTGCACAAAATTATTAATATATAATTAATAATGTGCTTTTGATGATTGTTGGTTGTGCGATCAGTTCATATGTATCCTTACATTTTCCTCCCACTTAAGAGATTAAAATAAATATATTTATTTTAAATCTCAAGGATTTTTTTTACTGTCTTTTAGTTCATATTTTAACCTCACATAATCTAATGTTGTATCTATTATATGATTACGTACGTGGGGAAGTTAATCTGTTTTTCATCAGTAAGATTTTAGTATGTGGGCATTGTATGTGCCATGGATTTTTCCACTGAAATCCAGACAAGGTGTGTTTGGACCTGCACATTTGACAGTAGTAAATGGTCCATCATAAGAGTTGAAGAATTTATTGAATATGAACACTTGTGGTTTACTAACATGTAATATTTTTACCAACACCATATAACCTACTTTGAATTGGTAGTCTGTTTTTTTCTTATGTTTATGGCCACATGCATTATTCTTTTATAAGCTTCTTTACTGGTTTCTAATTCCATTGCTTTGATTTTACTTCTAGTTATCATTTAATACAAATATTATGTTGTATTATATTTGTTTTATACAATAACTTTATGCGATTTTAGTTCAAACTATTTTTTTTTTCTATACGTATCAAATAATTTGATAGACACCCTGCTGTCATACATTTAACATGAGTTACAATTTAATTTTTATTTGATTATCATTTTGTTTATTTATTTCTTTTAATGTGCTACTTTATATCTCATTTTATGTTTTGTTTATTTGGCTGATTACATGACTATTTTATTGGAATCTGCTTATTACTGTCTGTCATTGGTCTAGTTTCCATTCATCACATAATGGAATTTTTAACATATCATGAAATAATCATATGATGTTGAACCCCTAATGTTTGGCACCATATGTAACTGAACGCATATTGTAACAATGAATATGTACAATAAGAAAATGAAATAGGTCAATTGTTGGATGCCATATGTATCAAGATCTGTGATTCAATGTCCTACAAATGGTTTTGCCATATTTAACAGACAAAAAATGTTCCTAAGCTCTTATTTAACAGCTCCATGAATTTAGGTGGCATATGTAATGGGACAGTCTGGTATTGTGCTATTGATGTGTTTAAAGCCCTACAATTGACTGCACCAGATGTGACGAGATAGTGTTTTTCTCCATGAGATATATATTTTATTTTGGTCACCCATTGGGTCTCAAAAGTAGGACATTAAACATGATAAGGCAAGTCAGTTATTTGATGATTACCAAGTTTTATGAAGTGGTCCCATGATGTATATTGATTAAATCGGGTGGAATTCACACAAGCATAACTTCTGTTACTTGACCTCTTCTTGATCCTCTTTATGCCACAGAATTCAAACTCAGGGAGTATATACATGTTCTCTATTTCAAGGTATGATTATTTCATGACTGACATGTGCATTGGATATGTGTATTGTGTGATTAATTGGAAAATAAACAAATAAAATGACAAATAACCAATTTTATTTAATATATAATTTTTAACAAATTAATTTTAATAATTCCTATTCATGATTGTTTTATAACAAAATATTATGTTTTCTTAATTTAGTAGTTGTATAGGCATGATCATCCTTCATTATCTGATGGTATTCAGTCACCATTTACATTGTAGGTCTTTTTGTTAGCATGGTCATCAAAAGTTCACAAAATATCTTTTTCCACAGTGCAGCATCTGTTTTCAACTAGTGCAGTTTCAATGTGACAAGATAAGTTTTGTTGCATTATCCTTACAATTTTGTTTCTGATAGGCAAAGAGCAGTTAAGCATTTTAAGTTTGCTACCTGCTGCTTAAAAAGTGGGCAGTACTGCCTTTGCTTAAATTAAACTTCTCTTGAGATATCATATGATATATGTATGGAGTCCTGTCTTTCTTCATTGAAAAAATAATTGATCAACTTTTTTTGGATTCAGAATAGGTTTGAGATGGTTCAAATATCTCTGGCAGCACCTGCTATTGTTAACTTTTTAATTTTTGTTATCATGATTAAAGTGAATTATTCTTCCAATGCTGTCAAATATCCCATGGGGTTTTCATCAAATTCACCTTTAAAAAAATTTACACTAGCAAGGTGGAATATAAATGAGTTCACTTGATGGTGTTGTTCATTGCCTTGTGTTTGATCTCTTTTATTTTGTGTAACATTCAATGTGCAATTATCCCAATAGTTCAATTCATATAACTTATTTTTTTCTATAGATGAATGTGAATGTGATTACTTGCCTCATTATATTCATCCTGTGCAAATAAAACATTTACATTATATCTTTACATTTGTTTTTGTACTCTGGCAATGCATTCATCTCCGTTTTGTTTTGTTACCTTTAATTCTTCTATTTTACCATGTATCATTAATATTTGTTTGTATTTATTTGAGTTCTATATTGAGTTTGAGTCACCATTTTGCTTGCTTTAATTTCTTGTACGCTTTGCCATAAATTTACTTCTATTGGCCTCTGTGTGTTTTCACATTCTTTTACCACCATCTTAATTCATCATCAGAGACCTGTTTCCAATTTGCCACATTCACTTAAATATCAAATCTAGTCATCTCATATGCCATCTTTTAAAATTGTCCTACAGTCATATTGGACAATATTTGAATCTTTTCTTTAATTATCCTTTCAGTGATAACTCTTAAGGAAGACTCCTGAATAAACTTAATTCCCTCCTCCTTTTGAATTTCAGTGATATTTCCATTTTTACTTACCAGTCTTTATATAATATTTGAAATAAGCACTTCATTTCCATTTAAAAGTTTTTGAATTCTCCTCTTAGAGCTTTATTGTCTTTCATAATTTGTCTTTGGAAACCTTTGCATTCTCCTTGAGATTCTTTGGAAGTTTCTTATTACTTCTGGATTTCTGTTTTAGCTTCTTCCCTTCACTCTTCTATTTTTTTTCCTTTTAAAATTATAGATTCAACTTTAGTTTCCCTTCCTCAAAATTAAATTTTGAAAACATATTTTTTCAATTTACTTTTTGCAATTTCTATTTCCTTAAATTGAGCTGCTAGCTTTTATATTCTAATCTAAAATTTTTTTTTTCTAATTTTGCTTCTAACTTATAACATTTTGTTCAGGTTTTAATCTCATGAAGACCAAGATTAGACACACCTGATAAATCTGGATACGTTTTATCCAATATAACACAACAACTAAAATATTTTTCAAAACATATAATTACTATGAATATAATATTCCAGAGTCTGCCTCCCCCCTTTTATTGCTTATAAATACAATTATTGAATAATCACTTACAATAAAACCCATCTATTTCTATCACATTACCCTTAGAAAGTAATAAAAATTATTGTTGTTATTTACTGTTTACTTAACTCAAGTGAGGGAGATATAAAATAAATGAAATAGAAAAAAAATACTTCAATTGCAACATAATTTTTATTTTTTATTACATTAATTATTCACTCATTGGTTACATGCTCATAAATTAAAAGATTTAGACTAACAATTGTTCATCAGGCCACATGATGGGTCAACAATTTATAATGATATGAGATGTTGTTGAATTTATGTGTAATGGATTCTAAATATTCTAATCAAAATTCCTTATGAAATGAGACTTTTGTTGTTTAAATTTTGTTTTAATTTTATTCCCATAAAATAAGACTGTGAGAATGAGGTTCTGTAATATATAAAAAAATCACAGGGAAATTTTATTGGTTTTAAATATCTTTAAAAGAATTAAAATGGTCAATAATCATGGGTGAAATAATAATGAATTAAATTGGACATGTGATTAAAACTTAAATGAAATGAGTGAGTATATTAATAATAATACAGATATAAATTATTTAATTAAAACTCATTTACATTTTATTTATTACAGTTAAACAAAATAAGAAAAATAAATTAATGGACAATAACAGCTTTGATTGTCTACAAAATATTAATCTTCCATGTTTACTATGAACATCTTAAAATAAATGTTAAATATAAAACATTTACGTAAATCAAAGTGTATATTGAAATGGGGTGTGGGAAAAAATGAAAGGCTAATGTAAGTTATTCATTATTTTAATTATATGCAACAGTTGTTAACTTTGTTTGTTTTCCACAGACCTAAATATATATTATATAAACAGACTACCTATTCATTCAAATGAAAACTGGAAATGTATGCGCACATAAGTACATAAAATTAAAATATTCAATTTTTATATTACCTGACATAGTAATAAATCTCCAAGAGCTCTAAAATAAAAGAAATATGCATGCAAACAACATTACTATTATTAAAAAATATTAAGTTCATTATTATTATTGAATCAAATTTAGGAAAATTTTTCAATATTTGTATGAAAATTTCATTACTTGAAGTCTCTGTGAGTAGCAAAGCTTGACATGCATGGTAGTCAAATATACATTCATGCAATCATTTAACCTTGATGGGATTAATTATGCTTATTCTCTTTAGCAGAATGATGCATTCTTATAGAAAGTTTACATTTGGTCAATTTACATAGAAGTGAACAGTTTCTTCACATGGCTTAGTAGCAGTAAAATAGCTTTGCTTCTAAATAAAATAGGCTTTTTTTCATTCCAACTTTTTTAAAGAAATTTACTGATAGGGTTATTATAGTGATAATGTTGTTGTAT
Organism: Epiperipatus broadwayi; assembly: GCA_028023455.1. Lineage (NCBI taxonomy): Eukaryota > Metazoa > Onychophora > Udeonychophora > Euonychophora > Peripatidae > Epiperipatus > Epiperipatus broadwayi. The sequence continues at coordinate 34,392 of JAQFVV010006551.1, forward strand.
AGATGGAATCTTAGTAACTGCATAGGCAAAACAGAAAAAAATCAGGTCACTCAAGTATTTTTTACTTTAACTTTTTAGCCATGCATGTTGATGTGCAAACAAGAATATAAATCTATAAATAGATATCCAATAGTGGTGGCAGCTAGTTCAAGTGGTAAGTAGTTTTCTTAATTCTATTTGATCTTATTAGAACCTTTATTTATTATTTTTTCATGTAGTTACTGGTATAATAATTATAAAATAGGTAATATAGTATAGCATTTAATTAGCTTTTTATAGAAAATTTGGGGTGAGTACACACATTCAAATTGGAGTTTCAGATCTCTTGAAATTAAATTTAAAAACTCTAATAAATTTAATGATTTTCCATAGAATAAATATAGTGAGCTCACAGAGATATAAATTTTTATTTACTAACCTTAATTAAATTTACATATACCAATATCTGAGTAAATGTTGAATTATCAACAAGTTTTTCTTTTAAAATTTATTCAAAATTAATAACATTTTAAAATAAGAATTCCAAGATAAAAATATTGATTACTCTGTCTTGCACTGTGTGGCAATACGTATAGAGAGTTTTGTCTGTTTTAATTAAAAATATAGACTAATGAATTAATAAATGAAAGAATGTAGAGTAAATAAATACTGAGTAAATGACTTTGTGCCAGAAAAATTTATAAAGTACAGAAATTATATATTTATTTAATGCACATTGATTACATAAGTAATATTTACTAAGGCAATACCCTCTTTTCTTCCAAAGCATAAGCTTGTGGTTAAGACCTGCAGAGGTCCCTACCTTCGGATTTTCAAGCGCACTCTTAAAGTATAGAAATATAAATATTTTTTTGATTAATTTATTTACATGTAAGTCTAGGAATAGTCATGTTGCTATAATATATATGTCAAGAAACTGTTACCCATAGTTCTTTTATCAATTTTATTTCACCTTTAAATTGAAAGTTATTCTAAAAATTTTAAGACAATTATTGGTAAATTTGAAAAAAGAAAAAGTTTAGTTTTTATTTATACACTTGGTGATATAATATTGTTTATGTATGTTCAATTTTTATTAAGAAGTTATTGAGAATTATATACTCTTTATGATGAGTTAATTTGTTGAAAAAAAGTTTTACATTTTTATTGTCAATTGTTAGTTTTTTTTTTTATTAAGATAAAATGATTTTATGAAGTTTCAGAGACATTTCAGATTAAAAATGATGCAGATATGAATTGAATTGTTTATTAAATGAAGTGGATGGTGGAATATTTGGTAAAAAATATACAAAAAACAGAATAAGCCAATGACTATACCGTGCTGAATGAAACAATAATAAATAATGTTGAACAAAAAATGTAAAATTTTAATATCTGAATAAAATATATATATATTAAAAATCATTAATAATTATTTTTGTTGTGAAAATCCTAGCGCTTGTCTACTTTTTCATTTTAACTTTGATTACAATTATTTATCATTCCATGTTTTGAACCCAGATTTTTAAGCTTTCTTTAGTCATCAACTTTATCCCATGCAACTGATACACATTACTACATACATATAAAAAAAAAAGATCTCCAATACACATATTTCATGCTGGTCCAAATCATCCATATATTGAGGTGTAGGAGATGGAGTTGATGCATAAAAGATAAATAATCTCCAATATATATTTCATGCTAAACCAGCACTCATCAGTTGGTCTAGATCATCCATATCTTGGAGATCATTTATATTTTTTACATTATGTAGTCATGTGTATTAGGTGTAGGGGATGGAGTTGATGATTAAAAAATTCTTGAAATTCTGGGTTCAAATCCCCTCTAATTACATCTAGATAAAAGGTACATATAATATATGTCTCTTTAAATATTACATTTTCTGTTTCATTTAGTATGAAAATTAAAACAAAGCAGTCCTGTTATATATTAATGTTTTGATTATTTTAATAAAAATAATTTATTCAAATTAAGTTTGGGCATAATATCTTTTACTTATTTTTTAAATACAAACCTTATTGTTCTTTCATGATCCAATGTTAGTTTAAATATACAATATGTTCTTTTGATTATTTTTCCCCATCATCCAGACATGTATTTTTTGTTACAATATATGAAATTATAATCTTTGTCCATTTATGATGAGAGTTTCCAAATTGTTTCTTTAGATTATCTTAGTCTCAGTGTATAATCTTATTTCTTTTCAAATTTTCATATCCTATTGTTCTGTATTTATCAATATAATTTACTTTTAATTTTCATTTGTTATAACATATATACACAATAAGTCTTCTACATGTTAACACATACCAAATCTCATTCCTCTTTTTTAAATCATTAAATCATTATTTTCAATTAATTTTTTAAATATTCTACATATTTATTTTTTAAACATTATTCAATTAATGTGTTTGATTGACTGGCGCCTATTGTCTTACAGTAATATATTTAATTAAAGGCTCATAAATTATATTAAATGTGTGATTTTGACATTCATGTATGTGACTGCATATATGAAAATATATATAAATGATGTTTTTCCTTTATATACAAGATGGAGTTGATACACCAAGACTGCTATACATCACAAACCAAACCCCCTCTCTCCAGACCAATCCACTTATGATGAAAAATAAAACCTTTAATAATACTACATTCATCGGAAACACAATAACAGAAATCAGCCAAAAACAGGTTCAAACACACACAAATAAAAATGATAACCAAACAAAATTGCATATCTCAAAGATTAACCAAAACAATAATAACCCAAAAAGCTAACATACATACCCTAGATTCAAATGAAAATAACTCCCAAGAAACCACAACACAAAATACAGCAATTACAACACAGTATCAGCATCTCATTAAAACAAAAGTTGTTATACCAAGTAAAAATCAATAAACAGAAAATCCACACACACAGCTATATAATGAAAATATAAACATAAATCTAGACAATGTATGGATACCAATAATAAAAAAAACTCCAATAATAACTAAAACTGCATCATATATTATGGATGCAATATAACATCCCCTCTCAACCATTCAAGAACATGCACCAGAGGGAAAAATAAAGCCATGTCAACCACCTAAAAAACCATGAATCCAAAAAAAGCAAAAAAAAAAAAAAAAACAGACCAAAAGTACAATTCATCAGATACAAACAGCCAAGAAAATGATGTAATAGAAATGGATTTAAACCAACAGACAAGATTTCAATTTCAACACCAATTCTCTATAGAGATTGAACCAATATTAAATGAAAGAAAAACCAATAATAAATCCTACAAAGACTTAAAAATGCATCAGCATTCATCTACTGCAATTGAAAGAAAATCTTTAGAAGTCAAAAATAAATAAACATCAACACTCTCTTATAAAATTTGCAAAAAAACACGAAGATAAAAATCAGATCTCTCAACATTTGAGGATTAAACACCACTAAAAAACTTTTTCAACTCAAAAACTGGATACATACAACACAACCACATACTGGGTCTGTTAGAAACAAAAATATATAGCAGCTCTCAAATTGATCCATCAAAATATTTAGTCAGCCAAGGGTTTTGTGCCTGCTCAAGAGAATCATCATCACCATCAAGTGGCACAGGTATAATTGTATCCCACAATTGCCCTTTCAATTCCTTTAAAATTATATATAACACATTAAAGATCAGCCTGTCAAAGCTATTGTGCATGCGCTTTTTACGAGTGTTAATAATAAATGAATATTTTGACTCCCAATACAAGATATAGTATTTAGGAAAGATATATATTGACTCTAATCTTATCATAATAACTCCATCATAAAAATATCACACTTAACTTAGTATTTGTCTATATACTACCAGGCCCTGTCATCATCTCCAGAATCATAACAACAATAAATTCAATGCTTACAGCAACACCTAATTCTATAATACTCTTGGGAGATTTCAACATGACCTATCAAACTTTTGTCACTAAATGGATCTATCAAATAACAATCCCACTATTCAGTGCTGAAGGTTTTCTCCCATCAAACTCAATATCATTTAATAACAATAGATATACATTACTTATAGATTTGAGTTTCTACTCACTAATAGTACATCATTATTTTAATCTTGAACTCTGTCCATCTATAATCTCAGATCATGCTGCCCAATTCATCACCCTCAAGCTAACAAAATACAGAATACAACAATAGCCCTTCAAAAGACTATGTGAATACTTCTTCCAGCACAAACAACTGAATTCCTATATTCAGAAACATACATAATACTCAAAAAACTTTAAAACATGTCACTTGATCTAGTACAAAAGTATATAGCATTCACCAATATACTTTCTTCCAACAATAATCATATTACTTGCAATTCAACACCCCCTCCAGATTATTAGCTTTTATAGATGAACTACATAAAAAAATAACCATCTCCAGTCTAACTGCAGACAATCAAGCACAAATTATAAAACTTACAGAAATATACAACAATACATGCAACACACTAAAGCAATATATAGCAATAAAAAGGAAAAAAATATCTCACACAACAACATACCTGGACCAGAGCATAAATACGGTGGGCACTGGGATAACCTTCCACAGCCAGAGTGCCTATGGCACTTGAAATAGATGGCTCTATAACAACTGGACATAACATGATAAACCCAATATATCAATATTTTAAAAAAAAACCTGTAAAAACAAAAAGAATACATACCAAATGAAGACATATTCAGTAATCCTGAAACAGACACACCAATAAGAACAAACGAGATTGTTTTTCAACTTGCAACAGTAGCAAACACATGTCACCCAGGACCACAAGCCATTCCATGATATGTGTTCAAACATCTTTTCCACTTCATACCCAGATACCTATGTGATCTTGCCAATTACATATCTCAAAAAATTTACAACATAAAAAGTCTATATCCAATTGCAATGGTTCCTTTTAACAAAAAACCAACAGCAATATCATCTTTATCTAATCTATGACCAATCTCAATGGGACCGTTAAAAATAAAAATTCTTAAAAGAGTAATAAAGGAGAACATAGAACAACATATACTCCCTCTGTTATCATCAGCCTAATATGCCAAAAAGGCTCATCCATTGGCCAGGGTGCTCTAATGGACAAGACAATTATCGAAGCAGTAAAGAAAAAAACATTTCAACAATTGTCATACAACTAGACATTGAGGCAGCTTTTGACTCAGTGCCCATTGCCAAATAATTAGATATGTTAAAAAAAACACCCCCGTCCTTACTATAAACTCAGCTGTGAAATTCACATCACACTGAATGGGAAAAAATCACTAGCTTTCAGACCAAGTCAATCCATCCCAGAAGGATCTCCCCTCAGTGCTTTACTCTTCACACTATATACAAACTCTCTATTAATAGAGATACAGAAAAAATAAAAGATATTCAAATCCCAAATACTGGTTTAAGTATATCATGCATAGCCTTTATGGACAATGTAACTGTTTTCATCCCCTCTAAATAGAATCTCCCCATACTACAAGAAATAATCAAGAATTATACCTCAAATTTTAACTTAAAAAATTAACACAAATAAAACTGCTGCATGGTTAATAAACACATGCAAGCA
>JAQFVV010006551.1:710000-829242 GCA_028023455.1 Epiperipatus broadwayi
TATATATATATATATATATATATATATATATATATATATATATATGCTGACATTAATACTAAACACCATTTTCCACTACATATTTATAAATAAATCACTAATTATATGCATATGTATTTAAAGATATAATGCATAAGAAAATTTATTTTATGTAGATATAAACATTATTGCACCCAGGTCTTGTTTTATGCGGATTTTTTTAATGCAATTTTGAAATTATGCGATTCATGTTTCTTCTTAATACCTCTGTATGCGGTTTTATTTTATGCAATAAAAAATATTAGATCAGAAGTTGAGCTCCAATAATGCACTATTACTTTAAATATTATAAATTTTGTGCAGTCACCCATCATATTTAAAGTAATAGCGCATTATCGGAGTTCGACTTCCATCTAATAATTTCATGCTTTTCCGCATTTTATAATAGTCCTGTAATAGATTTTATGAAATAAAGAAGTTCATAATTCACTTATAAAATCAGGATTTCCCCATTTTATATACACACATTAAATTTTGCAAGATTATAATATAAATCTGTTCAAATGTTATAAATGCCTATACTATACATGTTGTTGTTTTTGCATTTTAAATCACCTTCTACTTTTGGTTTTTTAAAAAAAGAGTACATAATCAATTAACCTTTTAACCACTAATTATATTATTGGTTGTATGAGGTAAAAATCAAAGCTTTTAATTGGCCAACTCACAAACTGAAGACAAAGCCAATTGTTAAAATATATTCACCTATAATATTAAATTCACTTCAGATTCGTTTATAAAAAGTATATTAATAATTTGTCAGGTTATGAAAGTGAACAAAAATTCTTTCAAAAATAAATTGCTATTTATTTACTATAAAATATTCAATTTTGGCAAATTTAAAAGCGAACATACAAACAAAGAGTTGCTGATGTAAATGCATTTTTTTTCAGTTTTATATTATGGAAAAGTAAATATTTTTTTTTGCTAAATCTTAAATATTTTTACTAAAATCTTCAATATTTTTCGAAAATAATTTTGTTTTTTTAGTATATTTTATGAAAATGATTTGTAATTTCTCAAAATATACTTTTTTAATACTTTAAATCATATTCGAAATGAAAATCTCAGCGTTTTTTTTTATTTTCTTTGATCAGACAGTTTCTTTGTTCTTTCCAGCCAATCAGAATGTCTTTGTTGGCTGAGAGCCAATCACTGACAAACTTATTTATTTGTTTAGCTTTAAATGCCGTTTTATTGATTTTTTACTTGTAAAATAATTCAGAAGAGGGCAGCATCTTACAGAACTTTTAAAAACCTATCTAATAAGCGTAAAACGTCTATCCTAGCATTAAAAATAACGGAATTAGAGTGGCATCAACTGTCGACGAGAGGTCTCATAAGAGGCAGGCTAAAGGTTAATCATTTATTGTCTGCAAGTTTATTTTTAAAAGGTGAGTAACAGCAGTGGGCACAATTAATTTTGACAATTAAAAATAAAAATCTGATTTTTAATTATAATTAACAATTTAAAAATTATGTAACTTGATCTGAAATTAATGTGATGTGAAACAATGAAAATTGATTTTTAAACAGAATTGAAAATTAATAAATTAAAGACAAAAATAAGAATTTAATTTTTAATTGTTAGTTTTAATTAAATTATGCCCAACAGTGGTGAGTAGGTGTCTTTTTATTATCATAAGACTAAGTTCTTATTTTTATTTTAAACTTTTAGTCTACACTAATGGAGAAGAAAAAAACATCCAAGAAAACGAATTTCTTTGGAAACAAAAATTTCAATTTTAAATCACTTAATGACATGGGAAGGATCAACAGTGATTGGAAAACATTTTAGTTTGGGCGAGTGTACTATAAGAGCAATTAAAAAAAATGAAGTTGGCACTAGTTGTATTTCCTCTTGTGACAAATCTGATGTTTTACTAGTTCACAAATGAACTTGCATATCATCAAATAGCAATAATGATTAAAATACTGTTTATGTATGAAAAAATGTGTAAATTATGCATAAAAATATATTGTTTTGAATAAAATTAAATACTGTAGTTAATAAAAAAAAAGTAAAAAAAGTTTGTCTTGTATCAATTTTTTTCAAATTTGAAATTTTTTATTAGTCATTTTTTTTTTAATGCGAATCTTAAAATAATTTTACATTGTTATTTTGCTTTTATGCGATTTTCGAAAATTACAGTACGTATCTCCCATTTTTCAAGGTAAGTCTATTTTTGTGTGATTGTTTTGTGCACATTTTCTGAGGAACCTATCTATCATGTAAAATGAGACCCAGGTATATATTTTATGTATAATTAATTATAAAAAATTAGCAGTTATTTGTTAGTGATAAGTGTTGACTAATCAATAAATCTGTATCAGCAGTTGAGGAGGGTTAAGGGATTAACTGAAAGTACTTCTGTGGACTGAAAGACTGTATATAATAGTTAATTAACATGATATTTATTATTTTTATTGTTATATATATATATATATATATAATCAGAAAATAATAATAATTCTTTACAACAGCTATATAATTAAATAATAATTTTATACATAAAAAGCTTTTTTCAGCACCTCCATTTTTAATCATAACTTAAAATATAAGTAATTGAAATGGATCTAATTTCCTCCTACTGAATTATATAATGCCAACAATTATGAAAAGATAGGATGATTCTAATTTATCTTTTAGCTTTGATGTTTTATAAGCTTAGTTTTTTTATGTACTTTTAAATTATAGGATAAATTCATCTATTATTTCAATTTATGTGCGGATCTGAAATCACCACTAATACTTTAAAAAAACTAAGGTTATATAATAGCAAAGTGAAAATATAGATTCATATTCTATCTTTTTGTAGTTGTTGACTTGACATAATTGAATGGAAAATGTTAATTTTATTTTAATCACACACACACACACACACATATATATATTTTAAGGGATAGCAAGTCAGACTTTCACCCTCCCTACAACTATGCAGTCCATCTTATATAACTGATACACATGACCACATATATGTGAAAAAAACAAATGATCTCCAATAGACATATTTCATGCTGAACCAGCACTCATCAGTTGGTTCACATCACTACATACCACACATATATACAATTCATGCTGTTATATTAAGAAAACAAATCATCAAACTTTAACGGAGAAGCTACAATCTTCTCTATTCTCCAACTCTTCAGCCACCCATATCATTGAATTCCAATGATGTAACACTCAAAACCTTTGTTGAAGCCAATATTATTGTTATACCCATGTTGACTTTTAAGCAGCTCTCACCAATTACATATAGAACCTTAATATGTCCATTTAAATACACAGAAGAGGGATGAGTAGAATACAGGCTGAATATTAATTATCCAAACATAAGTATATTGTATATACTAAACATAATGAAATTTAGAAGGAACTTGAACTCGGAAATTTCAAGTTCTTACAGCTGTGCACTCCATATGCCCACATACATGTGAAAAACATAACTGATCTCCAATATACATATTCAATGCTGAACAAGCATTCATTAGTTGGTCTATATCACTATCTCTTTTACATATATACAATCAGTGTTCAATTTATATTAAGATAGCAAATCATCGAACTTTAATGGACAAACTTCAATATTTTCCACCCTCCAACTCTTCAGCCATTATATATATTTTGTGCTGAACAAGCACTCATCAGTATTATGCAGAATAAGTTCCATCTTTTTAAAAGGCAGAGGATAAATTGAGACACCCCTTCAGATATATTACATTATAAGAGTCTTTAATAATAGTTAACGGTAAATACACTGATATGTAGATGTGTTTCTAAGATTAGCAATATTAATATCTCAGATTTTATTCTTTGTTTCTGCATCTAAAGTGTACATTAAACATTAATGAATAAATTTTTTACTTTAAATATTTTAATAAAACTAACAATTTGGTTCTAAACTCTTGTCTTGTATTAATTAAAGTGAACAATCACCTCAAGGTTTTAACAACACATCATAAATTACTATCCTTAAAGGAGCAATCTCAGTAATTATGGAAAATGATTTATCAATATGACTAAATAGTGACGGATTTTATTGTAAGTACTCATATCTCAAGTGAATAAAAAGTTTGATGATTTGCTATCTTAACATAACTGAGTACTGGTTGTATATATGTGTAGGAAGTGGTATTCTGAAACAACTGGTGTAAATGAATGAAATAAAGAAAAATATTTCTTTTTAGTAACATATAATAACGTGTAAAATGATCTGACATATATTTTTTATTTAAAATACATGTAGATGATAAGCCTTAACTTATTAATGGCAAAAGAAATGGATAATTAACAATATAAAATTAATTTTATTAACAATAAAGTTAATATAAAATATCATTAAAACAAAATGCAATAACAATAATAAGTTCTAAACATCACATGATCATGCTTGCTCAAACATAAGTTTTCTACAAAGATAATAAATAATACTGTAATATTATTACTAATAAATACATGTAACCCTAGTAATAAACACCTATGTGATATTTTGAAACCAGGTGTGATAATTATAAAACACTATTGAAGAAGGTTGTATAGCATTTGATTTAAAGCATTACATAAAAACAATTAGCAAAATATATAAGAATGTTTTATTGCATCCTTAATTAAAACAACAGTAACATGTTCTTATAGGTACTAGCTTCATAAACTAAATCACTTTATAAAAGAGCTGAGTATTAACTCAACTTATATTATTATTATTATTATTATTATTATTATTATTATTATTATTATTATTATTATTATTATTATTATTATTATTATTATTATTATTATTATTATTATTATTATTATTATTATTATTATTATTATTATTATTATTATTATTATTATTATTATTATTATTATTATTATTATTATTATTATTATTATTATTATTATTATTATTATTATTATTATTATTATTATTATTATTATTATTATTATTATTATTATTATTATTATTATTATTATTATTATTATTATTATAAAGTATGACTTTAATTTGGCCTGATTTGTCTATTTTCTGGTATCATTATATATGTTTATCAACCTTATATTATAACTAGAATTATAATAAGATATTGGTAGGGGTTTGCCTCAATTAATCAATAATTTTTTATGTAGTTATAAATACCACAAGAATGATCAGATATAATATCTAATCTTTATAGGTTCATGTAAGTGCCTCTTTAGGTAAAAAGAAAGGTAATGGTAACAGTATTTGAACATATACTGTAGATATCTTTATTATATAAACATGAAGTTAAGTCAAGAGATCAATAAAACATATAAAATATTAAATATTATCTTGGCCATAAATAATTTTTAATTAACTTAAGGTTTAAACTCAACTGATTGCTAAGGTAAATTACTAACACACAATTATACCGAATTATAATCAGAAATATAAAGTTACCTGTGTCTCCTTAATCACCCCATTCTTTTTTGAGAATTTTTTTATAGAACAATAAAACTTTAAATACTATAAAATTAAATAAATTTAATAATTATATTATATTCTTAAGATTAGAATTCTTAGTCTTTAATAGCATTTCAGAAAGGCATTATTTTTAAAGTTGAAGGATCCTAATGGATAAGTGTAACAACACTATAATGAAAGTTGAGCTTTTCATGTACAAATACATTAATAGTCAGTTTCCAAATAATATCTGATGAGCTTATAATTATTTGTTCTATTTTCTTTAGCTATTAAATGCAATAATTAACCCTTTAAATCATAATGTTCATTGATTGTAAAATCTTCAGGCATATTTATGAAGATAAAATATTGTTGAATATAATTTTATTTATTAACATTCATTTTTTCATAATAATTATCCATAGTCTTATACTATTGTGGTTGTTGAAATATAAAGTAGTATTTAACCTACTGGTTGCATTAGTTTTAACATAAATATCCAAAATTTTTAAGTAGTTTTGTGGGAATATAATATAAAGCAATTCATAAATCCATTAATTCACATTAACTTTATAATACTCATATGAAGCTTTATGTTGATATAACAATTATAAAATCCAAGCAAGAGACTTTTGGTATGCAGTTCAAAATAAAATGTAGCATTTCATAAAGTATTCTTAAAATTTTTGTAATTAAATCCTTTCTTATTTTTAAATTCATTTTTAAATGATATATATTGATAAGCATTTAGATTCTTCATTTAGAACAATATAGAATAACATTTTCTATTAAAAAGACAAATGTTTAGTTAGTTGTCTATTCAGACATCAATTTAGTGCAGGATGTGAAGATGGTTAATTTTGGATTTAAATCATATGCAATTTTTCTGTATATATTTAGTAAAATACTGAACAATTTTTTAATACATAGATATAATTATAGATTTCTTTCATAAGATTAATGAAATGATAAATTTTACCCAAAATCCTTCATTGTTTTGAATATTTATGAGAATATTTTATGACTGTTGTTAAGAAACAATAAGAATCACATAATATTTTGCAAATGTTAAAAGTCTATAGTGCCAAAATTTGAGATATTTTAACATTATAGACTACTATTATTTTAAAACATTAAAATACCAAATTACATTATTTAATGATTAAAATGAAATAAATATACATAATTATTTTTACAAATAAATTACTTATAATATTAAAATATTAAATTAAATATTTTTCATTTTATTTATTTTTAAATTTCCCATTATAATTAATAATTAATGTAATTATTACAGTAAAAATAAATTCATTAAAGTATTTTATCATTATACTTTTTAATTTTTGACCCATTCAATCACATAACTATGCACACACATACATGTATATAAATATTATCTCAAAACACATATTATTATTAAGGATAGTTTAAATCATCTAGCTGTTATAATAGTTATTATTATACTAAAATATTTTTAAATACTTTATTCTTGTTATAATTTATCTTGCATCTTGTTATTCTGTCTATTATTTTTTCACAAATGAACTTTACATGTTTATCCTTCTTTAATGAAATTTTAACTGCAATAAAATAAAATTCGATAGATATAATTTGTAAGACAATGTATTTATAAACTTTACATGAAAAAACATGTTGGATAAATGTAATAATTTGCTTAACTAGAGAGAAGTTTTAATAATAGTAATAAAATTTCCAATCATATTATTAACAATAATAATAACAGTAATGGCCAATAATATTTTCTTTGTTAAAAAGCCAACAAATTTTTTTAGAATTTGTAGCTGTGACTATTAATTTAGACATTAAAATATTATTACATATATATATATATATATGTGTGTGTGTGTTGTTAATTCTAATATTCTCATGGATAAATGATGAATTCATAGTATTATTTCCAGAAACTTCAATGCAATATAAATCAAAGATCTAAATAGCTGACGTTTCAGTACAATAACAAGTACTTTCCTCAGAGTTTCTTCCTTCTTCATTCTTATGATTTGAGAAAGAAGAATCTCTGAAAAAAAAAATTGCTATTGTACTGAAACATCAGCTATTTAGTTATTATATTTTTATTGCATAGAAACATTAAGAAATAATAGTATGATTTTATATATATATATACAAATCAATATATATATCAAAATACAATAAAATGTACATAAACTATATTATTTTTAGAAGTACTTTTGACAATACATTTTGTAGTCTTTATCAACTATATAACATTGAATAATCAAAATAAGACAACCTTTAACAATACCCATAGTTCAATTATAGATTTCCCACAATTCTGTTATATTAACATTTGATGATTGGCGATTCATTAAATCCATATTGACAAGATTTATTATGATCAAATATAACAGATGATGAAGGTTTATTTACATCTATTCCTGATTGTTTCTCTTTTTGAATTCTATTATATAAAAGCATATGTTCTTTTATTCTTTTCTCAAATGTACACTTAGATTCTCTGATATGTTGTAAGCCACATCCACATATCAATTTATATATTATAACCTACACTCCCAACACCGCTCATATACATTACATGAGTAAAATGCCCAGGCACCAGTTCTATTAATGAATAGAACAATATAACAAGATATATGATACAAAATTATTACTGAGACTCTTCATTTAAGTTTATGTTCAGCTCAGCTCAGTGGGAGGCTATAGGAAGTTCATAAGATATATGATTATAAGTAAATGAAAAAAGAAATATTACAAAACATTAAATATAATGTAAATCCTTTTTATTAATTAATTGTATGATAAAGAATGACAATGTTTATTTGTACAATCTATTAAAATATTCTTTCAACTTAATTTCCTCCTTCATCCAAATATAACATATATCAGCTTGCTATAATTACAATACTAAACAATTCTATGACTTGGCATATCATAATCTAAACATCTACTTTAATGCCAATCAAGAAATAAACAATAAGATCTCAGGGAATTTAACAAACACAGTTGAATTAAATAAAATACATTGGCCCATAAGTTATAATTCTAAAGTATGATAAAATATAATGAAACAAATTTACTAAAATATTTTTACTGTGTTTCAATAATAAGATAATGACAGAAATAGGGTATTTTAATTTCATATCATCATCTAACAAATATACTAACTTGGCAACCTTTCTAATACATTTATCCAGTGGCAAATGTTCCTTATAATGTTTGGATTAAGAAAACAATATTGTCAGACATCAGCAGATTTAATATTATAACTCTAAAATAATATATCTATTTTATAATAGATTTATGAAATGTGGAGATGTAGAAATGGAAACACAAATGTACACAAGAATAACTCAAGACATAGTTTTTAAGATTTTAAATAACTAAAACAAATCATTTATTACAATAAACAAAAAAAACTAGTTTAACATGATATTTTTACAATAGGACTACTTGTCTTACAGATTTCAAATTATCCAATAAACTTTGAGCATCAGTTCGGGACTATCCCCATTATACAACATTATTTATACCCTTTGAAAGCAAATTAACAATAAACTCTAATATTCTAAATTTGCATATTTGCTTGGCTTAAGTATTTCACTTAAAAACAATAATATTCTAATTTTGCATATTTTCTTGGCTTAAGTATTTCACTTAAACATAATAATATTCTAATTTTGCATATTTTCTTGGCTTAAGTATTTCACTTAAACATAATAATATTCTAATTTTGCATATTTGCTTGGCTTAAGTATTTCACTTAAACATAATTAAACATAACACTGACTAAATAATATATTATATTATTGGCACACTAAAATATTTTGAGAGGATATTACTATTGATTAATAAAATAAATCAAATTAACTATATTTGGCCATCAACAAAGCAACTTTTTCTAACTAATGAAACAATCATTTTTAAATACATCTACCTTTTCGCACATAACATTGAAATCATATTCATTCTGATGATTTGATGATTTATATTCTGCATTAAACAAATATACTGTGTTTTAAAACATTTATTTCACATTTTAATTTCAATAATTTTAAATCTTTATATTCACGACATTATTCATATTACGCGTGTGTGTGCGTGTGTCAAGCAACAATAATAGAAAACAATCTTTTCTACAAACTATCCATTCATCAAGAAAATATTAAATAATTACTTCATTTCGGACAATGTCGTAGGCCATCAATAAAATAAGACACCATTATTACATCAAGAATTTGACTTAACTATTTATCTGGCCACTTTTTAAATAACACGGAGCTATATTTTCATGATTATACAGACTACACGTTCCGAGGGAAAATCACATGAGGAGTAAATAAATTCTTTACTTAATACTTCTACAATAATTCATCTAATTTTAAATACACCATTGGTGGGGAACCTTTTCCTCATCACCAAGACTATAAGAAACACATCGCATAACTTCCTAAATATCATTTCATAATATGCATATAATATATACTAGACTCTACTCATGGAAATTATTAAAACATACTAAACAAGAAAAATCTTTTATCCCTATAAAAATATTAGAACACAATCAGATTATTTTCCATTTACAAAGCTCTTCTACATGTCTAACATTATATTTACACGCTGGCAGATAAATAGACACAGATAACATACTAATCCATTAAATTCTATAGAATATGACAACATCCGAAATTTATGCATAAAGTATTCACAAACTGAACTTTATTAAACAAATGTCATAATTGTGCAAAATAGACACACACCCACATATAAGAATATATACAAAAAAAATTAATTCTAAGTTATCTACTATGTAGATAACACAGTAAATAAATAACGCATTAAGGTATTACTTTTAACTCAGAATAAACTTTACATTACTTTTAAAATTTACTAGTTATAATTATTATGAACAAACCTTCCTTATCATATTTAGCAAACTATTTCAGTTATACGTTCGTTGATTGTAAAGCCAAAACTCTCATTTTGAAATAATAAAACATATAAAATAAATGTAAACCTCTCTCTAACAATATAATAAAAAATATATATATTTCTTTTCTTTACCTTCGTAAAAGAAAACAAGACATATTTTTACAAAATCAATTTTTACCAACGTATCCACTGCTCTCATGAATACGCATTCCGAGACAATCTATGGGGATCATAATAACCCAACTTATAAATAAACATAATAATAAGTATGCCTACCTATCTATAATATACATCAGTAATGACAAGCAATAAAAAAAAAATAAAGAAACAAAAGTTATTTGTTTTGTGACTTAAAATAAAAGTTCACCTGCAAAGTTTTACTCCGGGTTTATGAAATGATATGGGACGGATTCCAAACTGAATTTAAACATAAAATAAATTTCTGTAGGACAACTAAAAAATATAATCATAACTTAAATCTGACTTAGCACCTCCAATGTTCATAGCTGAGCTATTTGAGTTTACTATATCACATATAAGGAATCAATTTCTCTTTTATTATGATGAAAATATAAGACATTTTTAACTACAGTTGAACATTAATTATTCCATTCATTCCGTAGCAATTTTAAATTAAGTACGCAATTATTCTCAACAGTTCTCTTGAATAGCATTTGACACTTTATAATCTAATATACACATAGTTTATTTTTAAATATTGCCAATTAAGATACCATGATTCATTAGTAATTCCAAAATTACTGTTTTATTATTATAGGGCATTTTTATCGAAGAGAACAGAAATTGCACCACATTTCAGTCCTTCCATCCGACTTAAGTAAATATATTTAACGAGGAGTTTCCGTTGGTTATTTGAAATAATTTGCATTTTATTTCTTTTATTAAACACATATTATTTTTAGGAACACCAAATAAATAAATAATGTCACTTTTTTTGTAATTAATTTAAGCATGGTATGATTATATATCATAATACACATATCCTTAAGTTTGCACTTAGTTTTCATAAAAGCATAATACAGAAGAGAGTGAAAAATCCAAATAAATTTTGAAAAACAGTCTTGCATCCATTTCCAAGGTATATTAGAATACACACGTGGATTAATTATATAACAATAATGTTCATACACTTTATCTTCTTACTTAATTGTAGATAAATAAAGTAATGCCATCTTAACACTATTTTTAAATATTAATAATTATGAGTTGGTTAATTCAATTGTGTAAAATTAAGGAGAGAACGAAAACCAATGTACCTTTTTTAAAATTTATTCTTGCATCTCAAGTAAAGACATTCCTCAGTAATTAATTTCCTAAGATTTTTAGAAGTTTACTCCAAAGCTTTTTTAAATCAATTTGACTTCAGCAACTAATGAGCACTTTACTGGCTGCAATTAAAATGATAATGACCAATTCTCTACTGGAAACTATCTGTTAAAAAGACTTTTCTTTTTTTTAGCAAAGGTCATTTCCCTTTCCAAGGTTACTCCCACGTTTTTTTCACCCAAGCTAATTACATATTCAAAAAAATATTTTCTTAAAAAAAAAATCATTCTGATTTTTTTTTTAGAATTAAATCAAGACAAATAATAATAATAATAATAATAATAATAATAATAATAATAATAATAATAATAATAATAATAATAATAATAATAATAATAATAAAAAATAGCTTTTACAAACTTGAAAGACATGAATATTAATTAAACAAAAATGATTAATATTTTTTTTAATTTGTAAAATAATTCACCTATCCATTAATCATTGAAAAGAAATATATTTATTAAATTATTAAAGATAATTTCTGTACCTTAAATGTCTTCATGTTAAATGCACTATTGCTTAATGTTATTAAAAGATGAAAATGAAATGAAAATGATGCAGAGTCATACGTGCATGCACTTGTATTGCAACCTAAATATTAAACTATCTTAACTAAATATAATTGAAATGGCTATTAATGTTGACAGAAGGATAAGTATTAATGAATAAAGGATTTTGAAACCATTCAACCTATACTACACTAATATAAAATAACTTTGCATCTCTCTGACAAAATATATCAATTCCATTAATAAACAACCCCTCTTCCTTACATTAAATACTTCATTAACCACAATAATAATAATGAATATTTATAAAGTGGTCAATCAACTGCATAAGCAATCCATATCTAAGCTTTAAACAATTTCCAGCAAAAAATTTTAAAATTCTAAGGCCATTTCATTTTTTTTTAATACAATATAACTATTTAATGCAGATACAAAGTATCTCAATTCCTTGTGCCCATTCAGATGGTCACAATATATATAGAATTTTGATTAAACTTTGAATTTTAGAGTTATTAAGTAATCTATTTATAGTATCTGTTGAGAAAAAAGCAATACAGAATTGTGGGAAATCTGAATTGAACTATGGGTATTGTTAAAGGTTGTCTCATTTTGATTATTCAATGTTATATAGTTGATAAAGACTACAAAATGTATAGTCAAAAGTACTTCTAAAAATAATATAATTATGTAAATTTTACTGTATTTTGATATATATATATATTGATTTGTATATTACATATATTGTGAAATGAATACAGATATCAAATTAATTTATTATATATATATATATATAATTATAAGGACTTTCAGCACTTTTGTGTCATTTTCATAAATATTTAAAATTTTGGGGTAGAATATATGAAACTAGTTATTAAAATCTGAACAATGTCTTTATTAGCTGCAGTTGCAATACTGGATTAGAGTGTGTTAAGAATAATGGATGGATTTTTTTACTTATAGTGATTCAATTTTTATAACAATCTTCAAATTACTAACATTAATAGCATGACTTGTTTTTTCATGATTAAAAAAGTAAAGTCATTTTTTGAATAATTATTTTAATAGATGCATTGTTTTACATTTTGTTTAATTATTGTTGATGTGTAAAATGACATGATTCAAAACAAATTCCACATATTGCCTTAACCAACATTCTGAGGGCATTAAATTGCATCATTATTAGAGTTTAACAAGTAGTTCAATCTTTTTTAACCAATATTAATTTATATAGTATATATAACACAAAAGTATTAAAAACCTGTTTGACGATTTTGGAAGATGAAATAGAATTTCATTTCATTCAGAGGTGTAATTGATTATATAAATATATTTAAGAATGAAATTGCAGGTGTGTATATGTATATACACAGTAACCAATTCTGGACATTCAATATTAAAAGCTTCTTAAATTTAAATTTAGTAAATAGGAAATTATTTAATTTTTTATGTCTTATTGTACTAATAATGGAATTTATTTAAATATTTTTCTCAGCACATGATAATACAAAAAATTTCAAATATTATTTTAAACATACTGTTAACATTTGAAATGTGTAAAAGAGAGAAAAATATATAAAATCATATATATATATATTATTTTCTCCAATGATTTTCTTTATTTTCTAGTTTTAATTTTAACTTTCAAAATGTCTTAAGAAAAGAAATGTTTCTTATCAGTAAATTACTTTATAAATTTTAAATCTATCTTTTAAGAGAAATAAATAGATAATATTTCAAAAGAAAAATATAACATTTATGTTAAATTCTGTTTTAAATAATTAAAGTTATTTTTTCTCTTTTTTTCTCTTTATCTCATTTCAATACAATATGCAGTATTTATCAGATCAGTGTAATTCTGTTTTACTTTTGGAAGAAAACAATTAAAGATAAATTTAAAACTATAATTGAATTTTTTTTAAATAAAAAAATAAGGGAAATGTCTAAATAATATTTTGTGTAAAATGTCTAGACCTAATTAGTCAGTGTTAAATTTTAGCTATGTAAGAGACTCAATTGTGACTGGTTGAAGTCAGGGTTGTTCCAAAATTGGGGATGTTGCTTAATTAATAGATCTAAGTCTCTATTAAGAAGCAGCATTCCAGATGTAGCTGTTTAAGGGGACTGTTGGTATTATTCTAACTTCTACAGAAAATAATAGTAGAAATTCTATCCCAGCTGTTGAGGAACAGACATTCTTGACTTAGCTTTTATATAAGAAAACAGATACAGAAATTCAATGGTTTATAAATATTTTTAACAAAGGACAACATGTGCTACCTCCATATAACATGCTACACTAAAAATAAAAATGTAAAAAAGAAGAAAATACCCCTGAAGTAATCTGCAACCCTGTCTACAAACAAGAGTATGAATATCTCTATGCATTAAGTTGACCTGAAAATTTTATTGGCAAGAAAGATGGATAAATCCTGACTATGTTAGTCTAAAATATTGTATTGCAGAATGGATAAAAAATAAATTGTGTATAATTACCTGGAAGTGAGAAGCCTTTAAGAAAAAAACTTACATGGAAAACCTGGAAATTATAAATGCAATGAAGAAACCCCAAAATAAAGTAAAACCATGATAAAAAGGTATTTTGATGTGCACATTATATCTAAATTTACATAGTCTTAAAATTAACTATCAATTTATTATAATTATATGTTTTATTAGGATCTTTTTAAAATTGAAACATGTTTTTCTTTTATTATGATTTTTTCTTTTCAAAATTATAAAAATAATTTTTAAGTAACAAATTTTTATTAAATTTGATGTTTTTATTTATGTATTTATCCCCCCCCCCCATATACAAAGGATTGAGATAATTTAACTTCTTATCACTGATTAATTGAAAATAAAATGACTCAGTGATAGAAAAAATTAATTCATTTAATGAATGAAAATAACTATATGACATTGGATTTGAATTATCATATCATGTCATTCTTACTTTATTAATCAGTTAGTTTATTAAATAATTGTTTGCAAAATATTCTAATATTGATGTATTTATTTGCCCAGCTATTTTTTTCTATGAATTGGTAATGTGTGTGACTTGATTTCAGTACAGATTATAGTATTTTAAGAATTTTTAAATTATCCAAGTAAAGCTATTTAATTATAGTAGAGTAAAACCTATAAAATACTTATAATTATTTCAACTAAAACCTCTTGTTCACAGTTACAGTTCCTAGAGTCTTATAATCTTGAGATAGCACTAGCGCATAATGGTTAGCTATATGAATGTAATAGTTTATATTGGTGTTTGGAAATCTGGATTATTATTATAAATTGTGCAATGGTATCACCTTCAAAGTCCATGCACTATATTTTATATTTATTTAGAATTTAAGTTCAATGTTGGCCTATATCCTAATGTCATTATATGACCAGAGTATTGATGATGATCAGCATATTTCCATATCCTAGGATAATGTTATAATTATTATGAGAGGTGAAGTAGCATTTTAGTATGTATATTCAAAGAATCATCTTTTATTCTGTTCTGAGTTGGCAATAGTTGTATAACTAGCCTGGCTTATAATGTACCTCTTTAAAGTCCAGTTACTAGTTTGACTGGTTTTTGTGGATTATTATTAAATATTTATAAATTATTTTACTGTTTTCTGTTGATTGCTGATGAGTTCTTGACTTATTGTTTTTTATTTAATTATTCATCTGTATATCTGGAGTTGCATTTTATGACATTGTTCATGCTGATTCTCTACTTGTATTCTTCCTATTCTACAATCATTACAATTGATGATTTAGTCTTTAACCCTTAAACCGCTAATTATATTATTGGTTGTATGAGGTAAAAATCAAATCTTTTAATTGGCCAACTCACAAACTGAAGACAAAGCCTATTGTTAAAACATATTCGCCTATAATATTAAATTCAACTCAGATACGTTTATAAAAATATATTACTAATTTTTCAGGTTATGAAGAGAATGAAAGTTCTTTCAAAAATAAATTGCTATTTATTTATTCTAACATATTCAATTTTGGCAACATAAAAGCTATAATATAAACAAAAAGGTCGACTTTTACGTTATAGAAAAGTAAATATTTCTTTTAAATATTTCTTTAATATTTTTACTAAAATCTTCAATATTTTTCGAAAATAATTTTGTTTTTTTAGGTTTTTTTTTAAAAACTAGTTTAATTTCTGAAATTATATTTTTTTAATACTTAAAATTGCATTCGAAATGAAAATCTCAGCGTTTTTCTTTATTTTCTTTGATCAGGCAGTTTCTTTGTTCTTTCCAGCCAATCAGAATGTCTTTTTCGGCTGAGAGCTCACTAACAACCAATTACAAACGATGTTCTTTCTTTGTTTAGGTTTAAATGCATTTTTTTTATTTTTTACTTGTAAAATAAATTGGAAGAGGGCACCATCTTACAGAACTTTTAAAAACCTATTCAAAACCTATCAAACGAATTTTTTAGCATAAGAACTGGCAGAGTTAGAGTGACGTCAGATGTCTACGAGGAGCCTTGTAAGAGACGGTTGAAGAATTAAACCAATCATTGATGATTGTGCTCATTCATCATTACTCAACTTTCTACTTGTGATATATAGGAATGACGATGGATTCCTATCTTCCCATAATTACTCCTTAACTTGATTTCATTACAAATGTTGACCTAATTGTAGGCCTGATAGATGATTACATTATGATGTTTAGAACACAAATTGGCAACTTAACTTGAACCTCAGACATATCACCTCAGGAAGAAAACTGTGTTTTGGTGCAGAATTAATTTTATATAGTATGTTGCTATAAAATGTGTGACAAGAGGATAGAAGATGATTAAATTATAATTTGATCATAAATTATGTAAGTAGTGATATTGTTGTGTGTTTGTATATATATATATGATCAATAGATGGAGCTTTACCAAGACCTCCAAACAAGCGTATTTTTGTTTACATAAACGTCAGAGTCAGAAATTCTCTGTCTCTTTCGTTGGCTCCACCCTCAAGACCTCCAAACAAGCGTATTTTTGTTTACATAAACGTCAGAGTCAGAAATTCACTGTCTCTTTCATTGGCTTCACCCTCAAGACCTCCAAACAAGCGTATTTTTGTTTACATAAACATCAGAGTCAGAAATTCACTGTCTCTTTCGTTAGCTCCACCCTCAGATCAGCTGAAATTAGCTGAAATCAGCTGATCTGAGGGTGGAGCCAACGAAAGAGACAGTGAATTTCTGACTCTGACGTTTATGTAAACAAAAATACGCTTGTTTGGAGGTCTTGGTAAAGCTCTATCTATTGATCATAAATACAAGCGATAGCAAGTTTATGTATAAAAAACTTGTTTTTTTGTTTTTCATATATATATACATATATGTGTATGTGTAATTATATAATTGAATGTTTATAAATACAGTAATTAGATAATTAAAAATTTTAGCCACTTAGGAGAAGCAGGGGTTCATGGCAGGACTATATTAACTCAACATGATAAGCAACAGAAAACATATTCCAAAGTGATTTGAATAGTGATGAGACAGAACACTCTCTGATATTGCATGAATACATTGTATCCTAAAGCCAGTAATTAAATTCATCATCCATTAACAGTATTGAAAGCACTGCCAAACAAACCCCAGCTGTTGGGATTGTTCTATTTCATCACTATCAAAAACACTTTTGAGTATGTTTTCTGTTGCTTATCATGGTCAGTTAACATTGTTCTGTCATGAACCCCTGCTTCTAAATCTCAAAGAAAATGAGCATGACATAGTATATATATATATATATATAAGCCTCTAAATGAGCATGACATAGTATATATATATATATATATAAGCCTCTATGATTCAAAGGAGCAAGACATAGTTTTGTATTTATCAGCTCCTAAATTTTAAACAGGTGAGAATTGACTATAAATATGCAATGAAGCATAAACACCAGAATATGTATCTCACTTCTGATACTACAGTTACCTACAACCTAATTGTAGTATCAGAATTGAGATACATATTTTGGTGTTTTGTCCACTGGCTGCATTCTGTATCTATCCAGGAGTGCAAATCACAATACATTCTTTTTAAGACAGACACTTGTTAGATTTCTAAGAAAAGTTTTGGCAAATGGTTTGTTTTATGAACTTCCTTTTTATATATGCAAAGAAATGATGATAAAAATAATAGAAAATGAGAAAATCAGTCACACACAAATGAACAGAATAGAATTGGAGAATTATACATGACACATAATTAGTCAAATAAACCCAGATATTGAGACAGTAAGTTCTAAACAAAGGTAGAATCAGCCATAATAATAATATTATAGTATTAGTTAGGTGAAAGAGGGCATGAAAAGGAAGGTGATGTTAAGCTTATTTTATGAGATATTATTTTAAAAAACCCATACTTATATTGGGTAAAAGTAATTTAACACAGTTTTTTTTTTAGACTGAGTGATCATGTACTTATATGCTGACAAAAACAAACTAAAAAGGTGTAGAAAGAATATAATCAAAAAAATTGGCAGTCTTACTATGGTGCCCACAGAACAAAAAACATGGCCATGTTAGCCTAATTATTAGAAATGTTAAAAGAAATAAAAATAGATATGCTAAAATAAAGAGAATATAATAAAAAAGTCAACAAAAGATAAGAAAATAATAATAAAGGGCAGAAGAAACTCACATGCTACTAAACAAAATAGAATAATCTGCAAAAACAGATATTGTTTAAAGCAATAAAAGTGCAATTGGAAGCAAGATTGTAAAACAGCATATAGAAAGAAATCAAAAAAGGTATCAAAGTATTAAAAAACAATAATATTATGAGTTAAATAAGTGAAAATAATAGAATAGATATTGATGATACTGCTACATATAAATATAGTTTGGATGTTGAAGCCATTAGTAGTGATAATAATGAGGTTGATGTCATTGCTATGAATAATCATTTGGATAAAAATACAAATAAGAAAATGTACCTTAAACAAAATATGTAAATGATTCAAAATAATTAAGAATGAATGAAAGGAACTGAGATGACAATTCAAAACTGACAATAAATCATAGAAAAAATACAGAATCAAGTGTCATCAGAGATATACAAACAAGATATAAAAACCGATACCCAGTCTTTACAAGACCACATATTTCAATTGAAAGTATTGACTACTGGTTCTTTGTTAAGTGGAAAAACAATGTGTTAAGTATAACCAATCAGATAAGGTAAATCAGATTAGTATGTGTTATGACAAAAGATGTATTGAGTTGATAACAGAAATGCTTAGGCAATAAACTCATAAAAAACTAAAAAGAGATTTTGGCTTTTCAAATTTCAATATAAGGACTTCACAAAAATGAGAGATAAGGCTAATATAAAAAATAGGGCTGTTGAAAGGAGTAATAATAGTAATCCAAGGGAAGAGGCCTAGATGATAATTAAAATTAATAGTATTTCTGAGAGAAAGAACAATCTGAACAGATGTTCATTATCCCATGACAGCCTAATTCAAATAAAGATTACCAATTATCCAAGTCATAGAATAATTAACTGAATATTCTTATAATCTTATAATCCTTTCAAACTTATAAAAAGTTATTTTTAAAGTAACTTAATTTTTATCAACTTTGACATATTTTTTATATATTCATTTATTTTCTCTCTAAAAATTATACAAAGAATTAAGTAATATTTATTTTTATTTTTATAAAGCGCAGATGGTATTGAAATTAAATTGAGAGAGTGCAAATCTCTCAAGCGCTTATGACTATCACCAGCCAATCAGATCAAGCACTGAGATAGAGAATTTCACAAGAAAAAGGTGGTTCCACCTTCTTCTTTACTTGTCTTTCTATATATCCAAGCCAGTCTAAAGTACTTAAATCTGAAAGCGTGAATCTTAAATATCTTCACACTCAACACACTGAGTTCAAATTACAAACATACAGCGTGAAATCTTTCGATTTACTACACAGTAGTTTTTCGACAAGTAAAGAAGAAGGTGGAACCACCTTTTTCTTGTGAAATTTTCTGTCTCAGTGCTTGATTTGATTGGCTGGTGATAGTCATAAGTGCTTGAGAGATTTGCACTCTCTCAATTTAATTTCAATACCATCTGTGCTTTATAAAAATAAATATTATTTACATACATTGCTGCAAGTTATAACATCGAAAAACTATGGCGTAGTAAATCGAAAGATTTCCCGCTGTATGTTTGTAATTTGAACTCAGGGTGTTGAGTGTGAAGATATTTAAGATTCATGCTTTCAGATTTAAGTACTTTAGACTGGCTTGGATATATAGAAAGACAAGTAAAGAAGAAGGTGGAACCACTTTTTTCTTGTGAATTTCTCTGTTTCAGTGCTTGATCTGATTGGCTGGTGATAGTCATAAGCGCTTGAGAGATTTGCACTCTCTCAATTTAATTACAAAGGATTAAGATAATTTAACTATTTATATCTAATTAAAAGCCTTTCCCCCTCAATTTTACTTATTGGAAAGAAAATAATTCAATAATAGAAAAGATTAATTCAATTAATTATTGAAAATCAAATACTGAATTACTTTAACTATATGAAATTATATTTGTTTTGGTAAAATATGTTTCAATTGACATATCATGTCATTTTATAAAATTGTTTTTAAAATTATTAATCAATTAATTAAATAATTGCTTAAAATATTGTAGTGTTAATGTCTTTATTCCTCCAGAAATATGTTTCATGAATTGACAGTATGTGTGACTTTATTTTAATAGAGCTTGGAGTTTAGGTATTTTTAAATTATCAAAGTATGGCAATTTAATTATAGTACAATAAACCTATAAATTATTTAAAATTATTCAGAGAAAGCTGTTATATTTAATTGTTTCTCATTCACAGTTAAAGTTTATAGTGTATTATGATCTTGAGCTAACTCTAAAGCATAATGGTTAGTTATATTGATATAAGAGTTTATATTGGTGTTTGGATATTGAGGTGATTACTCTGGTTAATGCACAGATATTACCTTTAAAGTCCATGCACTACCTTGTATATTTTGATTTTATTTAAAAATCAAGGTTGTACATGTCCTGTACAATAATGGAAATATATGACTAGAGCATTGATGATGATTAGCAATGTATCTGTATTCCAAATAATGTTTTTGTATTATTATGAGTAATGGATTAGCACTTAAGTATAAGTATCCAAATAATTATGCTATATTCTTACCTGAGTTTGGCAGTGGTGAAATTAGTAGCCTGATTTAAAATGTACCTCTTTAAATCCAGTCACAAGATTGACTGTCGCTTGCAATAATTTTGGGCTGTTCTTTGTAGAATATTACTGACTGTTGATCAATCATTTAACTGTTTTATTTTATTGATTGCTGATCATTTTTTGACTGATTAATTGTCATTTAATTATTCTTCTGTATTGCTGGTAATCCACTTTATGTTTATGATCATGCTGATTCTTTGATATATTCATCTTATTCTATATTTATTATATTTGATGATTTAATCTCTTATGCAATTTATTGATGATTTCAAATTTTATAAAGATTGTAAATTATAATGAAATGTTATTATTTATAAAAGTATACAAAAAAATCCCATTAAAATTTTACACACATATATAAAAAAGAACAAAACCATAGTTGTAATCCAAATGTTTTAAAAATTACATGCAAAAAAAAGATGATTGCAAATGTAAAATAAAAGAGGTTTAGTTCATTACACAAAAGTAATATATAATGAAACAAAATTCAAATAGTATTCAAATTAGCAAAAAGTGAATGTTCTCAGCAGCATAACCATGAATATGACATGAAAGCATTGAAATATACTTGTTACAATATATCTTATTAAATTTTATAATATTTAATCTCTGTTTTAGTATTTTTTACATCAATAATGATAGAGTGTCAATATATATATATATATATATATATATATTGACACTCTATATATATATATATATATATATATATATATATATATATAATTAGAGGGGATTTGATCTCAGACTTTTAAACTCCCTTTAGTCTCTACTCCATCCTATACACCTGATACACAATACCACATACATGTGAAAAAGATAAATGATCTTCACTATATGTATTTTGTGCTAAACCAGCATTCATCAGTTGGTCTGGATCATCATCTCCCACACATATATATTATCAATGCCCAATTTATATTTAAATAGCAAATGTTCTAACTTTAAGAGATAAGCAATCTTTTCCACTTTGTAATTTTTCAGCTATTGATATCATTGAAAATCTGATGACAATATGTCATATCCATGTCATTTTGATCCTAATAATCTGGACTAACTGATGAGTGCTGATTCCACATCAAATTCATATATTGGAGAACATTTATCTTTTTTACATATGTGGTTATGTGGATTGGTTGTATAGGATGGAGTGGATGGCTAAAGGGAGTTTGAAAATCTGGGTTCAAATTACCTCTAATTATATCTACTTTAAAGTATATACACCTGGGTCTCTTTTTGTGCAGATTTTTTTGATGCAATTTTGAAGTTATGCGATTCATGTTTCTTCTTAATATCTTTTTATGCAATTTTCTTTTATGCGATGAAGAAGTTCATATTTCATTTAAAATCAGGATTTTCCCATTTTATATATACCCATTATATTGTACATTCTTTAAATGCCTGTTGGAAAAAGGTTTGGCAATAAATTTAGATATTGTAGAAGATTTAGAAAAAGACAATGAAACTGAAGTGGAACCTGTTTGTTTCATAGCAAAAATGATTCGAGAAAGTTTTCCACTTTCTAATCAATTATACAATCATTTTCTTGTTAATGACAACTAATTATGAATGAGCTCTTAAATTCCATTGAGAGCTGAATAGTTGCATGTCTGGATATTGCGAGCTTAATAAATAATTAGTAAAATCATCATCTAGAAGCTTAATCACTGATTACATTGTCCACAGAAATTTTTTTTATTGACTGAGTGAATTAAAGTTTTAAACTTTTGATTGGTTCAATTACATAATCAGGAGTAAAAATATATTTGTCTTTTAATATTAGATTCGTTTGTAAAAAGCAAATTAATAATTTGTCAGATTATGAAAGTGAATGAAAGTTTTTTCAAAAATAATTTTTTTTTTATAATTATAAAAATATTTTATAGTGGAGAGCCTAAAGAAAACATTTGTAACCTATTAGAAAATGCTGCATATGTCATTGATTTCTTTCTTAATTTATGTTTGTGTAAAAGTAAATTTTTTTTACTAAAATCGTAACTATTTTTTTAAAATAATTATATTTTCAGCATATTTTATCAAAAAAATTTATAATATGTAAAAAGAAATATGAAAAAAATGCTCTAAAATATACATTTTTATTTTGAATATCAAACAAAGAACTTGGAGCTGTCAAAATTGTTGTTGAGTGCCCCCTTCAGTTCAAAATGAGCAACAACATATCAGCACCTTATGGTACATTTTAAGCTTTAAAAAGATCATAAATTTGCTACAATAATGCAAAATTGATGGTTTTAAAGCAACTTGAAGCCATGAATGAAAATTTTCAGTTGATGCATCTTTTTAAACACAGCATGAGACTGAAGTTGGTGTTAATTGTATTTCCTCTTGTGACAAATCTGATTTCTAATCAGTTGACAAACATACCCGCATATTGTCAAATAGCAATAATGATTAAAATATGTATGAAAAATTGTAAAATAAATTACACATAAAAACATATTGTTTTGAATAAAATTAAATAGTTAATAAAAAAAGTAAAAAAAAATTGTCTTGTATTAATATTTTTCAAATATTTAAAATTTTTTATTAGTCACACTTTATTTCCTTATTTTTTTAATGCAAATTTTAAAGTAATTTTACTTTGTTGTTTTGCTTTTATGCAATTTTCGAAAATTATAGAATGTATCCCACATTTTTCAATGTAAGTCTATTTTTGTGCGATTTCTTTTATGTGTTTTTTTGTGAAACCTATCTACCGCATAAAAAGAGATCCACGTGTATACTATACTTGTATTTAAATATTATATATATATATAAATGTAATAATGCTCAATGCTAAATTGGTTTATAACTCATCATTAAAAACCAGTCAATACTTAGACAATCCCAATATCAATAACAAGCAGCAATCTCAAACTGTTGTTAATGCAATCTCATTTTAAAAATAAAGATGATGTCATGCCTTTATTTATAGTACAAAATATTTAGATACATTCTAAAATTGTAACTTGATTACAGAGATTAAAATTACTGATAAAAAGAAGTTTAAATAAACTTTAAATAAAAAAAAAACAATCTCTTCTGAATGCAAGCTAATAAATAGTCATTTATAATTGCAGTGTGTAATATTATAATTGACTATTTATTACTGTGCATTCAGAACATATTGTATTTATCTGATTATGGAGGTTTATTTAAACTTCTTTGTATCAATAATTTCAACCACTGTAGTCAAGATGCAAACTTTAGTAACTCTATAAATATATTGTACCATATATAAAGGTGGTATTCCTGCTTTATTATTAAAAGAAGATTCCCTTGCTAACAGTTTGAGATTGTCAATTGTTATTAATATATGAAGTGTTAACTGGTTTTAATGATTATATATATATGTGTGTGTGTGTGTGTGTGCGCGCGCGCACGTGCGTGTATGTATATGCATGTGTTAAATGACTAAAGGATAGGTAGACATTTAAGAAAATAAAGCAGTCAAAGATAGTTAAGACTAAAAGAACAAAACAGAATCGTAAAAGGATAGGAGTTACATTTTCTACCATTGAGCATATTTATTCAGTTCACAATTTAGTTCCAAAAGCTTTAAAATTTAAATTATTGAATAAAAAATAGATACAAAATTGTATCCTTAAATAATCCTTAAATGAAAACTTACTGTTTTTTACTTTCATATTAAGAAATATAGATTGGCCTTGTGATTTTTCAATCTAATTTTTAAAGTATCACATGGCATCTTAAAATTTATGTTGCATTGTCTCACTTTTGTATAATAAATTTAATTTAAAAAAGAGCCATATATATACTAATTTAATAGATATGGTTATATTTTGCTGCAGTAAAATACTTTATGTTAAATGTGATACAATACATTGATGTTTAAAACTGAAAATAATCCATCATAATCAGATAACGTATGTGAATTTTTGTACAAAGGTAATTACAGATTCCACGAAAAATATATGAACATTCTATAAAGCAGCTTCTAAAATAAAAAAATAATATAGTCATCAGATTATTGTAATTCTAGAACCACCAAAAAGTTAATATTTTATATTTTTGTGTGTTTATTCTTTTAAATTATTCCCAGCCTATTACATTTATGGCTCATCTCAAAATATTGTTTATAATGCCATTTATGAATTTTCTAAACACCATTGTCGAAAAAGAGATCATTTTTGATTACTTGTTCAAATCCCCCCTCCCCCCAGTAGTAATTATTTATATAGTAATATCATGTAATTGTTTAATATGAATATATTTATTATGATGATTGGCTATTTCAAACATAAAAGCAATAAATATATTACTCATTTATTCAGAGTATAAATTTAATTTGCCATATATGTCTAAACATGGTCACCAATTTGAATTTACATCTGCTAGCATTACCTTCTCCAAGAGGACTGGCCTATTGCCATTAATATACATGCAATCAACAAAAAAGAATCCTGTTTTCACCTATCAAAAAAGTGGCTCATTTAAATTAACTTATTTACATTTATGTGCAAGTTTTATAGCAAATCCCACTTTTGCTTATTCTTTTGTAAAAGTCATAAGCTTCTTTGACAACTATTCCTATGATATGTCTACCTGTTAGTCAAAAACATGCTTGACATATCCTGCTATCGGCCAGGAGACGAACCCGCAACAACCAACTGCAACCAACTGCTTGCTTGCAAGGTGGCTACGCTGACCTCTCGGCTGACAACGCTTGACTACACATTTTGTTTGTCTTTATTTTGAATTATTTCTTCCAAGAAAAGTTTTTAGAAAATTGAAGTTAGTTTAAATTTTATAGAAACATTATTTTAAATATTGATATAAAATTTTCATTCAATATTTTATAAAAAAAGATTATTCAATATGATAGTAAACAAACAAATGAAAGGAATAGGAGATTTATATTTATAATTTAGAGTTTACATTTATTGAAAGTATGCAATGCTTTGTTTGCACTTATTTTTTTTTTCATATGTCATAGCATCGGCTGGGAGGCGAACCCACAACAACCGTCTGCAACCAACTGCTTGTTGGAGAGATGCTGCGCTGACTTCTCGGCTAACAATGCTTAACTTGTTTGCACTTATTGAAAGTATGCAATGCTTAATTTTTAAATCTCACTGTGATTTCTTTAAAAAGCTTTTCACACATGCAAATTGATGGTTGTGTGGATTTAAACAATAATGTTTTTAATGCCCAAGGACAGATAAATTAAAGTATTGAGTGGAAATTGAGAAAAAAATTTATATCGCCAAAGCAATGTTACCTTAGATAAACATGAACTTGCCAGGTCATGACAAAATCTTAATTTTTTTTTTGTAGTTCAAATTTTTTTCACCAGAGTGTTACCCTTATCGAAATATTTAAAAATTTGTGAAATATCAAATACATGGCGGCATAAAATTATATTATAAAAAAATAATTAAATATCTGATAAAAAATAATTTATTAAAATAATAACATATTTATTCTACCAACATTCATAATTACTGACCATTCTAGTTTTCACTTATACAAGCCATAAAATTCGCAAAGATGGACATCAGTTGGAAAACTACAATAGACAGTAATTACGAATGTTGGAAGAATAAATATGTTATTATTTTAATAAATTATTTTTCATAATATAATTACTTGTTATTAATTATTTTTTATAATATAATTTTATGCCGCCATGTAGTTGATATTTTACAACATATTTTTAAATAATTTGACAAGAAACACTTTGGTGAAAAAATTTGAACTACAAAATTTTGTCATGACCTGGCAAGTTCATGTTTACCATACTCTAAATGTTTGATATTAACAGAAACCTATACATAGCATTAATTCAGATATTACTTACATTCATTTTTACTTAGGTAATTCATTGTAAGTTATTTTGTTTTAAAAATTTAATATTTATTTAAGGGTAGCCAGTCAAAAATGCAAGGCTAGAAATAAATATTTGCCTTAAGGGCAATTACCCTTCAGATTGTCTGAAGTGATTTTAGTAAATTGGATCATTATTACAAAACAAGAATGAATTAGTTAATAAGAATGAGGAATGTTGTAAAACAGTGATGGGCAAATAGTGGCCCAAGGGCCACATGCAGACCACTAAGAGTTTTTATGCAGCTCTCCAAGACAATCAGAAAAATCTGTCTTGAACTGAAATTTTCTTCCCATGCGTGACCAAAGATTTGTCTCTTATTCTCCACTAGGATGGCCACGTCAATACACATGTGCAGTGTAGATATGATGTACTGTACTTTTCCAGTTGATCTGGTTAATTTCAATTTTGTCTTTGCATTAGCAAATATATACATTTCCAACTTTAATGAAACCATGAACCCTCCAAAAAAATGTAAAATCAGTGATGAATGTCATGTGTTTAATGAAGAATGGACAAATAAATATTTCTTTGGTAATACAGGAAATAAAGCAGTGTGTTTATTGTGTCATGAAAAAAAAGGTGTGGCCCTCCGCTAACCTTCACTTCCACAAAGTGGCCCCCGATGCAGCCCTCTGCCAATTGCTGTGGCCCCTGAGTCAAAACAATTCCCCACCCCTGTTTTAAAGCTTAATTTTATTAAAAAATTCTTAGAGAAAAGCTTTTATATTTTCTCTACATAATATAATCAAGGGAACAAAAACTCTAACTTATTTTCTATATACACCTATTGTTCGAACACATGCAATAATGAGTTTTTATTTTAAAAATAATTACATCATCTTAAAATATTTAGCAATATAAAAAACTTTTTAAAACTATATATGCATGGGAGATGATTATTTGGACCAATTGATGAGTGCTGGTTTAGCATGAAATACATATATTGATGATTATTTATTTTTTTACATGTATTTTGTCATGTGTATCAGTGGTATGAGATAGTAGGGATAGTTGAAGGGTGCTTGAAAGTCTGAGTTCAACTCCCCTATATTTTTAATCTACCTTGACAATTTTTTGAAAAATGTAAAAAAAAATCAGTGAGGGAATTGCACCAATAAAAATACAGACTTTCAAAGATTATTTAATGATTAATATATGTACTTTGTTGGTTGTTGAATAAAATGTAGAATTTTTATGATATACTGCCTTTAAATAAATGGAAATAAAAAAAGGAATGAGCTTTATCTTATATTTTATACCATTATATTAGATATTTGCATGCAAGTTTGTTATTTATAGCAAGATTGTTAATTTTTAAAGACATTCATTTAAGATTATTATTCAGAACTATTTACTAGATGATGTGTTTTATTAATCTATAAAATGTTCTCCAGTCTCCATGGCTATGAATTTCTCTTATATATCTTATTGTGTTGTCGTATAGTAGAGCCAAATTTCTATGATATTATTGTTGCTCATATACAATTTCCATAAGATGTCAACCATTATCAATCCACTGCAGGATGAAGGTCTCTCCAAGTTCAATCCATTTTCTCCGATCTTTAGCTTCTCCACATCACCCCTGCACACTTTCTTATTTCATCCATCCATCTCACATGTGCTTTCTTTCTGGGTCTTTTATGATCTCTTGGAATCCAGTTTAAGATTTTAATTGTCCATCTATTATCATCTCTTCTAGCAATATAAAATGAATATATGCTAATATATATTTTTCCTATAAGAAAATGCAGCACAGAAAATTATGTTGTTACAAAAAAGTAGTTCTGCAAACTGAATCTGAAATTTAAAATCTTGATTTAGAAAAAAATTATTTCTTGAAGGAATGTAAAATATAATCCTAATAAAACAATAAATACTAATCCTTCAATTCCATGACTATAATTTTATTCTATTAATCTATGATGAGCGCAAGTTGCAGTAACCCCTGAAGCTAATAACACTGCCATATTAATAATGATAATTCAATTATAATTAATATTATAATTCCTCTTGGAGGTCAAAAAGATCCCAACTCTATAGTAGCAGCTAAACTTCTATGAAAAAATCTGAAATAAAAAAATATAATTTATATTAAAATAAATAATACTATTTCTCTACAAAATCCAAACACAACATTACTAGTAGGTAATCTTTGTTACACTCCCTCATGAATGATATCACATTATTTTGAATTATCATGAATAAACTAATAATTACTCTTATTAATATCAGACTTATTATAAAATTACAAAACTAATTCATTAAACTGCTTATCAATATTAATACACAATGTCTCAATAATTAGTCATGGACATACTCAATTACATGATACATATTATAATAGTATAAGCATTATTGTAATGCAACATACATGTATAAAACTATATATGTTAAAAATTGAGATATAGAAGTGTCTATGCTTATATATATTATATTGAAGCAAACATAGTAAGTACAGATATAACAGAATAAAATGGTGTTTGCATAATAGAATGCACAATAGTAAAGACTAATGTTGTTATAGTATTGGAATGAAGATTTAATAGAACATATTTAAGTATTCTAGCTATAGTTATTTGTTAAAGCATATTTTATGCTTTTCTTAACCTTTCTTAACATATTTTATTTGTATAACAATATGGAGATACAATTATACATATTTGAGATATTAAAATATGCCTGATTTTTAAAATATTTATTTATATTCTAGAAGACATCCAAGAAATGTCCTAGCATTTTCTGTATCTATTTATTATTTTTATTTAATATATTATTATTTATTTTTTAAATAAAATCTGTTTCATATTTATTTAAATTTAACTTGATTTTTTCATATTTTTGCCTATTCCCAACATCACATTTGAAAATTATAATTAATTTTACTATTGTTGAAAGCATTTATGCATGATTAAATGGCAAGTGAGGTAAAGTATGGTTCATCCTAAACTTTAGCTGGTGAGTTAAAGTGCTATTAATTTTATTGACTAGGCCCAAAGAATATTCACAATATATTTTTCTTTACAAGTGGGTAAAACACTTATAATAGAATTGCAATGTAATATAAGAAAAAAAATTAAATATTTGTAGAATTAATTAGTACTATTTTATTTACTATATTAGTTATTTAAAGACACACACAGATTATAAAAGTAAACTATTTACATAACTTTGCCATTACATTCATATCTTTAGATTACATAAACGTTGTACTATTATAGGATATACTTGGATGCAATAAAATGTCTTTAGTTATTCATCTATATGTTAAAGGTTTATTTACAGTTTAATGATAATAATTATTTTAATTTCCAGAGTCTCATTTAACATGCTATTTATTTGGGATAGTTCAACTTATTTCAGTATAATATATATATTTTTAAAATTAGTCATGTGAATTTTTGTATCATTCAAAAAATAATCAAAATACTCCATATGCTGATGCAAAATGCAGTTATCAAATAATTTAATAGGGATATAAGATAATTTTCCAGTGCATAAAAAAGTTTTATGGTATTTGTAATTATCAAATGACTATATTATTTTTGCAGTTTTTAATTTCATTCCCCAATTATTCATAAGCATTCTTGTCAATTTTTTTTATTTCTGCTTTAAATCATTATATTTCTGATGAATCTTTATATTTATTTTATTATCTAACTAAGAAAAGAATGTCATATGTTTCTTTTTGATCACAGATACAGTGAAAGTAAATTGTTACATTTTTATTTACCATTGTCAAACTCACCCTACTCACAACTTTAACACTATCCACCTCAGATAAATACAATAATGATTATTACTATTCTACAGTGAAAGTATTAAATCATATTACATAGTATGGTGCAAGATGAAAAAAGTATATATTTTTTTAAAAAAGATAGAAAGCTGTTCTTATTTGAATAATGCGTGAAAGCTTTTAAACACAATCTGGAATGATGATCAAGATTATAAATAGTCAAAATAAGAGTCATAGATCACATGACCCTATACTCTTAAGCTTGTAAGTTATAAACAATGAGGATTGCCAATTCCTCAACAAGCTTTGCGATAAATGCTTAGCTAGAGAAAACATTTAAAATATCTCTGTCAGGACCCCCCCCCCAAAAAAAAAAACTTCTGATCATGGTTTCATGCTCTGGTACTCCTCAGAGAGGTGCTAGGGTAGGTTCAGATACTAGATCTAAAAACACCAACCGAAAGCCAGCATTTAACTAAAAGTTATCTATTGAGTGGAAAATCTGAAATTTGCAGACACCTACATGTCTTTAAACACAGCTATCCAACTCAAATAGCTATATGGGCTGAGAGTTCTTCAGCCATCCCATATATTAGTAGTCTTAGCAATATAACATTGCATAAGACTTAAGGCAGAGACTATAGCTTGTTGAGGAATTGGCAATACTCATTGTTTATGATCGAGATGTTTCTAATAAATATGATTATTTTCTTTATTTCTTTATTTATCAGACATAATACTAAATAATTAGTATTATTTTAATTAGCATATATTTAGCTAAATTTTATTGTTTTTTCTATGATAATTGTTTTTTATTTTTTCATTTATCCAAAGTTTTTTAGTTAAGTAATCTTTCTTACTGCTTCACTGTACATAATTGGAGAAAAGTCCATACATGCAATATGTAGATTCTTTATATATTACAACATATATTAAGTAGCTTTTCTTACCAACTAGTTGACTATATTATATACACTTTTAATTAACAAAAATGTATATTAATTAAATAATTAATATTAACAGATTTTGGTAAAACTTATAATGATGTCTTCAATGGTGAGAAGATATGATTATGGACAAAAAAATATATCAGATAAAAACAAATTTTATTAAAATATGTGTTTAACAAATATAATTTGTTTTCCTCAAGATAGACAGCCACCATTCTGAGAAAATGTAATTCACATTTGTTTGGGGCTAATTTTTAAAATTGAAGGGTGTGGTTTAGAAATTTTTTATCAATGCCCTTTTTTAAGTCCAAAGTATTGGCCAAATTTAAAACAATTTTCAAACTAACTTTTTTTTTCTCATGTGTCATAGCATCGGCGAACCCGCTAACCCGGGACAACTGCTTGTAAGGCAGCTGTGCTGACCTCTTGACCACCAACGCTTGCAATTATTTTTTAGCTGATATATATAAAGAAATGAATAAGGGGTTTTTAGGAGGAATGTAGTGCAATTTTACATTTAGGTTTAGGGGGGGGTATTATATTAAAAAATTTATGAAGATATTTTTTAAAATAAAAAAAAACAACATAAATAATGAGATAACTATATTTTCAAAATGTAAGCAGGTATAGGATTCACATTATAAAAAGTGATATAGGAAATTACATTTCAAAAACTTACTACTATCACTTTGTTTGTGTTATTGATTACCTTTATATATATATTATGTAATTTATTTTGGACAAATATATATGTGAATTTCTGTCTTATGTATTAATTTTATAAATACAGCAAATTTTTTTGACTGTGTTGCCAATCTTTTTTTTTTTTGTCTTACAAATCCAAGCTATATATTTCATTCCTTACACATGCATTTTTGACGTTTTTCTAGAGAATCACACAGTGAGTAAATTGTGAAATGTAAGATAAATTACTAATTATAATAAAAATAAATTTTAAATATTTTGAAAACATATAGTATATTTATAACGATTAGCATAGTATATACCAGGGGTGGACAACTTTTGTGTTCATAAGATCTACTTTTTATTTTAAAAATGTGTTGCGATCGACTTGTTGCCATAGGCGGAGTCTAAGTCGAGGGAGGTGTGAAATACATACTATTTTTATATATCTACCTACGTAAAAAATAATTATTTAACGGGCCAAAAAACTCATGTCGGGGGGGGGGGGATTAAAGCAACAGGAGTAATTATTAACAATATGTATTAATTCAAATTAGCTACATTAAGTCAAGATTAAAAATATTATTTTCAATAATGCTACAACTTAGTAGACTTCATCTATCTAGAAATGAAAAAAATTTAGAACAAAAACAAAAATAATCAAAAAGCTTGAAAATCTTGACTTAATTTGTTTCAATAGTAATCTGACAGCTCTTGCCAGATTGGCCTCGTGATTGACCAAAATTGGCTTCGCGATCGATTGGTGGGTCACGATCGACTTGTTAGCCACCCCTGGTATATACTATCAAAGATCTTAAAAGTTATTCATGACAATCTTTCAGCAAATTAACATAATTATAAGGCATTATAATTAGATAAAAAACAAAAAAATAAAATAAAAATATATTCTAATAACTAAAAAACTTTTTTAAATTTCAGGCTTTAATAAGTGGAGCAAACATATTTTCAAAATCCACTCTGTATAATTTAAACACTAATTAACCAGGAAATAAATGGATGCTCAACAACAGCTATCATTGAATGTTGTGACATTACTGAATTTTATCCTTGTCCAAAAAAGAAAATTAGTTATGAACTTATTCTCAAATGCATAATGAATGCATGAATTTCATTTGAAATTATAATGTATTAAAATATATTTTAAACCTTGTTTGCTATAAATCTTTCACTAACGTAATGATTGGTAAACAAAGATAGATGTCCAGAATCACTGAGTTATATATCTATTCTAACAGTCAATAGTAATATTTTATTTAATTATTCACAACTAAATGCAGATCATTTTTATGGGAAGGAAAAATTTATGGATGGGAAATATTTAATATTAAAGGAGGTATCACTTTGTGAAATTAAAAATAAAACCAATTATTTAAAAAATAATTATATACTTCATTATGTTAAATGAATACACAATGCTAGAAAATTTCAATTATGCTACCACCTATGCTGCATAAATCAGCCTTGGTATTTCCAAATACCAGTAGATCTACTGAAATATTTTACCAATTTTTTGTATTCATTTATTATATTTGAGTCTATGACATCATTAATTTACTTCATTATATAGACAAAAATAATGAAAACACAAAGAAAAGTATATACTTCATTATAAGTAATTAGAAGAAATTTGAACTCAGACATTCAAGTTTTCTAAAGCTATCTACTCCATCTTATCAAACTGATACACATGACTACATATATGAGAAAAAGATAAATGATCTCCAATATACATATTTTGTGCTGAACCAGCATTCATCAGTTGTTCCAGATCACCATCTCCCCCACACATATATTTATATATAATCAGTGCTCAGTTTATATTAAGATAGCAAATCTTCAAACTTTAAAGGATAGGCTTCAATCTTCTCCACCCTCCAATCTTCAGCCATTCATATAATTAAAAATCTGATGGTGGAATGCTTAAAGCCCTTGTAAAAGATTGAAGAACAATATTGCATAGCTTGGTTATATTTTAGTTGAAAGGCAATATTAATTTTCATCTTGATTGAAAATATCAATTATAGATAATTTTGAGTCATATATCATGTGACTCAACTTTTTAAGCTTGTAAATAAAAGCAAAGAGCTTTGCTAATTGCTCTAACAAGCTTTGTTGATAAAGTGGTAGCAAGAGAAAGCATTTAAAATATCTCTATCAAAAATCACACCCAAACCCCAGACCAATTGTTTTGTGCTTTGGCACTTCTCAGTGATGCACTGGGATAGCTTCAGATACTAGATCTAAAAGTACTAACCCAAAACCAGAATTTATTTAAGAGTTAACTATTGAGGAGAAAATCTGACATTTTTAGATACCTACGTGTCTTCAAACCCAGTTATCTAACTCAAATAGCTATATCTGGCTGAGAGATCTTCAGCCATACCATATATTAGTAGTCTTAGAAATATCACATCACTTAAAACTTAAAAGCAAAAACTATAAATAGTCAGTAAAAAATAAAAAATAAACTAAGAGTCATACATCACATGACTCTTTTTTTTTAAGCTTGTTAGACTAATAAGCAAAGCTCTTTGTTTTTATTGACAAGTTTAAAAAATTGAGTCATGTGATATATGACTCTTTTATTTTTATTGACTATTTATAGTCTCTGCTTTAAGTCTTATGTGATGTTATATTGCTAAGACCACTAATATATGGTTTGGCTGAAGATCTCTCAACCCTATATAGTTATTCGGGTTAGATAACTGGGGTTGAAGACATATAGGTGTCTAAAAATTTCAGATTTTCTCATCAATAGTTAACTCTTAGATAAATGCTGGCTTTGGATTAGTATTTTTAGATCTAGTGCCTCACTGAGGAGTGTCAAAGCATGAAATCATTGATCTGGGGTTTGGGGGTGATTTCTGATAGAGATATTTTAAATGTTTTCTCTTGCTAGCATTTTATCAACAAAGCTTGTTAAAACAATTAGCATAGCTCTTTGTTTTTAGATAATTCTGGTTTATGCATATTTTAAGTTATTATTCTGACAATAAAGTTGAAGCTTATAATATAGATGATTGTTGTTCCATCCTTCATACACATCATTAATTGTCATCTGCTTCATATTTTCCAATCAACTTTTATTATGCTTTAAATGTTTAAAGAGCTAGATCACTCCAAAATTTACATAATTATTTTTGATATTAATAATTATTTCTATTTTGTAAGAGATAGCCTTTCATTAAATAGGATACTCTGAGTTATAGTTGTTATACTTGTTTGTAAATAATAACAGCTGTCATCTAAAACTAAATAATATTTGGAGGGTAGCTTGAACATCCTAACTATATCTTTCAAATTAGGTTGTCAGACAATGAAATGTGAAGTGTTTTGAGATCTTAAACATTTTAATAAAGAAATAAAATAACTATATACTTTTACAACATAGACAAATTAAATTAGGCCATAAAATAGATATAATATATTAAACTAAAAAAAAAATATTTTTCTTTGCAATCCAATCCATCTAAAAAGTATGCAAATGCTAAAACTATGTATACAACGTGTTATTACTATATATTTTAATAATTAATTTAGCAAAGACATTTATATTCTTTGATGCCAAACTAAATTTATACTTTTGTAAATCACTATTCTAAAGTCAAATCTTCTTTAATTTGTCCATATCTAAGTAGTAGGAAAAAACAAACAAAAAGAAATTGAGGGGGGTGGGGTGCTTCATATATTATCTTGTATGTTTGTTAATGCAACATGTTTAAAATGAAATTTAATAAAACCTACATCAACGGATATAATTTTTTTTGGAAAATAATAAGTTAATAAATAGTGGAATCAAATATAGTTTAAAGAAATTGGGTCATAATAGGATTGTCAAATGGATTCATCTATTCACTTTTATTGGATACAAGGTCAACCATTAGGAGAAAGTATGTGATGTGTTACTAATAAGAATAAATATTTAGCTGGCAAAAAAATAAATAAATAAAATTGTACTAATTATAAGTATTTGAATAGCTAACACAGTTTTGAAAAAAAAATTACAAAGTTCAAAGCATAAATGAACTCTAAGTTTGTAATAGCTTTATTTTAACTTTTTGATATTTTTAGGATTAGTAATAAAAATCTATGAGAAGAGGATCAATTATAGAGCCAGTTAGCTTTTCATAAAGTAGAAGAAAAAATAAAAAAAACAAGAGAAATTAGTTTTTAATTAGCAGTCGTAATATTTAATAAAGTGCATTTTCAATAAAGATGTCAACGTTCCATCATCAG
Organism: Epiperipatus broadwayi; assembly: GCA_028023455.1. Lineage (NCBI taxonomy): Eukaryota > Metazoa > Onychophora > Udeonychophora > Euonychophora > Peripatidae > Epiperipatus > Epiperipatus broadwayi. The sequence goes on from JAQFVV010006551.1 coordinate 746,955, forward strand.
ATTTTCAATGAAATGTAAGGCTGAATAGTTGTGAGTTGGAACAGTTTGAAGCCTGTCCATTAAAGTATGAAGATTGGCTATCTTAATATAAAGCTGAGCACTGATTATATACATGTGTGGGGATAGTAATCTGGACCAACTGATGATTGCTGGTTTAGCATGAAATACGGATATTGGTGATTATTTATCTTTTCAACATGTGTGTGATCAGGTGGGTCAGCATATGAGATGGCACTGAGAGTAGTGGGTCGTGTGAAAGTCTGAGTTCGAATCCCGCCTATATTACATATATAAATGCAGGTTTTAGCCTGTGCAATATATTAATAAAGTTGTATTAACAAAATATAGCTTGAATAATAATAATAATAATATAATTATTTTTAATAATTTAAAATTTAATTTAACATTATTATTGTTATTATTTAACATATTACTTTTAATTTAATAAATATTAAACTACAACCTTTATGATTATTTTTTTTTTATATAAAAGACCGTTTTTTTCCCTAGAATATTTTAGTAATTTCGTATCAGAATTCAAAAAATTTTAAAAGAAAAAAAAAATCTAACAACGAATAATCCTAGCCTTTTGTTCTATTCAAATGCATAACAGGCTTATTACTCAGTAAGACCATAAAATAGGTGGAATTTGAGAAAATTTCAAATTCGTAAAGCTTTTCTTTTCAAAAATCTCAGTCCAAGTGTTTTTGACATGGTTTTGCATTTGTTGAATGGCTTCTCTGATGTAGAAGCAATGAGGATTTTATGCAGCGGTAACACTTGTCCATTCCACGGCGTCCATCTTAGCAGGTCATGACATGGTCTAATGAATTGAATGAGTTCAGCAAATATGTTATTCAGGAAGAAAACATCCTGGTTTCTTATAATGAAAGAAAAGACTAAATCATCGCAACCAAAGGTGTCTTCAAATACCACAATGACCAAATGCTTTTACTGACAGTTAAGTTTTAAACTTAATGTGTATAGGTATAATTTAAAGCTTGGCAGATCTTTTCAAAAGATATAGTTCTTTAAAGATAAAAAGAAATGTCAGGACGTTTTTTTTAAAAAAAAATAAGAAAAAATAAGTGTGAGAGAAAAGAAAATGATAGATTGGAGTTTTTTTCCCATTTTTTTTTTTTGTAATAATGTTTTGAATTATTTCAATTAATAGATATGCAGTATACATCTGTTATATGTAAAAATATACAATAATATATATGTGTGTGTTTTTATATATGTATGTGAAAATAAAGGTTAAGTGTTTATTATATGAATGACTTACTTATTTCACTCAAATTCGCACATATTATATATATGGGAAAAAAAGTCAAATATTCTACTGCAATACAAAGACATCTTTATCGTCTCTCAAAAAAAAGTGAAGAAGAAATCATTTTATCTTAAGCTAGACAATTAATATAAATAACTAGTCATCGATTTACTGACCTGTTATTCAATTGCTAATTAGATGGATATATATAGTCTGAATATCTTAACAAAATTTATAAGTTTGCTTTTACGCTTCACTCATTATTTGAATAATTTGTTGAAAAATTTTTTTTTCACTATTTTTCTGATCAATGATTTGGTATTTTAGCCTGCAATAGGATATTTAATGTCCTTAACACCTTTACCTACCTTTTACTAATATATGCAAAAATATTTTGCATATATATATATAAATCATAAATGATAGCAACCAAGAAGTATGAACTAATGCTGCTTAATCACATATCTACGGTCAAGATTTTTTGGAATCAATGTACGTCTCCATTTCCAGAAAATTAATCACCAAACACATGTATCCAGTACATATCATATTGCTTAATGAATTTATAATTAAAAAATAAAAGCATCTAATATATTATTACAGTTTAATATATACCATATATTTATTATCCTAAAATTATGTAAAAACTAAATTATACACAAACCGATAGCAATTTGCTGATTCATTTGTGATTTATATAGAATGAAATAAAAATAAAAACAATTCACCTCTATATAATCAGAATTTGATAAAGATTTAAAATTATGTAGTTAAAACAAAATAATTAAAATTACAAAAAAGAAGAATCTCTCTCTATATATATATTGATATTCTGTCATTTTTAATATCACATGATCACCATCTCATGCTAGCATAACTGTTAGTAAACAGGCAAAAACTCTCCATATAGTAGTGCCACCTTGTGCTAACCAGAGTAATCAATGGATGCCAGAAGGCTTGTGCATAAAAGCCCTATCTAGTGCCTACTCATACAATATCCAAGGCTCCTCACTGATGAAGGCCACAAGCCAGAAACTAGTCTGGGGATATTGGATGAGTAGGCAATAGATAGGGATTTTACACACAAGCTTTCTGCCAACCATTGATTACTCTGGTTAGCACAAGATGGCATTTTTAATACTAAAAGAAAGTGCCAAATAAATAACTCATTTATATATGTTTTATTGAAATTAATTGAGTCAAGTATAATTTCAATGGTTGTGTATCATACTTCAAAATGAAGTTTCTTTATGTTTAATACAATTTATCTGATTCATAGTCTTTTTTCATATCACACAAACAAACATCCATCCCATATGTGGTCTCTTTTAAGATCTTTTATAACCTTTTGGGATCCAGTTTGAAATCTTACACATCCATCTATTATCATCTATTTCTTTATGTCAGTCCAGCTTTATTTCAGTATATTAATTTTTTTATAATATAAATAGTGTCTGTTTGTTTTCTAACCCAAGTATTTCACTTTTGATCTCATTGAATGTTTTTTTATATTTTTTTTGTAGTCTAAAGTTCAGAATTAAGCATTTGTTAAGTATCCAAATCTCAAATACAGCAATAAGAATTATGAAACACATTTATTAAAAACCATTATTTACAAACACATAAGCATATATTTATTTTAATAGTAAATTATTTCTACCAAAAGCATTTCATCCAGGTTTAATTCTGTGATTAATTTCACCCATGGTGTTCTCATTTATATTTAAAAAAACTTACCCAAGATATTTGATGTTGGTAACTTCTTCTTATTCCTGATGATCAATCTTTATTTAGGAAAATCGTTGAATACTACTTTATTCTTTTTAATATTTATATTTGAATTTTATATTTTACTTCTATTTAGTTACTTCTTGAAGCTCTGAAGCATTTTTTGCTTTTAAAAAAAAGCACCATCTGCAAAATCTTAATAACTTCAAATAATCTCCATCTATATTTGCTCCCCAGCTTTTTATATTAATCCAGAATAAACTTCTTTTAAAACTAATTCTTAAAAGTTTTGTAGATAGAAAATCATCCTGTTATACATCCTTATCAATGCTAAAATTTTTAGCGTGGCTGCATTTTCATAAATATTTATTCGAATTTGACAGTATATTAGACCTATATCTTGATGGCCCAATACTTTAATCATTGTAAAAATACTTAAATAATAAAATATTTATTCATAATTTATAAAAACAAATTATAACAGCAACCAATACTCTTTTGGATATTTCTGCAACCTATCACAATACTTGGATGTTATTCACTGTACTAGAACTACATTATGCATATATATATATTATAATTGAAATAATAAATTTAACGGTTTATAAACTATTTTAACAGAACGATTCTTTTTTACTGAAGTCAAATTCATGAATCGTTCTGTCATAATAGTTTATAAACCGTTAAATTTATTATTTCAATTATAATTACATTTTTGTTTTAATTAACGGACATTTTATTTATATTATATATATAATATTATAAATCGATGTCTGGTATTTCTTTAAAACAATATACATAATCTTACAATTAAATGTTAGAAAATACAGTAATCAAAAATTTTTGAAAAGTACAAAAAATATAATCGTCACTTAGGAGTGCTTTTGATTATCCTCATAAGACTACAAGGATAGTCGAAATCGCTCTAAGTGACGATTATATTTTTTGTATTTTCAAAATTTTTTGATTACTATATTTGCTAATATTTAATTATAAGATTCCGTATATATATAACAAAATATGATTTACACTATGTTATTTGCTGATTTATTATTAAATTATAGGATATAGTTCAGTATGAACGTTTTTATGACAACCTTTTGCATTATATATATATATATGACAACCTTTTCCATTATATATATATATATATAATTAGTTTCCAACCAGTAACCACCTAAACATTCACAGTAAATATAGCAACCAATATTTCTAACTGCTGTCAAGGCAACCTTCACACCTTTTAATAGCAAGAATGGAAATATATATATATTCTCATGGATAAATGATGAATTCTTAGTATTATTTCTGGGAGCTTCTGTGTAATAGCTAAATAGCTGACATTTTGGTACAATAACAAATACTTTCCTCAGAGCTTCTTTCTCAAATCATAAGAATGTATATGGCTAGATTTAAAATCATTACTTTTTTAATTTGTTATTTTTTCCTCATTCTCAAATTCGATTGGTTGAGAAGTTTTAAAAAAATATTTTATCCTCTAATAGCTTTTTCCAAATATTGTTAACTTTCTTTAATTCACACTTTTTTGTTATGTTCTTAAGCCTTTTAAAATCTTTATAACTTTCCTCAGCAATCTCTGGTCATACTGTTCAATTTTTTCCAGAATATATGTTTTATTAAAATTGTTGCCATGTTAATTTAATGTGTGAAAAAATGGCTGATGAATTAGCTTTTCTCTAACTTCTAAAATGTGTTTTTACTTTCTTATGTTTAGTTCATGATTGGTCTGTCCAGTGGATGAACACAAAAATATATATTGTAACATCCACTGCTCTATTAAGGTTTTTACAAGTTAACTACCCATACTTGGTGACCAAATTACATCCTATCTATTAAATTTTTTTTGTCAGAAAATTCAGTAGATTTAATGGATGCAATTATCTTTCCTGGTCACACAACATCCTTTCAACTAATGTAACTACTAAAATGATGGGATCAAGTAAGCCAGCTTTTAATTTATTTAAAAGGTGCCAGGGTTCTGTATTGGAATCCACTGGCCAAACCCCTTTTATTTATTTAATTAGGATGAAATTATCTGAAATCTCCTGAGGATTGTGTTTCAGTACAGCATCGGCAAAGGTAAATTATATTTTCAAATCTTAATAATTAACATTAATTAATTTTTTTAATAATCATTAATAATGCACAATGAATAGTTGGTATTAGAAATAAATATTTTTATTCTAACAAATTAAAATATTAAAAAAACACATTATTAATTAATTAATTGGAAAGATTACATGCACACCAATCCAGATGGAATCAATAAATAATAATAAAAAACAATTCAATAATTATAGTTCTTAGGTAAACAAGAGTCTCTTGAAGAATAAAATTTAAAGTCTTTATCGGGATTATTTTAATCTTATTTTTAAGAATTGTTTGCAAACTTTATGTCACAATCGGGAAACATTACTCTTAACTTACCAGTAAGATGGTGTAGGTTTATGGGATCCCAAGCACATAGGAATTGCCATTGATCTCTCCTTCCAGCATTTTCAATTATTGTTCCATTCTATAGCTGGAGAAAAAGCATTGTCGTGGTGACCTTTCATTGCAAAAAGCGGTCTTCACAAGGCTCCGTTTCCATGCTTGCATGATAGCTTGGTACAGCAAGTGGTGTACCTGTGCAGAAGTATATTACTGCCACAGGTTATGCTTGTGGAAACCTCCAATTCTGAGACATGTAACCAGAAGATAAAGAGAAGATCTAGATCGAAGTTGTCCTCCTCTTTTTATACCTCGATCCAGTTTTTGAAACTTCTGCACATCCTTTTGTCCTTTTATCAGCATATAAGATAATAATCTTGTACACTCTCTCTTAAATTTAAGTTACAAAGTCCTCCTTTCATAAATCTTTCTCCCATCTTTAATTAGTTAAAATATTTTTCTTTTAGCTTATCTGGATTAGTAATTTGTGTGTCTTTTGTTCTTTCCAATTTTTACCATTATTTTTAATTAGATACAAAAAAATATGGATGAAAATTTACTTTCATTGTACGTTTTAAAAAATAGATTATACAAACTAAAAAAAAAAATTAATTGCATCTTTTTAATAAGATCACTAAATTTACTTTTTTTTTTTTTTTGTTAGCTTTTAAATATCTTACCGAATGTCAATATATTTGTACCATATAAATAAACAGTACAATATATATATACTCTGAGGAATATATATGTGAAAAACACACATTCTGCATTATATGTGTTATCATTTAAAAATAAACGATCAGATTTATTAAAAAAAGAAACAAAATCAAATAAATGAGAATAGTCCAAAAGTAATAATTAATATGGAGTAGTTCTAAAAACATAGTTTTAAAAACAAAATAAAAAGATTGCTTATATTTTGATTTTAAAATATAATAAAACTATTTGTTAAAAAGAGGGCTGAGGGAAAATCTAAAATAGAATTAGAAAAAGATTTTAAACCTTTTTTTTTCTCTCTGTTTTAAAGAATAAATAAGTAAATATAGAAAGTTAAAATGAAGTTTTGTGTGTAAAAGGAAACTTTCAAAAATGTAATTAATTAGTTTATAAGATTTCGGATTGAAAATAAAATCAAAATCAATAGTTGAATTAATTTAAAAACTATACACTATCTTATCGAGGTAGTAAATGAATCTGAACAAAGGATTAAGGTTAAAGCAAATGTAAAAATAATTAAAAACAGATGAACTTAATTAAAAAATAAATTTAAGTGTGATAAACATTAAAAACTTATGGAAAACAATGAGAAAAAAAATGTATATAAAGAGCGAGTTGGCTATTGTTTTTCAGTCTGGTTTATAATAGACAGTTCACATTGCTGTTAGTTTGGAGTTCAGGTTCTTTTTCAAGAATGCAGAATATTCAGAAATTGTAAACACAGTAGTAAGCCAGTCAATTACTGCTGTGGGCAAAATTAATGCAGAAGCTATAGGAGTGTCCAATAGGGCTTCATGCCCCAAGCCTCAGCCATTAACCACCCTTCCTGAATCAATATCTGAAAGCAATGCTAAGATTGTGAAGTAGAATCTGCACAAACTCTCCTTTTCTCCCATTTTTTGATAAAAAACTGAAAGGAAAGCCATGGAACCATCATCGATGGAACCAAAAAGCCAACTGGTTAGAAACTGACAATCTTGAAAACATAGGTAAAGATACTTTAAATAACAAAATATATTTTGATCAATGTCTGTAGACCCTTTATTTTAAATGAAATGAACTTTAATAAATGAAGGACTATAAAATTTAGCCTGAGTAATTACTTATATGTTTTTATATGTAAATTTCAATATTATTATGTTATAATATAAATGTGTGTATTTGAATAAATATTGATGTTTGCTTAGTTGTTATTTTATCTATTCTCTCTCTCTCTTGTCACTGTGTTACCAGTAAATTAGTGTAAGGTTATTTTTTATGTTTTAAGTAAATGTGCTGGACCCTGAGACAGAGTGTGAGCTAGTCATAGGATATATCAAGCACTGGATTGTGTGCCTATCATTCGAAGCATGCTGACTATAACCTATGATTGGCTAGCATATGAGGTTGATCCTCAAAATAAATAAAATGCTTTGAATGGTAGGGGTTTGAACAGCATCATCCAAGGTGTGCCATCAATGATATTCTCTCCTCTGCTTAAAGGATTGGTCTGTTCACATGTTTTTCTTTAAATTATTATAAAAGAGGGGACTTAAAAAACAATTAAATTCATCATTTTTAGAGACCCAGATCAATATATATACCATGAAAATAATGTTTATTCATCAAAAGACCTAGAAGCTTAAAGTGCATTCACATTAAAACAATATCCTGTTTTTTATAATAGAGGACATTCATGAAGATGTGTGTATTGTGAGAGAATCTAGATTAGAGTGTTTATGCACTCAATACTATTTTTTGATTCAATAACAAGTTAGTAAAGAATACAGATCAAATCTAAAAATATATGATTTCTGATTAATTAATATACATATATTTCTTCTTCCTTCTCCTTTCTTTATGTATTGTTTTCCATATTTACATATGATACCATTTCCAACTTTTTTTCTAGTTTCTTAGATAACAAAATAAAAAACTATAACATAATTGTTGTCTACCTTTATCTAACATACTTAAAAAAAAACTTATACAATTTTGTTTTATAAAAAATATATAATATTAAAATATTAGATATATTACAATCAAAATAAATAAAATGTTGTAGATTTAACTTAAATTAAAAGCTATAGAAAATCAAAAAAGCATTACACAGGTTAACCTTTGTGCTGTCAAAAATTCTGGTTGATCAAGTGAGTTTAATTGGTCAATTACAAAATCAGCAGTAAAAATATATTTGTCATTTAATATTATATTCATTTTAGTTTACTTTCTAAAAATCAAATTAATAATTTGTTAGATTATGTAAATGAATGAAAGTTTTTCCAAAAGTACATTTCTATTTATAATTATAAAAATATTCTATAGTGGAAAATCTAAAAAGAATGTTCATTATCTACTAGAAAATGCTGCGTACATCATTGTTTACTTTCATAATTTATGTTTGTGTAAAAGTAAAAAAAAATTCCTAAAATCTTAACTATTCTTTTAAAATAATTATATTTTCAGCATATTTTATCAAAATAATTTATAATATGTAAAAAAAATACTCTAAAACATTCATTTTCATTTTGAAAATCAAAATAAAGAACTTGGAGTTGTCAAAATTGTTGACAAGCACTCCCTTTTGTTCAAAATGAGAAACAACCAATCAGCACCTTGGAAAGTCCACCTTCTCTCAGTGTTCTATCTTAAAATTTAAATATTATTCATTTTTACTTGTAAAATAATTTTAGAGAGAGCAGCATCTTATGGTACTTTTTAAGCTTTAAAATGACTATAAATTTGCTATGATAACATAAAAATTAACATTTTTTAGCCAATTCGATTATAATTGAAACAGATGGCAGACAGGTTAAAAAAAACAGAATAAAAAAGACTCTGCATGTGGATATTGATAAACCTTAGAATCTATATTCTAAAACTCAAGTTCAAATCTGTAGTAACATTAAGAAATTATTTTAAATAATTGAAAATATTTCCAATTTAGCTTAGTACTTTATCAAAGGCATATATTGTAGACAATTCCATCTAATTACCTAAAAGATAATTAAGTAAAAACAAATTTTAAATAGTTCACTGAAGAAGAGATTCTGCAATATCTCCTACAAAAATCAATACAGAACAAAATATTATCAAGTTTTCTATATGCGTAATAATTTTTATTCACTGTTTGTCAAGTAGTTCATCATTTCTAATAAGTTAGTTCGATTGAGAGTTGATTGTTAGCCTGCTACCTGATGCTAATTTTTGCTGAAACCTTAAAATGTTTTTTCTAGCCTCATTGTAATTCTAAGGTCATATGAATGACAGAAGTGTTATTCCTCCATCATCATTTGAAATTATCTAATGTTGACCAACAAGTTATGTGTATATATAAATTTGTTTAAAATATCAATTCACAAGTGTAAAGGCAAAAACATAATGTAAATATGGTATAAACTTCTATAATAGTGACATAGTACATAGTTTATATAAATAAAAATGTAATATAATTATAGAGATGCAGATTACTGTAATGTATATTTTTATACATCATAAGAGTGATATTTAGATCTATTTTTAAATAAAATCTAAAATCAATCACTTTTAATTGTTTAATTTTTTTTACTCACATATATTTATTAAATTATGATCTTTCAAAAAAAGTTTAATTGTTAGTAATACTTAAACCTTACTAGGATTATATAAAAAAAGGCAAAACAAACCTTATGATTTTCATTTTATGCTGAAAAAATTTTACATTACATTATAAATAAATTGTTTTTCTCTTCACTAGTAAAATATATATAGCCACAGGTATATAACAAGCCTGTGTTTCAGTTATTAAATTATAAATATGCAACTTTTTTTTTCGCATTAAATAGTGAAGCTATAATTTTACTCTAATTTATAATAGCTTTGCTAAGCGCTTTCGAGATTTCATATTTGAATCTCATAAAGCTATGAGTATGAGATTCAAATATGAAATCTCGAAAGCGCTTAGCAAAGCTATTATAAATTAGAGTAAAATTATAACTTCACTATTTAATGCGAAAAAAAAGTCGCATACTTATTATATTATAAAATTTTTATAAATAAATTATGAATATAAAAATAAAATATATTATTATTTTTTATTTAAAAAAACGAAAATGGCAAACAATAATAACTCTTCATATTATGAAAATGAAGGATGGATTAAGTAACAATTATAAAAAAAATATTAAAATGTTATGATATAAAACAAAATTAATTTGAATTTTTAAAGGTCTGACTAAAATCTTAAAAATAAGCTTTTGTTAATTTTCTAAACACAGTGAAATTCATCTATTTTTTTTTTTAATAATATTGGATTTTAACAATAATTTCGCACAACCTTCAGTAGAAGCAATTAAGTAAAGTACTCAAAAATAAATAATAAAATATTTTAATTTCATTTTTTATTAAATTATTTTAAGTTAAGTTTAATTAGAAATTAAAATAAATAATATTAAAGTCTGTTAAAATGTCTAAATTATAAAAATGTGCATAATAAAAGAAACATTATTAGATGTGTCTATGAAAGATTTCATTTTATAACTGTTCCTTTAAACATAATTTAGTAAAATATCTTTTAAATTGCATTGATGTAGCAGATAAAATTACATATATTATACACTATATTTTTTTTTGGAATAATCCTTTCATTTTTGTAAAATAGAACATGTGATATACTTTAAATTGAATAAAATATTTTATGTTTTTATTTTAATTTATTTAATGCATATATGACAATAAAATTGTATAAATTTTGCAATTTAATTATTTATATATTTTTCATTTACCAACTTTTAATCAGATATTTAAACATAAATGGTTTCTGATTTTATAATATATATATATATAAAGACTTTTATTCAATTAAATAAATAATGATTTTATAATATATATATATATATATATATATATATATATATATATATATAAAGACTTTTATTCAATTAAATAAATAATGCACTAAATACAGTTTTTTTTTTAAATTTTCAGCTGTAATTTTGGTTGTTTGAAGTAAAAATATGGTGTGATCATAAATTATTAATTGAGTTAATTAATTTATCGATACCTCATACTTTTATTTCAACTTATATATAAGAACCCTCATTATGGTTGAAGAAAGTAAATTATGTTTTTAGTTCATTACTCATGAAATTAAATATTTATATATATTATTGCTTAAGGTTTCGCACATGCGCTTTGCAGATTTTAACTATAAATGACTGAATACTAACACTTCAAACACATGACAAAGTCTTTGGCAAAGATAGAGTGGCCATCTATCTTTTCGAACCCAAACACTTTTGTATGGCAAATCTTAAGTGTTTGAAAGTGAAAGCGTGAAGATATTAAATAATCACTTTAAATTACTTTTACATGCTTGAATAAATGACGCTGGTCAAATTTACTAAAATTTATGATACGTCATTCTTATTTAAAATTAAATGTATGTAAATAAATCAATTATTTTATATAGCATGATGTTTATAAACTATAATATTTAAACATTGCGTTATATAAAATAATTGATTTATTTACATACATTTAATTTCAAATAAGAATGAAGTATCATAAATTCTAGTAAATTTCACTAGCGTCATTCATTCAAGCATGTAAAAGTAATTTAAAGTGATTATTTAATATCTTCATGCTTTCACTTTCAAACACTTAAGATTTGCCCATACAAAAGTGTTTGGGTTCGAAAAGATAGATGACCACTCTATTTTTTCCAAAGACTTTGTCATGTGTTTGAAGTGTTAGTATTTAATCATTTATAGTTAAAATCTGCAAAGTGCATGTGCAACAGCTTAATGCTGTTTAAATATTACAGTTTATAAACATCACGCTATATAAAATAATTGATTTATTTATATATTATTGTTGCAAAATATTTTTAACTGATGTTTTATTTGTATTATATATATATATATATATCAAGTCATATATCTCATAACTAATATAGGTGAATTTAAAGACATGTAGATGTCTGAAAATTTCTGATCTTCTTATTAAGAGTTAACTATCAGATAAATGCTTAGCCTGAATTGGTATTTTGAATCTGGTGTCCTAGCTCCTTCCTGAAGAGAGCCCTAGCTCAAAACTGGTCTGGGCATGGGGATAATCTTAGATAAAGATTTCAAATATGTTCTCTCATAGCATTTATCATAAAAAAATTAAACTTGTTTAGAGGTATTAGCACACTCTTCATTATATATATAACCTATTCATTTCATATATTAAATGTTTGCTGCAATAAATAGAGACATTTAAACTTAGAATTTTTAGTCTATTTGCATCTTACATTTCATCTCAACATACACATGATCACATGTGTGAAAAAGACAATTTCATGTAGAACAAGCACTTATCATTTGGGCCATATCAGAAGCTCTAACAATATTAAGATAGCTATTCCATAAACTTTAATGGATAGGCTTTAATCTTCTCACTTTTCCAACAATTCAACCATTCATTTCATTGAAAAAAAAAAAAACATTGATGAAATAGTCAAAGCCCTTGGTGAATTTAATATTGACTTTTTGTAACTATTTATATTCAAATTTTAAAATTGAGAATGTAAACAGTGTTGGTGTATTTTCAGTATATGAAATAAAATTCACATGCCTTAAAAATTGTTCATAAATATGTCTATGTTTATAAAAGCAGCATTTTTAGAAAGTAAGTTTTAGTTAACACTTAACAGCTACAATGTAATATTACAATACATTTTCATATTCGTTAATTTAATAAAATCATTTAAATCGAACAAATGTCCATCTCAATACCTTCCTATATATATCAGTATTTTGAAAAAAAAAATTAGTTTAAATTTTATTCATGTAATTTAAGTTTTATATCACTTTTTTTTTGAAATTTAGTCATATCTCATATCACTTATAGACTAAAGTCTAAATGTAAATACTTTTATTTCTCCAATTTCTATAAGTATGGTTTCTTTTTTTTACTTTTTTATATTAATATATATTTTTATAAGTAATATAAAGGCGAAAGATTTATGCAGAATGAACGGAAGCCAGAGCTTTTTATATTTACAATAATAAAAATCAATTTATTTTATTTTTATTATAATGAGGTAACAGATCCTATTTTTCCTAAAAGAAAGTACAAAACTAACTTCTTTTAGAAAGTAATATTTGATGTATTCTAAACAAAAAAAAAAATTGGGTTTCTCCATTATTTGCAATTTATAGTTATATTTTTTACATTTTTATACAAATATTACTTCTGATAATAACAGATGATTCGAATGAGTGTTAGTTGTATTCTAATCAAAAATAATTTAATTTTTTTCATTTTTTGTAATATATATATATATAGCAAAGAAATAAAGTCATATGTCACATGACCTAATTTAATAATCTTGTATTACAAATGTTATATAATGAGCATGTCAATAGCTCTTAACAAGCTTTTTAGAATATCCCTAACCTCAGAACAGGTTTTATTTTCTGGATTTCCTCAGTACACAAATATTATAATAGTTGTTAGTAATATTTACTAAGGCTGTAACCTCAAGAATGTGCACATGAAAATGCGATAGTAGGGACCTCTACAGGTCTTAACCACAAGCTTATGTTTAGGAAGAAAAGAGGGGAATCCTTCTTTACTTCAACCTACTTTCTATATAAATAGGTGAAGCTGAAGTGGTTAGATGCTTATAATAAATAAAATCAAATTTGGAATTTTAATTATATCATAAAATAATACTTTTCTTGTGATTAATATATGATACTGGTTGTAGTCTTCAAATTATAAAATGATGTTAGAGCCATTGCAAGTTAAATAATCAAATAAATTAAGATTTTATTGTTCGTATCTTTTTTTGTACTTCAATTAACTCTAAATACATTAAAATTTATTGCAAGTATATTTAAAAATATTACATTTATTGCATATGATGGAAAACTTAATAAACTAATATCAAAATGATTTAAAATTGGTTCCACCAACATTGCGAAAATAGATTTGGCTAAACAACCTTGAAGTAGTACATTATCATATTGGAATGGCATTAATACATAATAAGTCTACAAAATTTAAAAAAAAAGTAAACCATTCTACAGAAATATGTCAATTATATTTATTTTATACAAATAAACAATCAGAATTTTTAAATTAAATAAAAGCAGTTAAACATGATAGAATGTAATTCTATTAAAAAAATAAATGAGTAAATCAATGACTTTTCAGGTAAACATAATAGATAAAAATAATAATTTGAACAATAGTTTCAAATGCGCCACAGATGTTACAATTTTAAACATTTCATACTTACTATTTGCAAAATGTGTGTGGGCATATATATATATTTATTAATTTTAATATTCCCATGAATAAATTATGAATTTGTTATACTTCCAAAGCTTATGTGTAGTAAAAATATAATAGCAAAATAGCTGATATTTCAATAAAATAACAAACACTTTTCTCAGAGCCTCTTTCTCTTAGGAATGTATTTGTTATTGCACTAAAATGTTACATATTTAGCTATTATATTTTTACTACACAGCAGCATCATTGAAATAATACTATATATATATTACAAAGACATCAAATCATATGTCACATGATCTAATTTAACATTTATAACATTTATTACATATGGATTGAAGCAGTCAAATCTGTTGCACACATTAAGCTTCATTGTCTAGTGATGCTTGAAACCTTCAAACAGGGTTCGAACTCAGCTGTGTAATAATAAATCACTAGGGAATGCACGTATACATATGCATGTAATTGTTTATTTTTTTTTGTTAAGCTTTATTCTCATATAATATCAGTTTAGTTGTAAAACATATAAATTTCTATCACGGTAAACAATTACGCATGTGTGTGTGTGTGTAACAGATAAACATAGTAATTTAAAAGTGTTTATATTACATATGTATTTTTATTCATGTAATTTTCATGTAAGAGGAAGTTTGAGAGAGTAACATAAAAATTAGTAAACAAAAGACGTGCTTTATTGTAAATTCAGAAAAGATTTTTTATTTTTTGACATAAGTTTATTTTGAAATTCACATTACTTAAAATTTATCCTGTAGGTCTATTTTCAGCTTGAAATAGACCAAGATCAGCTCTCTCAAATTTTATCTTGTTCGTATTTTAAAATTAGAGGTATCACAGTTGACCATTAGTGGACATCTGGGGATTACTAGAGGCAGTCAGAACGAGTATGAATACAACCGCATTTTCTAGCTAAAAGACTCTGCATCTTATTTCTAAACATTGTTGCCAAAAGAATCTACATCACTCAGATTTTTAAAATGGATCATGAATAGAAAGAAAATTTGCTTCCCCGATCTCTCCGAGATTGGACCCATGCCAATGTACTCGTAAGCCATCGCCTCATGAATGCTGCCAAAATGAACTATAAAATACACTAGGAAAGGATAGTAACCACTATTTTGCCAAAATTATGCCAAATTAACTATATTTTTCCAAGATGAACTCAACACATGTGTACACGGCCATCAAATCGTCCAACAGAAAGGTAATTCCCCTGCTGCAATATGAACTCTAAAAACTTTCATTTAAATATTTTTATTAGTCGTAAACTGTAAAATTCAACCTCTAACTATGTAAAGTTATTTCACTTAAAGTAAATCTGTAATATTTCCATTTTGTAGTCTTTATTTTCTTTAAAAATGTAATTGCTTATTTTTCTATCAGTAATGCCAAGACGATTATTAACTGCTTAAACAATGACTTTCTTGTTGCTTTAATATATAAATTTTATTTGATTTTCTAAACTCGATTGCTGGGTTTTCACCTTGCTGTCTTATTATTTTTAAATGTCGCAATTTTAATTTGATATTCTGTTAATCATACCATTTTAATATGCTAATAATTCAATCTGGTGAATCAACCTTATCTTATTTTAATATTCTGCCATTATAGAATTTTAAATCGTAAACGTAAGCTTTCTTAATAATTTATAAAAATTTGCCCGGTTGAAAATATTCCTAATCTGTTTTTATCAATTTATACATGCTATCCATTATCATTTCAAATGTATTATTAATTATTATTTCATGCTATTGATTTAATATTAAGTAAAGTTAGTATTGAATAAATTGAATTTCAGATCCTTACCTTTAGTTGGTGATTCAGTATATAATTAGCCTGCCATCTAACGATAATTTAAGTAAATAATTTTTCAAATGTATTAATATGCGTTTAACGAAGGGAATCCTAATTTTCATTTTTATTATTGATATTCTAAATAATCTTTTAGGCAAATTGTGTGCCCTTTTTGGGATTGCTTATCTCTTATCATTTCATGACACTAGGTTTACTTACTTTATAAGGCCATAATAAATCAGTGTTAATACAGACCTGAAAGCCTTCGCAATGCTTCCAGATGATAATGTTCATCAATAAAATGTTGCTTTGTCATCTTTTCCTTTGTTACCAGAATAATTAAAGCACATTTCTTGGCAAAGTGTGGAGGCCAACTCCAATGGTTGTGTTTGGTTACAGTAAGCTCTATTATGGGTTAACATTCGGAATTCACGGACCCATAGTATCTTGCCAACCATGTCTTTGGATGCTATCTGTCACAAGCACAGATGAGCTCACATTTTTTTGTTATCAAGTTGATAAAACTTTTCGCCTTTCCTTACATTATCAATCGGTCTGCACGCTGTCATTTATACTTCCTCATATATTTTATTCATCTGTAAGTCGTAATCCTATGATTTCTTAAGCTATCCCACGTATCCATGTTATCATATAAATTTAGCTAGCCCTATCATTTGTTATAGCCTATTAGCGCCATCTGCCTTCTCATTAAACCACCTAAAAAAAGTTGAAAATTAACTTCTAATAAAGCCTATAAAAGTCAGATCATGTGACTGAATGTAGAAATAGCGATGCTCTTTTCTATTCAAATGTTAATCGTAAATGTTGAGTACATTTTATAATTTCCAATATAATTAATCTGTAATTAATATAACTATGATAAAATCCATGTATAATTATTAAAATTCGTTAAATTATTTGTTGTTTACATTATCATAGAGTTCATGATAGAAGCCCTGTATATTATTGAAATCCGTTAGATTATTTTTATTAAAATTATCATAGTGTGAATAATAAAAGTCTCGTAAATCTTAGATCTTATATTAGCATATTAAGCCGCATCATTTTGATTAATTACTATCATCATTAATATGTGTATTAGGTATTTGCATATCCATCAATCCTTAAGTTATGTTGCTAAGGTGAGTATGGAATGCATACATAAATATGTGAAACCCAGGTAGAGTATTCATTATGTATAATCAGATTTATGACATGTTTAAGTATTTGTATCCATTTGCTCATATACTAATTTAATATTATTAATATTATTGTTAATAAACTCACAGTTAATAATCTACTCTTTGGACATGTTATTAATTCATGCATGCACATCTGTTATTATATTGTGTCATTCTTTAGTTAATCATTAGATCTCTTGTGTCTCTGCTGATGCTCTGGGATGGGAATTGTTAGAAATTTTGTTTGCTATTGTCAGAAGTGTTGTTTGTAATGTTATAGATTTGGGAAATGGGCAATAGGGCAGAGTGCATAAGTATTCCTGACCTGTGTATCTTGCATATGATTAAACTCTAGGTACTTTTGCTTAGATGCTAATTCTTGTTAGATGAACATACAATTCTGCCTGGTACAATATATATATATATATATATATGTAATTATATAACTGAATATTTGTAAATAGAGTAACTAAATAATTAAAAATTTTATCCACTTAGGAGCGCATTCGATTATCCCAATAATCTGTGTCAACTAAAGCTTTGAAATGCTAACTTTCCCACAATTCCATGATCTTAACATTTTCTGCTTGCCTGTTAATTAAGTCATGTTTATATTTGTATATTAGCATAGCTTCCTTTATTTTTCTTTTATTGTTATTTTTTTCAATTTGCAATATAAACATGACTTAATTAACAGGCAAGCAGCAAACGTTAAGATCATGGAATTGTGGGAAAGTTAGCATTTCAAAACTTTAGTTGACACAGATTACTGGCATAATCGAAAGCGCTCCTAAGTGGATAAAATTTTTAAGTATTTAGTTACTGTATTTACAAATAATCAGTTATATAATTACGTATATTGCTTTAAAAATACAGACATCGAATAATAATATTATTACATATATATATATGATTAATACCCTGATATTAGTATATTGAGCATATGAAATAATAATCTTAATTCAAAACACAAAATATTAAGAGTATTTGACATGATCAATATACAGTGTTTAGTTGTTAATCTAGTTATTATATAATATTAACCACTGGGAAAAGGTTGGGTGTGTGTATGTAATACAAATAAAATGTCCGCTAATTAAAAAAACTAATGTAATAACAATTAAAATAATAAATATAATGGTATTTAACTATTATATACAACCTTTCAATCTGCAGAAGTAAAAATAATAGTGATTTAATGACTGCTTCAGTTTTTCGTGGATCATGAAAAAACATGTAAATATAAATTTAAGTTTGATATTGAAAGTGTTAAGATTCTTTATGAAAAGAAAAACTATAATAAAAGAATAATTAAGGAGGCAATATTAATACACAGAAATAAAATGAATATAATTAATAGACAAGCTGCTAATGTTAAAATTTGGGCTTAGTGGAATTTAAGTTAGTGACATTTGTTTCCGTTATGTTTTTTTTTTTTAATTTAATAGCAGGTGAGGAGGGTTAATGAATTAACTGAAGTACTTCTACCAATTGAAAGAATGTAAATAAAAATTAATTACTGTTACTTTTATTATATATATATATATATTATAAGTCAATTTCTATATTTCTTAATTACTGTTACTTTTATTATATATATATATATATTATAAGTCAATTTCTATATTTCTTCAAAGCAATATACAGAATCTTATAATTAAATTTTAATAAATATGATAATCAAAAATTTTAAAAAGTACAAAAAATATAATCATCACTTAGGAGTGCTTTCGACTATCCTCGTAGTCTTTGTCAACTAATACTTTGAAAGGTTAACCATCCCATAATCCATGATCTTAACATTTGCTGCCTGCCTATTGATTAAGTCTTGCTTGTATTTATATATTAGAATAGCTTATTTTATTTTCCTTTTATTATTATCTTTTTCAATTTGCAATATATGTAAAAATATTGCAAATTGAAAGAAATAATAATAAAAGGAAAATAAAGGAAGCTGTGCTAATATATAAATACAATCAGGACTTAATCAATAGGGAGGCAGCAAATGTTAATATCATGGAATTATGGAAAAGTTAACCCTTCAAATTATTAGTTGACAAAGACTACGAGGATAATCGAAAGCACTCCTAAATGACAATTAAATTTTTTGTACTTTTCAAAATTTTTGATTACTGTATTTACTAATATTTAATTATAAGATTCCATATATGTAAACTTTAATACAATAAGTACATAAATTTAAAAAATCCAAGATAATATTAATTACATATAGTGATTATATTTTTTAAATATAAATATTCATGAATTTACTACAAAAAATTAAATTTACATTAATTTTTATATGACAAATTTTACTACTGTAATTGTCTCAACATATTAAGATGTTTAATATAATGTTATATACAAAACAAAAACCACTCATTAACACTTTTAATAGTCAATTATAGCTAAAAAGAATATCTTTTTAAATTTATACAAAAATAAATAAAAAGTTGGGGGGGGGAGTAGGAGGGGAGCAAGTTGGAGGAGGGGGTACTAATTCTTTTATAAAATTAAAAAAATAAAAATAAATAGTTACTGATTTGTCAAGCATTGGTGGTTGAGAGGTCAGCGACAGCTACTTTACAAGCAGTTGTCCTGGGTTAGCGGGTTGGCTTCCCGGCTGATGCTATGACATATGAGAAACAAAAAATAGTTACTGATTTTCTAAATTAAAAGTGTTAATAAATAAATAATGAATATAATTTTATTAATATTTAATAGGTTACAAATGTCATTTTTAAATTTAAAAATATAACCATGCAAATAAATATTGTATCAGAACTATGATTTGTTAATAATATATATATATATATATATATATATATTATACATATCATAATATATATATATATATATATATATATATCAATATTTACATATTATACCCGCTGCTTATGTTTGCAATGATAGAATGCCGTACCATTCTCCATTGGGGGGGAGGGTTGCAATGGCAGAATTCTGTAGTTGTAACTTTTTAATATGGCATTTGGCCATCAGAAACACCCTCCACCCTCACAATGGAGGAAAGTATGGCATTCTGCAATTGCAAACATAGGAAGGAGGTCTAACACATAAGTACGTATACATTATTAAATTTTAAAAAAACATCAGCATGCAATGAAAGTTCATTTTTATATTATATATTTCTATGGTTCTGAGTTTGGGGAACAAAGAAAAAAACAATGAGTATCAAAAAATAATATCCATGTATCCAATAACTATCCTGACTGAAGGTTGCGATATTTGGTTATAAGAGTTCATTTTAGAATCTCAATACTTTATAAAATAATAAAAACTTGTCAAAATTTTACCAACTTATTATTAGAAAATATATGTTTATTTGTGTTTTTGTTTTATTTGGCATTATATAAATATATGTTTTTGTCCCTTTGAACAAATTATATATTATTGCACAGCAACTTTATGTTTGTACAATGCACTTATATCCATGCATATATATGCTGTATTTTAAATACAAATCATTATGCAATTAAATTATTTCTTTTTTTTCCTGTGTCATAGCATCGGCCGGGAAGCGAATCCACTAACTCGGGACAACTGCTTGTAAGGCAGCTGTGCTGACTACTCGACCACCAATGCTTGACTAATTTTTTTTTTTTGATTGCATTTATATTTTGGTATGTATTTAATTTACAATATTTTTATACAAATATTGAAACATATGTATATTAATAAAAATGTAATTTTATATAAAATGTCACTTTTATTATTTTATATGATTAAAAAAAATTCAGTTAAGTTTGAGAACAAAATAAACACAAACATTACTTATTAATAATTTTATTTTAAATAATTTACTAGTTTCTAAAATTTTAAAAAATTAAATTCTTTATTATTGTAATGAGTTATAAATATTTCTATTAAAGTAAGCTATATATCAATAATAACATTTGAACTCCAGTCTTTATTATAAATGAGCATCAATATTCTCTTAACTAAACATTTAATTTATTCATCATAAATCTTTAGTAATTAATTTTATTTTTATTATATTTGTAAAATCAAAACATAAAGACAAAAAAAGCATTTTGTTATTTATCTTAAAAATTGTATTGAATTATATATACTGATTTTTTTAATTTTTAAGGATTGAATTACTTTTTAAATGCTTTTTTATTAACTTATTCTATCTATGTCTCTTTTGAAGTTTTAACAAAAAAATCTCCCATTTAGGACTCAAACTCACATTTTTACCTTTCCCAAAAATGCTCCTTAATCATTAAGGCAATAAAAATATTACTTTTGTAAAAGAAAATGTTGTTAGTATTGAATTGCCTCATTAATTAATAATAAATATTGTCTACTACAATCTAAATTATTTTTCTGAAATAATAAATACTTTATAATTATTTTGTGGAAAAAAAAATAAACATGTAAAAAATATTAGAGAAGTATATGTTTAAAAAACCAATACATAAATATTTTTATATAGTAGACAATCATATGATATTTAAATTTACAAATTATTTATTAGACGGCATATTTTTTTATTTTCATGTCTTTTTATTAAATTTTATTTTTTGTCACATATTTTGTAGTTTTAACATTTTTTAAAAATAATATGTAAATATAACTAAAAAGTAAAAAAAAATAAGATGTAAAAAAAGATTTTTTAAATAATGCTTTTATGTAAATAGATGACTAAAAAATACAAAATAACAAAGTAATCCTTTCTTGGTTAATTTGCCATACTTGTAAAATATCAGAGATCTTAAGAGCTTAGACTTGTTATAAGACAATTGGAAATTGCAGAAATATTGTGATTTCATAAAAACTTTTGAGACTCAAATAAATTATAAAAATGAAAAAGGCCTCAAATGCTTTTATGAAATGACAATATTCCTGAAATATTTAATTGTTTTATAAGAAACCAAGATTCCTAAGATCTCTGATATTTCCCAAGAATGGTAAATTAACCAAGAGGGGATTTCTTTGTTTTGTACTTTTGGTTTGGTTATTTGTATAAAAACATTATTTTAAAAATATATTTCTTTACATCTTATTTTTATTCATAATACTCATTATATTTGTAATATTTTAAATTTATATTATTAAAATGCTTTAGATGACATGTGCTTTTTTTGTTTAAACAAAAGTAGAGCAGTGTAAAATTAAAGATTTTGGATTGTTTTTAAAGTGACTATAGTAAAACAAACAAAAAAATACATTGTAAATTAAATGGAACTAATGAATTTAAGTTGTTGCTCAGTTACATAAGTCACATGATCTTCCAATCAGCCAATCATATATTCATTTTTATTCACATGCAGTTTTTAATGGATTTATTATTTTAGTTTTGCAATATTCCTCTGTATAATTGTTATTAATTACCTAAAAATGATCTAACTTTTCCTCCTTTTTAATTACTTAAAACGGTTATCATTTTTGTTTTTTTAAATAATTAAGAAAAAATCAATTTTTATGAAGAAATTTAATAGTGACATTTCAAAATGATTGAGATTATTTCTGTAAAATAAATAAAACCAGAAGTAAAGAAAGGAAGGGGGTAATTGTTTTTTTTTTGAAATATTATTGATAAATATATAGAAATTATTTAAACAATTATAAATACATTCTAAATTTTATGTTCACGAATTTGAATTTTTAAAAATTCGTGTGTATGCATATATATTATTTATTTATCATATAAATTTTTAATGATTAATTATAAAAAAAATATGTAGAGATTTCTGTTAAAGGCTAGAATTATCAGTGGCTTTCTTAAATCCTTTATTTTTGCCACTTCCAAAATTGCATGTAGCGTTGTTGGCTGAGAGGTCATCGCACCTGCCTTGCAAGCAAGTAGTTGGTTGCAGATGGGTGTGGGTTTGCATCCCGGCTGATGCTATGACATATGAAAAAAAATAAATGGAATTTATCAACATTTCAACTTTTAATTCAAAGATAATTAATTTTATTAACATTAATCATCCCCCATCCTCTTTTTTTTAAAGATACTTGTGAGTTTTCATGTCAACAAGATGGCAGACCATATTTTTGATAATTCTGCTGTTTTGGGGGCCCCAAAAATGTTTACAAAAAAAAAATGCCTGCTATAAAATGTATTTAATAATTTCTTTTTGTTTTTTATTACTGCTATTTTAAAAAAATAAGTCATTATGAAAAAATTAATTACAATATTTACAGTTTTTATTTTTTATGGATTAACTTATTAACAGAAAAATGAAAAAAATATATAAATACAATATTTACACATTAATCTTGGCGGCAGTATGAAATAATATTGTAACCATTAATGCATGTATTTGGGTAGGGCAGGATCTGTTATCTTTGGAAATAATCCACTACATCACATTGTGTGACAGGAGGACCTCAAATTTTTATTATTATGACAATTTACCAAAAAACTATTGACAAAAAGAAACATCCTGAATTGAACAAAAGTACAACAATGTTAAGTGTGTTTCATTGCTTCCCCCATTATGATATAATTTTAAAAAAAAAAAAAAAATAAAGCTTATTAAAGAAATTTATCAGAATTTAAAATTTATTCCTTCTTTAAATTTAAAAATAAATATATTAATTTTATTTTAATTTAACAACTAATATATCCTTGGTAGATAATAGGCCACTGGAACTGTACATTTATCAAAAATACAGAATGCCATCTTGGGTTTACTTGAAAACGCACAAGTATCAAAAAAACATATTGAGTTTAGTTACTAATATTAATTCAAGACCTGATTGTGAGCTTATCATATCACAAATTATTTCTCTTTAGTAATGATGACGTTGAAAGTATTGATTTGAACAATCATATTTCCATTTTTAAATTATAAATCAACAAATTCTTACTATAGACATTTCCCCTTTTGTTTTGTTTTATTTTTTCTTTGTCTTTCTATCTATCTTATATGTTTCATACTCCACATATGCACTCATTGACTATAACAACCTTTCAATAAATACATAAATGATAACTAATCACTTTCATTGATTAGAAATTATCATATTCATTTTAATTTTATATGTAGAAATTATTGTTTTTAAGTTCAAATATATCTTTTTTTATTTATATAAGCATAATGTTATCTTTTTTAATTAAATATTCTCTTCTCCATTCATCAAATGTGTTATGCTTTTTAAAATCAACAATATACACTAACACACAATAGGTAATCTATAAATATTTTATTTAGTATAGTTATGTTGCTTATCAGAATGTCGAGCAAATTACACACCTGTATTTCATGTACACTCTACAGTTATTTTTCCTAAAGCAAATTTTGAAATCATCAAGCTTTCTCTTTATATCAAATTTATTATAATTTCTTTAAATAATGCCAGAATTATTCACTATATATTTTCTTAGTAATTTTCAAAAAACAGTTGTTAAAGACAAAGAGTTTTTTTTTTCAAAAATACTATCATAAAAATAAACCCTGGTTTTTTAAATCTTCTGTTCTAAAAACACAAGAATTAAGCTTCTGATAGAATTTTAGAAATATGATTAAGAATTAAAATAAGAATATAAGAGAAGTATAAACAGAATAGGTTTAGTGATAATTCTACAGTAATGCACAAACCAAAAAAAAAAGTAATACTATGCATAACTTTTAGATATACAATTATTGTTTGGAACCAATTATTTTAATAAGACTGAATTATTAATCACTTTATATATTTCACCCGTGAATAATCTATATGACAGTTAAGAGATATTTGAGAATTATACTAAACTGCCTGGGTGTAATATTTTTATTCAATTAATCCATGATCCATGTAATATTTTAATGCTTTCCAAATGTAGGACTTAGTTAAGACACCAAAGCTACTAAATTTGATATTTTGCCATTGGTGTAAACCGTTATTAACAACTTAAAATAATAAAAAGATGACTTATTAGTGGTAAACTTTCCATTTTCATCTTGGGTCATAGTGTCTAAAAATATTATGTGATGGGTTTTAATTATTGGGTAGAATCCAAACAAGTATAGTCATATATCAAATGATTTTAAATTATGGATAGCTACAGTTTAAGTTCAGAGATCATACAATATATAAAAACTTTTAATTTTAATGACTATTTTCTTTTATATAAAGTTAATTAGGTTTTTGAAAGTATTGATTGTATATTAATTATGTCTAATAAATTACTTATAAATTAAATAATTAATTAAAGAATATATTTTAAATTTATTTATGAATGTTAATAATATAAAACAGTAAGTTTATTTTTTAATTAATAATTAAAACTATTGAAAAGTTTAAATTATTATGCTATGAAATTATGGTTATATTTCATTTTATGAAATTAATTATATTTAATTTTTTATTTAATTTTATAAATAAAACTAAAAATATTCAGTAAATTATTTTTATTATAAATAAAAAAAATCGAATTTATTTTTTAAATGATAATTAAAATAAATCTTCCATTTATATAGTAATGTTTAAAAAATATAAATTAAAGAGAAAAAGTAAAAAAAGAAAATAATCAACATTTTTTTTAATATTTGATTTTAAAATTACTTTTTATAATTTATTATTTTTATTATTGAATATTTAAAATCACTATCAAAGTAAACATTTAATTTAGTTATACAATTGAGTATATGGGAATATTTGAATTTTTTAAAATATTTTATGTATGCAAATATGTGAGTGGAAAACACAACAAAAATTTGCATTTGATCACCATCGCCATTGGTAATTAGCTATCGTTTTCTATCTCTTAATAAAATTTATACAAACATTTCAATATTTTAAGTTTTCATAATAAACATTAGTGATTTCTTTGTACCATGAATCAACACATTCTGTTAGTTGGGCAAATATTTTATTCAAAATTTTTTTAAATAAGTTATATCATATTTATAAGCTAGTAATGTATATTTTCATTAAAGCCTAAATGTATTGTCACATGAACAGATGGTATTTTAATGTAATCAAAACAAAACAGATATAACTATTGCATAATACAAAAAAACAGATGAGAGGTGTGTATAAAAGGCTATTTCCTTATTAAATACAGAACAAAAATATATGGGTCTACCATTATAAGTCTACTCAGTAAGTTTTGTTATAAAATTATTGAGTAATGGGATTTTAAAAGTCAATGTGATTCATATGAGAGATTAATTCAAAGAAAAAGAAAATAAGAAGAATTAAATAAAGTAATGCAGAAAACAGAAAGATAAGAAAACTAGATGATGTGGTATTCAAAGCAGAAATTATAGGGAAATATGCAAAATTTGGTGTAAAAGAAAGAAAATAGATTAATGATAAGATATAAAAATTAGATTATTATATTACCAATTCAGATTAACTATCTATAGAAAATAGCAAAAATTTTAATATTTTATAAAACAATTGTATACAAATTATGTTTAAAGAAAAGGGAACTTTATTGAATCTAGAAAACAGGTTACATTAATAAATTTTTATATACATGCATTTACATTGATATTTCTGAGAATTATATATATTGAGTTTAAGTTCTTTCCAAATTCTTACATATATATACAGGATGAGCAATGGATTGTTTATCCTTAGTTATCGTTTATTGATTCCTGGATTTTTTGCTGTCCATTTTCTTGCTCTCTTTTTGAATCTGTTATTGATGAAAAGCACTAAGTCACATATATATATAATATTTTTTTATTTGTCTTCAGGTTTGTATGCTCATGTGTGTTAGCACATTTTATATTTTACACTTTAGAACAATTAGCCACAAAGTTTAAATTGTTTGCTCATTTCAATTCTATTATATAAGTATAGCATGTGTGTGTGTACATTTGCAGCTATAGAGTAATGAGTGAATACAAACTTGATTTAATAAGTAGAGACTGAATTGAGAATAACAAATTCATTAACATTTATTAGAAAACAAAAAAATAAACTCAAAAATGTTTTAACAATATATATAAAAACATTATAATTATGGGTGTCAACAACGAACTTCTATCATATCAGTAATTTAACAAGTTTATGTTGCCATACCTATAATCCCCTTAATAGAAATTCATGCTAATGACACAAATTATTTACAAAGTTCAAACAAAAATTAAAACAAAAATAAAATTGATTTAGCTATATGTGAATCTAAGTAGCTAAGTCAAATTTTTCCATTGGCATGTCTACTTTGCATCATGGTCCAAATCCAGTGTTTTGTGCTTGATTTTCTTAGGATATCCTCCCCCCAAATCTATGTACAGTTCCTAACATGATAGTAAAGATTATTCACCCAAGGAGATTAGTTATTTATACAGAACAAATATAATAACTGTTAATTAATATGTAATAAGCAACATAAACCCTGTCCTGTTATAGTGTGTGTATTTAATGTGATATCATAACAAAATCTTACTTTAGTACCATGTAATTAATGATCAAATGTCACATTGTCACTATGAGTGGAGAAAAGCTAATCTAAACTTTATTTACAAAAGAAAATTTCAACTAAAATTAACCATCTCTGCCCTACTTTCAATTTCTAGTTAAAAATGAACTCTCAAAAAAAAAAAACTAAATCACAAAAGTTTTACATTTCCAAGTATGAAAAAAAAAAGAAATATGTGTTATAATTTTATGACTACTTTTGTAAATATTTTTTTTTAAATTAAAAATTCAGAATTCCTTTAAATTTATTTGATTAAAGTTGATGAGCTGGCAAAAGTACTTCATATATATATAGTTCATGCATTATAAACAGTTCTGCTTAACCAAAGTGTAGGTCACTCATTGCCATCTGTACATTGCACACTTGGAACAATTCTGCATTCCCTCACCCAGTCTTTCCACAGATCCATAGATAAGCACTTTATTTTGGACAAAAGATGTTTCTTCAGCATTTCTCACACTTCTATGGGAGGAAAACAATGATCCACCTATGATATTAGCAGTTTAGCCAGAAAACATTGCATGGTAATTAATTATATATAATGTTTTTAAATCAGCTACAGTTTGCATTTTATAGATTTTATACACAATAAAAGATTATTTCATAGTTTTACTTCAAATACTAGTGATCTTTCTTATCCTTCAGTTTGTGTTCAAATAGAATTGTTATAATTATTTTATTTAATATCAGTTCAAAACAATTCTCTGATTTTATTCAATCACATGAAATTCTCTATTCCCTTCACTTCAAATATTTCTTTGACTTATTGTGATCCTTGTAAGATGGTCAGAATGGAATTGATGAATGGTGAGTTTATGCCAATAAGAATGATATACAACTTGCAATTCATAAGAAGATTGGTGAATGAATACAAAAGAGAAGGTAGAATAATGGTGTTAGTGAGGATTTGGATATGTAGATTAATTGAGAGGGAATCAAAAGCTGGTTGTATGTCAAGATGAGCTGCAATGGAAGTGTCTTATTTTATTAAATTGAGTTTAAAATTGTCATGAATAAGGGTGCTGCTTGGCTCATGGAGGAATTTTTGATTTACTGCAGACATGACAATAATGGAAGGATGGGGAAAGAGATCAATTTCATTCTTTATTACCTTCTCAAGTATTTTTTTGGCTAGTGGGTCCATGGAAATAGATTGAAGGTTGGTTAGACCAGATATAGATTCAGGTTTTTTAGTGAAGTGCACTAT
Source organism: Epiperipatus broadwayi (assembly GCA_028023455.1). NCBI lineage: Eukaryota > Metazoa > Onychophora > Udeonychophora > Euonychophora > Peripatidae > Epiperipatus > Epiperipatus broadwayi. The sequence goes on from JAQFVV010006551.1 coordinate 775,955, forward strand.
TGCAATTAAATGTAAATGTTTTACACCATATACCCACTGGGATATGGTCAGGCCTTGAAAAATATAATTCAGTAAAATAACTATAAGGACTCAAAATGACTCCAAAGATTTTTTAAGACCTAGGGTGACAAGAACTTTTAATTTGTAGTTTCTGTTGGTCAAAATTGTGTATGAATGGAGAGAATATATTCTCAGTCTGAAGTTTTATTTTTAAAGTGCAGGTATATAAAGTTGAACATATTATGTCTGGTACATATGTCCATTTCTGTTTGAAGTGCCTTAAGGACTTTTGATGATGATGGATGACCCATTTTCCATTGTAAATATGCTCACATTCAGGTATGATGTTAAATTAAGCAAATATTTTTAATGGTAAGGTAGTTTTTCAACTGCATGCAGACATAATGATAAATTTGCATAAGACTGAGTAAATGTTGGTGTGTTTGGTGGTTGTGATTAGTAGTAGCATTTTGCTTAATTAACTCATTGGCCAATGTTAGAAAATGTGAGGAAGAGGGGAGAATACCATATTAAGTGTTGTATGTTAAATGATTCTATTAAATGGTAATATGTGTGGGAAAGTAAGGTAATTCTGAACTAGGTCTATAGCCATTTGGTGAAGTTTGTTTAACATGGTATATGATTTGAGGAAAACATAACCTCAACAGTAAATGAGGAAAAAAATACATGGAATTGTTTAATGTTGTCTAAAGTTCATTAAGGTTAAGTAGGCTGAGTGATATCGGAATGGAGTGGTGTTAAGTTTAAGGTTCTATTAAGTGATGAAATGTTGGAGAGTAAAAATATAGATTGATGAGTGTGGCATTCCAGTTGTTGTAAAATGTGATTGACCAGGTGATATTAAAACCCTGGGCATTTGTTAGTGGGATGTTTAAGAGATGAAGTCATTTATTTATAAAAAATGTATAATCCAGAAAATGAAATCCCTTATTGATATGGTCAGGTATAGATTAGTTTCAAAAATTGAATTGATGTTTTGGATAATATATGAGATGACTGTAAGTCAAGGCAAAATATAGATGAATGCCATATTTAGTTCTGCTATATGGAGTTGAAAAGTGGTAATTTGTAAGTGACCATCTATAAATAGTATTTTAAATTATGTAAATGGGTAATTGGAAGTGATGAGAATACCAATGCCTACTGATGATAAGGAAGTATCTCTACAGCAAATGCACAATTCATGTCTATGGAGATAAGCAGTGAGGTCATGTTGAGATCTACTGTAAATTTTGGATTAGAACAATTTGAGGACATGAGGTTGAATGATAACAAGCCACTTCTAGAGTTTGTGTAGCTTTGATGGTGAATTGAGGCCATGGATATTATTTTTAATTTCATGGAGTATAAAGATAATTAATGCTGTCAAGGGAGAGGGTTAAGCAAGAATCTTTGATATGGTATGTGAAGCTGCTGATATGGAATATTAATGAGTGTGATTGTGTGATGATCAATTGGGACTGAGGGTAATTGATTAGCTTAGTTGGATAGATTGAAATATTGCTGTTGCTGATTCAGAAGACAAACAAGATGTCATCAAGGTTTACATTGAAGTGGTAGTTTGAATGGTCTTGTAGGCATTGTCAACAATCTCAGTGATGAGTGGTATGTAATCTGGATCATTCGTTTTTGATCTTTTTTGTTGAATATTTTTCTTGCCCTTTTCAGGTTTTCTTTGGGTTTTATTAAGGGGGTTATGGTGGAGCTGTGTCCATGATATTTATTGAAATTTCACTTACTCCTTTGTTATGTTAACTCTGTGCCAAGTTTTAATGTGGGTCTATCTCATGGTTGTGTTGGGCAATTGTGCTATATCCTAGCATTCTTATTTTATCAGGGTTCATTCTGGATGAAAATAGACTGTGAGTACACAATGAACATTATGAGACATTTGTTCTTGTTTAAGAATAGGATCCATTGACAAAATTGTAAATCTGTGGAGTGAAGAAATTGTAGGGAAGTTACTGATTATTCAGGGTGGCTGTTGATGCAGGCACCAGCTGATAAGTGGTAAGATATTAAATGGTGACATCTTGTATGATAAATTTGCTTGTGGTGTAGCTAGTGATGAAGGTGAGACCAGTATGTTAAAGAACTTAGTTACAAGCTGACCTTGCAGGCCATGACATAGCACTGAAGTTTTAGGCCATAAATGTAAAACTTAAAGTCACCTCTTGATCAAGGACTTGAGTAAGGATCATATCCAAATCAATCTCTGGGTGCAGTTGAATCTTTAATTTGTAACCATTGCCTGGAATAGTGCAGTGGTATTCTTAATAAGAGTTGATTGAAAAAAAATGACTTTGACAAAGAGATGGATCATTAAAGTAATGTGTGGTATATCCAAAATACACATTTTTCAGCACCCTATTGGTGCAGTTGTTCTGATTTGGATTAACTGTTACCAGCACATAGTTCCCAAAGAAAGAAAATTAAGTGGAAAAATGAACTAATATAAGCATAAATAATAATGATAAAAATAATGTATAAAACAGATAAATGTATAAAAATAAAATTATATTATTTAACCTAGATATTACTGGATTACTAGTAGTCTTATAAAATTCATGAGTATAAATTTAACTTAAGTACCAGAGAAAAGATGGTGAAGGGGGTATTATTTTCCAGAAAAGTTGAATTTTATAGTTGTACTTATGTACAAATGTATGTAATAGTTTTTATGTCTTCATTTAGAAGTTTTGTTAATCTTGATCTTGTAGAAAGAATTTGTCCTAGTATTTTTTATATTGCGAAGTGCATTCAATTGTATGGCATATTTGTCAGTGGATAGCAGTTTGTTGGTTTTTCAGCAAGTAAAGTTAGTCATTCAATGGGTATAGGTTATATATTGGAAAGTGAAGTTTGTCTCTTGACACATTAGCTGCTCATAATTGTTAACATAACTACTGCTAGCAGAAGTTCGGGATACCACATTGCTACACAGACAACGATGACAATTTCAATAAAAGCAGAATCGACAGAAGAATGAAATATAATTCTAAGCTGATCTTTTTATAGCACTAAACTTTTAATTAATTGGCCCAAATTTCCAAAAAATTTTTAATTAACAAAGCCTGTGATTGGCTGTTTACATTTTAAAACCTAGATAAGCCAATAATTAATTATTTCATCAATAGTTTTACTAGAATTTTCTTAAGCCTTTAAACCAATAATTATTTCATCAAAAATTTGTTTAATTAGATAACTATGTAATACTTGGAATATTAAAATCAGAAACATGGCTTAATAAAAGAAAATTGATTTTTAAAAAATTTCAATTAATAAAACAAAATAATTAAGAATTGATAATAGTTTTAGAGATTAAGTACGTTTCTGTAATATAAATTTTAAAAAGATTTATAATAATTTTCATTACCAAGTGTTTTTGTTCAAACTAAACTAATATTGACTAATCTTAATAAACCCAGAACTCTATCGATGTGTGCACATATATATTACATGCATATATTTTAAGAAAAGAGCTGAAATTAAGTTTGTGCTTTGCTAACTATGAAATATTTTAAATTAACTTAAATATTGAGATAGAAAAGATCTACCTCAATATATATATATATATATATATATATATATGTGTGTGTGTGTGTGTCCCTCACCAAAGGGAAACTGAAGTAAAGAATCTGGCTAACTAGGATATAAGTATAGTAAACTACAGTCTAGTTACATAAACAATAACTATTAGAAATAATACTATTCTGACTAACTCAAGATATACTACTAATATACAGTATCTAATAAAAAAGCAATATTTTCCAATAATTAACTATAAGAAACTTATTAAGTTAAAATATAATAACACTTAGGTTCACAATAAATAATTAGGTTCCAATTAAAATACTTAACTCATTTATTTTACTAATAAATTTAATTTATGACTAGCTCATTATTATAAACAAAATATGGTTCGATTAAATAACAAATATAATTATCAAAACTCTTCACATGAGACATTCAGCAAGGTACAATCGATTAAACATTGAGTATATACCCCTAAAGATATATTCCCAATAACATAAGAATATTACCCTACCAAATTCACATAATATTCTCATGATTTTTAAACACACAAATAATTCTGACATACAACTTACAAATTTATTTTAGAAATAACAATACATTAATTACTACTCCTCTAATAAAATACTAATTGAAAATTTAACATTAACTGATATTTAAACGACTCCCAAATGTTGAAATATTACAACCTTTAGGCCAAATCTCTGGTAAAAGAGCATCTTCGATCACTGACACAGACAGAGATATATAAAATGATGCATATCTTTTGTTATTTAGATTAAGTTTGTAACAAACAACAGACACATTTCTATCCAGTGGCAATGGTCCCTTTTCTTAAGAAGAAATTAACTCCTTCTTCATTATCTAATATTCATCCTATTTCTATGACACCTCTTTTAATAAAGACTATTGAATCTATTATTAAAGATCATATACAGAATAATATTTATCTTCATTTATCAAAATTTCAATTTGCAAAGAAGGGTCATTCAACAACTGAAGCTGTTCAGATTTTCCTTCTTCTCCTTCTTCTAATTGAGTATATTAGGCAGCATAATAAATCAAAACCTGTGGTCATTCAGCTGGACTTCACATCGGCCTTTGATTGTGTTCTGCCCTTTGTTGTGTTTCAGACTCTTTGGGATTATCAGGTTTCTACTCCATATGTCCATATTATAGCCAATCTTCTACTTAACAGGTCCATCTTTACTTCATTGGATGGTAAACTTGCAGATGGTTTTCATCTGCATCTCTCAGTGCCACAAGGATCTCCTCTTGCTACATTATGTTTTATTACATATTTAAATCCATTACTTTTACAGATAGAATCTAAACTACCTGGTATCTATGTTCCTGCTCTTAAACAGACTATTTATCATATTTCTTATGTTAATTATGTCTCTGTCTTTCTTCCAGATAAATCTTTTTTTCCGGCTTTGTTGCTAATATTGGACATTTTTCTAATACTTTTAATCTTCATATTAATGTTACAAAATCTGCAATGTGGAAAATTAAATCTGGTTTGTCAATTATTTCAACTTTCACCGCCAAGCCTCAGTCTTTCCTTGGCTTTCCAATAGTTTTATCTCATTCAGTAATTACAAGGCAGATCCAAAATATTATTCTTAATAAAACAAAGTGGATAGTTGCATTATAAACATTTTGCTTATGGGTTAGGTTACACTCTTGAACTCTTTGGTCTATTCAAGGCTTAGTTATTACTTACCAATTATTAGACCAACGAAGCATTTTGAGAGGGCTATAAATTCGCTTTGTTCAAAATTATTTTGGAAAAACAAAGTGGTAGCCATCAGTATTGCTAAAATTCAAATGCCAAAGCTTTTAAATGGTCTAAGTTTGCACTCAGTCTCAATTCTATATCTCCAGAGATTTATATCTTTTCTTCATGTAACTTGTCAAAAGTTTGCTCAGTTATCTCTTCCTTTGGTTATTGATCCTACAGATATGCCAACTCCATTTTCACGTTATTGGATTGCTTATTTATGGAAGTCGGTTATTAAATCGATACCCTCAGTTCAAGTTGCACTTGATGGGAAATTGAAGTTCTGGGATGTTTATAAATGAAAATTTCCATGTTATACTCCTCTTTTGACTTCATTAGGTGTTTCAAGTAAAGTTCTCTTGCGTAAAATGAAACTTCTTTTCATTGAAGCAAGACATGTTGATTTTGTACTTAAACTGAATTTAAATGCTCTCCCAACAAGTTAATTTTTAGTGACCAGCAGAAGCTTTATTAGGATTTTGTCTCAGTGTAAGTTGTGTAGATTGTATGATGAGACAATACATCATATGTTCTATATTTGTCCTGCTCTTAAGTTGATTAGGGACTTTATTGTTGAGAATGTCTCTCTGGATCTTAGGGATGCTCTTTCTGTTTGTAATACTCTCAAAAAGGGATCTTTTGTAGCAACAAGATTATCTATCTTTATTACATTTTCTTTATGGTTGATGCGTTGCAGGCTCATCTTTGGTCATTCTCAGGACTCGGCACTAACTGTCTTTATCAAGCTCCTTGACCAAGTCTAGCAGCGAGACTCTCTGCTTTCACCTGTGAGTCTATACGATGATACTTGGGTGAAAGTTTCGTTTTCCTCTTAGTCTTATTAAGATATCTTTTTCTCTGCATCGATTTTTCAAGTTTCATTCTGAATGCTATGTATTTTTTTTATTAAGTTTAACTGTATATTATTATGTTACTATATTTAATAAATTTATTTTAAAACAACAACAGACACATTTAATTTAGTTTCCAAATAATTCTTCATGTCAATAGTTTTAGTGCTACAATCCATTCTACTTAAAAACATTTTTTTATATAAAATATGTAGCTTAATAGCTTTAAGTGTAGCATCAACAGATGCCTCTATAAGAAACGATTTATTATGACGTTTACACCAAATATTCTTTATTAGATTTATTTATTCTATTTTTTTTACTACTTTTATAAGTAACTGTTTTAAAACCATCATCTACAATTAAATTAGTTTGTTCAGAATTAATCTGAAAATTCTGTTCATCTTTAACTAATTCATTCTTCATTTCCTGTTTGGCAGCAACATTTAGGTCCACACTCAAAGTTGAATCAGATCTTTTATTATTTTCACTAGTATACATCATTTTACTTTCATTTAAAATACCTGTCTCTTTACTATTAATTAAAATATTATCTGTACCATCAGTATTAATTTTGTTAAAAGAAATACAGTCCACGTATTTATTGGCCTAACTGTTTTTAACGTTACCATTTATCAATTCTTTTACATTTATAAAATTTCATTTCTCCATTATTTTTTAACAAAAGTGATTTTAACACATAATTCTCCTTAAACAACTTATCAATTTGTATAAACATATTTTGAATACTTTCAGTAAAATACTATAATTAGCTGGCTCAATATTTTCAAAGTCTTGCCCAAAAATACCATGTGATGTGCGCATTCTTCAGAATTTCCAGTAATTAAAGACTTATTAATATAATTATCTTTATATAAAGTATTTTCTAAATCCATTAATTCCCCTGAAGTAATAACATTATTTCCAGTATTCCAAGACTCCTTTTCAATAACTTTAAATGAACCAAAAAAATAATCTGCCTTCGTTTGACTATAATTATCCGAGGTAACAGAAAAATAATCTACCGTTGTTTGACATTACAGAAGAATATTCTATCTGCATTTTACTGTAATTATTGGAGTTAACAGAAAACAAAACAGAATAACTATAATTTAGTATTTGATCACAATTAACCAAAACCTTATCATTAATAATAGAACAATTTTAACACAATATTTGATTGGAATTATCCAATTCCTTTTCACGAATACAATCTGAATGAAATTTTTTGACTTCTTTATCATTAAACCTACCAACTTGACAAGTTGGACACAAAAAATGATTTACACCTCCAACCTGTTAATAACTCCAAATCTAAAACTTGCAATTTTATACATTTAATATGAAATACTTTTTTACAAACACCTTTGCAGAAAATTTTTGATTGTTTAGGAAAAATGTCTCTCAGACAAAATCCACATGCGTTCTTAAGCAGTGCCATTTTGAATAATAACAATAACGGAGATAATAGTGATGATGATGATGATAATAATAATAATAATAATAATAATAATAATTTGGCCCAACAGAAACAAAAGCACCTTTTATCACAAATGTCTTTCTAGAAAAACTAAACAGTATCCCAAATTCATGCCACCCAGGTAGCCCTGGAATTCCAGCTTTTGTCTTAAAACACATTAGTCAATTCACTGCCAAATATTTATGCAATTTAGAAAACCATATAACACAAAAAATACAGTACATGGAAGGAGTGTACCCAATTGCAATTGTTCCTTTCAACAAAACAAAACATATTACTCCCTCACTAACTAATTTACAATCTATATCCATGGGGCCATTACCGATTAAAATCATAGAAAAAATCATAAAGCAAGAAATTGAGCCACACATAACAATGCTTATTTCAAAAACCAATTTGTGGAAAAAAATTCATCAACATTACAAGCAACTCTATTCTTTAAAACAATCCTAGCATCAATAAGAAAACAAAAAATATATATCCCCATAGCTGTACAATTAGATATTCAAGCAGCATTTGACTCAATAGATATACCTATACTTCAGAAATGCTCAATAACACTGATATACCCAAAACTCATCTATATCTAATAGCAAACTTACTTCTAAATTGTGAAATCCATATAACCATCAATGGAAGAAACTCCCCATCATTTACTCCTACACAATCAATATCTCAAGGATCACTTCTCAGCTCATTACTATTCATACTATACATTAACCCTCTCATTCAAAAAATAGAACAATCTTTTACTGGAATACAGATACTGAGCACTACAGAACATATACCATGCTTAGCATATATGGATGATGTTACTGTTTTTCTATCATCAAAAAAACAACTCACCCAGCTGCAAAACATTCTTGAAGACTATACCAAGCAATATAAATTGAAATTCAATCCCACAAAAACATCAGCATGGTCACTATTTACTGGAAAGCTGTGCACAAACACATACCAATCAAAACCAACTTCTTTTTTTGGTTTTTCTTTCCATATGGGACTTACAGGAATGAGATGTCACATACAAAATAGTTTATTATTTATCGATTATATCCTTCTCAAAAGTTTTTAAATAAAAAATAAAAACCATCTGCAATCAACTACTATGGTCCAAAAAACAGTAGCAATTTCAACAAGAAGGCTCAATCAACCACTCATTAAAAATGGACTAGGTTGACCCAATATTAACATATTTCACATCCAAAAACAAAGGAATCTCATAATTACCACTTTACAGCAATTCACAAAACTAAAACACCTTTTGCAAATCATCCCAACTGATCATCCACCTCCAACTCAATCATACATATCAACAATTGTTTAAAAATTTAAAACCACAGCAAACATACCTGAACAATATACAAACAAATATTCATATTGGAATATCTATGATCTCACAAATGAAGTAAATAACATTAATGATGTAGCACCAATCTTAGGGATAAACAACAAAAGATTACTAAAAGAATTTAAAAAATAGGCTCTGGAACCAAAATTTTTTGACTTTATTTTGAAATTAAATCTTGTTGCCATGCCCACAACCTATTTCCTGCATCACAAGAGAATGTACTTCAAAATCGATCCTTTTTGTGGGTTGTGCCATCGATCAGAAGAAACCCTACAACACATGCTATACCAATGTACAGCACTTAAACACATAAGAAAAATATTTTTTGACACATACAGAAAACCTAACACATCAATTGAAAATATAATTGTTGCATACAGAACAAAATCAATACCAAACTTTAGATCAGCTACTTTTATACTATATGCTTTTTGGTGTACACGGTGCACTTTTATAATAGGAAATAACACCAGGCGGCATCCAGCCACCTTTTGCAACAAATTAACACAAATAAGGAATCAAGATAAAATCATAACAAACCCCCACTTATATGCTGCAACATGGTCTCTACTAAAAGAACAATCAATGCTATAACACAACACTAAGTATCTGACAAAACTACTAGAGAAAAACTTTTTCAATAGCTTTTCAGATTTTTAATTATATGCATACAAGCTATAAACAGCAAAAAGATCATCAAAAAGCAACTTGTACATCAACTATTATGAATTTTTTTAAGGACTCATTCAAGTCACAAAAGTTCAAACAACTCAAAAAGCCATAAATTGAACTATATCATTCAGATATTCATTTTTATGTAACAGAATAAATCAATGTATATACCAAAATTATGTAAAACACTTTTGATGTAACTTTTATAGAATCAATAAAATGCCTTTTTGAAAGCTAATAATAATAATAATAGTAGTAGTAGTAGTAGTAGTAGTAGTAGTAGTAGTAGTAGTAGTAGTAGTAGTAGTAGTAGTAGTAGTAGTAGTAGTAGTAGTAGTAGTAGTAGTAGTAGTAGTAATAATAATAATAATAATAATAATAATAATAATAATAATAATAATAATAATAATAATAATAATAATAATAATAATAATAATAATAATAATAATAATAATAATAATAGTAGTAGTAATAATAATAATAATAATAATAATAATAATAATAATAATAATAATAATAATAATAATGATGATGATGACGATGATTATATACATTATTACTCAATCAAGTGTAATAATAATAATATTGTAAGCAATTTTTATGAGTCATGTGCAACCAAGTAATGTTTAAAACCATTAATTTCTATGAATTATGCATATGAAATAAAGAATCAATAAATGACACATAGATAAATAAAAAATCAACTATGAATTAATTTAAAACAATTAACAATTTTTATTATAATTAAACAACATTATAGCTATTGCAATAAGGTTATAAATTTAAAAAAAAAATAGTTACAAACAATAAGACGTTATCTAAAATTAAAATATTTCTACAACAAATAGTACAAGTAGGTACAAAAAATAATAAGACAGCCTTCGTTCTGATGACTTCAAATAAATAAACCTTGCAAAAATAATGATGATATACTATCTTTATTTAATAAAAAAAATATTCTATTGTTTTTGTGGTGGGAAAATTATGACAACAAATATCCCAATTTCTAAAATTTAATGCTACATTTATAATATCTTAAACAATATCTTAATTAATATGTAGTTCTTAAGTATAAGTTTAGATCTAAAATATACCTATCTAAACAGAACATATAGTGAAACATTTAAAAAAAAACTTAAAAATACTTTCTTTGCAGTTCAGCAAAGCATCCTCTTGATATGTAAATATACTTTGATATTCTAATATCAGAAAATTTAAATAAAGAAAAATATCAATATCTCCCTCTGCAAATTAATTATGTATGCAAAAAATACTTGAAATATAATTTCATGGGTTTTCTCAATTTTAAATAGGTTTATTTTTTTTTATAGATTTTTTTTTTAAAAAACCTATTAATTATTATAAAACATTGAAAACTTTGTAATTATTCAAATGGTAGTCAATCTCCAAAAATGCACTATTTCTTAAATATTTAAAATCTCCATGCAATTTTTTGCAGATAAGAATTTAAAAAACTTAAGTGAATTATTTAAGTTTAGAGCTTTAACCCATCGCAGAGGAAAGACAGTGTCTCATTTTTAACCACTTACAATTAGACAAACATCACTTATAAATGTAAACCTATTATTATAATGCACATTATAATAATAGGTTTACATTTATAAGCGATGTTTTTGTCTAATTATAGGTGGTTAAAAATGAAACACTGTCTTTTTCCTGTGATGGATTAAATAGATTTGTACAATTAAATATTTGATTATAACATCAAGCACACAATAGACTTAAGCCCTGATTTAAGAATGGTATTAAGAGTTAGTATATAAAGAATGTATGCTCTAAACTTAAGTGATTCACTTAAGGTTTTTAAATTCTTACAAGCAGGAGAGTATGCAGAGATTTATAATATTTAAGAAATAGTGCATTATCAGAGATTAACTTTCATTTGAATAATAAAAAAACAATCAATAAATTATATTGTTTGATACTTTATTTCTTGGTGTATTTTTTTTTTTACATTCATCATAGGAATTCAAATCATTTTTTATTATTCTCACTTTCATTCCAATTCAAATATGCATATATTTGAGTTTAATAATCTAATATTTATAATATTAGTGGGAGTATTAATAATTTCTCTACTATATTTATAATATGACAAGCATTAAATATTTTCATATCATTTATGATAGAAGTTATTTCTACATCTAATCTTGCCTTTGCATAATCTATCAACTTCTAACAGTTTAGCTATTCCTTTTTCATCATTTAAAACTACATTCTATGATGTGATTCCTGTAGTGATAGACAGTGATTATAGTGTAATGTATGGAATAGTAATTCAATCGAGGAAGAAAACATCATCTTGGATGCAGTGCTAAAAATAATAGGTCCATATTTAACAGGCACCTAAAAATTCACATCATCACTTTATTCTAGCTGTTATTGACTTTAAGGAATGCAACTGTCCATGGAAAACACTATTTAGTTCTTTGTTACATGTATATTTAATAAATTTAAAGTGTGCCAATAAAGTTCACATATAACATTCTTTCAAACATATCTCTAAACACCTAGAATTTCATATAACAATTTCTCTCCCAACCATCATCCCATATCTTTCACATACTAAATAACTTTATTAACATCATAAAAACATACAGGTCTCATTGCAAAATAACTTCCAAACAACTTTTCTAAAAATGACAAAGATCTATAATTCATTTCAAGATTGTTTAAAAAAGTTTTCAAGCACAAATAATCTTGATAAGACATACATCGATATTATACATTTATTCATTTGTTGCTATGCAATTTAAAAATTAATATTGTTGTATTTCTCTGTATCTTAACAGATAATATTCATAATGATAATGCATTAATAACTCAACTATGCTATAAAATGTATGCATATCCAAGCATTTATGATAAACAAATATCTTAAAATATGCTTAGATATTTCAAGGCATTCAATTGCATTTTTTTTTATAAAAGTACACACAGTAATACTTATATCAATAGTTTATTCTACTGTTTAATATTACTATGATACATAATAATATAAATTACTAATTTTAAAATATATCATTTAAAATATTATCAAACAATGCAATATAAATAATAAATAACATTACAAAGGATCTTAACAATTATTGAAATCATAAAACAGTGATCCATTTCTTTGACCATACATTCAAACAAATTATAATTAATAATTACTTATCAGAAAATTAATTTCTGAAAACCCATTTTTATTTAATTTACTAAAAAAACTAATCTATCTTAAGAATAATTTTTTAAAAATACATATAATAAAACAGGTTAGTTTAAAATACTATTTTTAAATATTAATGTTAAACTAAATAATGAGAAAATTTTAAAAGTTATGAAAAGTCTCTTCTACCTGTAAGTTCAACACTTCTCAGAAATCTGCCTTCATTGCCTAAGTGTGGGTAGACAGTTTTGAACAAAAGTTATTCTCCTCTCCTGACACCATTTAATGCAATATATAAATAACAAAAATAAATCCTCCAGAATTTGGAAAAAATATTGGGCATCCTGGAAATATAAATGTTTATTTCATTCTTTTTCCTAAATATTTATCCAGGCATACACTATCTTCATAAAGCAATAATTAAAACTCGATTTTTATGTGAAATAAGGTGTTTTTCTATGCACATATTTTCCATTAATTCCATTCTTTATATATAGTAGATATATCACGATAAATATAGTTCTCACATAATATTTATATTTCCACTGGCAAAACATTGGTAGTATATTATATAATATAATATTTATCCATTTATTACATTCTTTCAGCAGATATCCATATTTTATTAACTACAAGTAAATATTTATTTAAAAAAAATATTCAAGACTTATTTTTAAAATGTGTATATTTCTCTTTCTAGTTAAAATGATAGCTATACCACCTAAGCATTAATTAAATAATATGATATAAATCGTTTAAAAACAGATACATTTGTTACTTTATATTAGATTTAAAAAATCACTTCAAAACATCTAGTTGTTTATTGATTTTATCTAAATCAAATCTTTTCAAAAACAGAAACATTCAACAGTTATTTTTTTCAAATTTTCTCAGATGTAAACATTTAAATTAAGATTTAAAGATAAATTAAATATAAGATGTTAATTCGCATTCATATAACAAAACTGTTATTCTGGAAAATCATAAAAAATATATTTACTTAAATGCAGAATATTAACTTTTCTTTTCATTTTCTTAAACTTAATAGCATTATAAAAATAATTTTTCATATATATTTTTCTTCTTTTATTGACTTAAGGTTTTTTGACAAATTAATTTCAATATATCAAGACAAAGTTATTAAAATAAATGTTCATTTACTCTAGGCAAGTCTCGTCCGAAATTATTGTAGAATACTTATCGACATTTGGTGCATATTGTCCCAACATTTAAATGATTATTATCATATTCCATAAAAATCATTGCAGTTTTAAATTAAGCTTCAAGTAAAATCCTCTAATATGGAACTTTTATATTTATTTCAAAATTATTTTAAAATAATTATTAAAATTATACTTTTTAACACTTTTAACAGAAAATATAACAATTATAAAAAATTTCTACTGTTACAAAAACAAATACTAATTATAAAATTCAAACTAAACAATACTAATAAATTAAAACAAAAACTGTTACTTTTTACTTTCACTGTTATTGTCTAGACTGAATTGGCTCGTTGCTTTTACATTGGCTTAATTTAGTGATTTCATTGGTTAATTCTGATTTTAAAAACTTGCTAATTTACATAACTAAACCAATTTTATCTTTAAAATTAAACTCTAAAATTATGAGTTAACATTTTAAAAATATTATACCAAATTATTTAACAGTTATAATTAATAAATACTTTTATGAAAAATATTAAACATCTTTCTTAAAACAATTTAAATATTTTAATGACTCTAAAATATTGATTTTAAAACAATATTACATTTAAAGAAAATAATTTTAACTGTCACTTTTTAAAACATTATCTTTAGTTTTAATATTTGCAACTTTTAAAATGTATCCATTTTTGTTAACAAGCAAGAAATCAAAGTTTTCTTTTCTGACCCTTGAAAGCTCACATCCTAACACAATCACCTTTAAGTCATGAGCCACTTTCAGAACATTCTAGATTAGTGTTAAATTATTTATTATTTAAATAATATTTTAAACAAAATAATTATTTCAAACACATTATATAAATATTTATTACTATAATTAAATTATTATATTATTATGGTATCTGTTGAATATAACTCCCGAAAGTGCTTAGCTAAAATAGTATTTTATAATTGCTAACTATTTAATACAACTTTAAAGTCCTCTATTTACTAAGCATAAACTCCTGCTACACATAAAATCACAATTACATATTAGAAAATAACCTACATTTTTTTTTTAAAAAAGTAGCTACATTTCAAATCCTACCTAAACTATCTGCACCAATTATAAGGGTACAATATATATATATATATATATATATAGTAATGGGCACATATGCTGTTACATTATTTTTTTTATTATTAAATATGAAAAAATAAAAGTTCGCAAATAAAAACTTCTTTTTTTAAGAATTAAAAATTGAAAATTAAAAAATCATCTAAACTCTAATATATATAAAATCGCACAGATGAGAAATTAAAAAAAGAAACTTTATTAAAAAAAAGAAAAAGTTTTAAAACTAAATTTTCAAGAAAAAGACTTAAAAGATTAATTAATGTTATTGAAAAATGGAAATGATTATTTTAATTAGTCCAAGTGAACTAGCCCTTGGGCATTTAAATGTATAAGCAATGGTCAGATAGGAAAACAATAGAAACTAATAGCAAATAAAAAGAAATCCCTTAGGAATCGGACCTCAATGAAAGAGTCTTCATCATCATGACATAATGTTGAGTTAATCTGCAAAATTAATATAAAAGGAAAGGTTTGGAAATAAAAAATAATTATTATTAAGAGAGGACAGATATGTGTTAAGTCGGAGAGGGTTGGAGGAGAAGGGATTGAAAGATGCACTTTCAATTCCTTCAGTTGTTCAAAAAAATGAAACATCATTTTCCGATATTGCGGACTACAGGACATCAAGGCCTGGAAAAATACCATCAACCATAAAGGACCAACGGTTAACATGCACACCGATCTCCTTATGACTTCATGGGAATTAACACCTTCCATTACAAGAAATCAGAGACTACGGACATTTTTCAAAACAGTAAGAAATATATAACTAATGAACATTTGTAAACAAAAAGAACTCTAAATGCTAAACTTTTCAATATTTTAAATAGAAGAGTTTCCTATCTGTCTAAATTATGTTATAATTTTATTTGATGTATTTCTTTTGTAAAATCATTTCCATTTTTTTTTGTTCTTTAAGTTTTTATTATGATTTCTGTTTTTCATTAAACTAAATTATATAAATATTAAATTTAAGTCGGGCGTTAATGGATATATAGATTTGTGAAGTTTTATTAGGGGAGGGTAATCTTAGGTTATTTGTTTCATAGTTGAATTAGGTCAATGGATTGGATATATTGGTGTAATTAGTAGATGTAGTATGAGGTTCGCTACAGGCAGAATCGCTATTATACACTGCACACTCCCATTTTGCCTATGGAAGGGATAATAAGATGGAGAACATTGTCCCTTCCTATGGAGTTTTTTTATTGCTCTTCTCATCAGATAGATGTAGTATTTCTATCTGGATGAGAGTCAATTTCTTCTCTTAACCTATATTTGTGCTGTCGTATTCGTATTACATTGAATACATCAATATATCAGATGGATTGACGTTTTAACTGCGAACTTTTGGCCTAAGGTTAAATAAGGGATAAAATATTTTCTTTTCAAATGCAATCTATGTAGTCTATTCATACTCAGCACTCTAAATGCATTAAATTTAAGTTGGGTATAGATGCTTGCATGGATTCGTTATCGGTTAATTATGTTTCTGGTTTTCATATTTGATCAAAATATATAGACATTCGGTAAATAATGATACCTTACGGTGAGTATCTAAAATGTATTTATTCGGATGTCTTTTAAGTTATTGGTGTCAATGCAGCATCTTATGATGAATGCCATTGGGTTTCTTATAAATTTCCCTCTGCAATTCCATCAATGACTTTATATTTTGATTGTTTATGTTTATTTTGAAATGTTTTTAACCATGTAATCCATGTAACTGATCTATACTCAACATTATAAAACAAACTTTTATAAATCCATCTGTGCAAACTTACAAAAATTAAAATGTAAATTAAAATCTAAAATCAAAGTTAAAAATGTAAGTTAAATTTTAAAATGTAAAACTGATACTAAAATAATTTTAAATCTTATATATGTTTAAATAAATGTTTGTGTGTTAATTACTGGCAATGGCTTATTTTATTTTATTTTTTTTAAATATTTTTAGATAGGAATTTATAAAATATAAATCTCTGCTGTTCCACTGAGCTAGTGACAATGGGATAACAGTCAGAATCAAAATATATAATTTTTTTTTCAAACTTATGTATCTGCCTACTATATAAATTTTCTAGGTTCAAATGCCTAGTGGAGCCCTGTAGTGTAGATAAGTTAAGACTTTTCTCACCCTGATTGTTATAATATATATATATCAAATAATATAAGTATAATAAAATAATCCACTAGATAAAGAAAGTTACTGTTAACACTAACTGACATAATCATACAAATATATAAACCATTATATAATTACAAATGTCCAGTAACGCCCTCTGTTTAAAAGTCTATATCTCAATAATAGCAAACTTCAAAATGATACCAATTTGAAGTTGTACGCTAAACGATGTTAAATATTGAAATACAAACTAACTCAAACACAGAGCATGAAATTTTTAAATAAGCAAACGATCTTAAATTTTGCAAATTAACTAACAAGTTTACAAAGTTATTAAAGACAAACTAAACATTAGATTATAATCATTTAGTGTACAACTTCAAATTGGTATCATTTTGAAGTTCGCTATTATTGAGATATAGACTTTTAAATAGAGGGCGTTACTGGATATTTGTAATTGTATACTGGTTTATATATTTGTATAATTATGTCAGTTAGTGTTAACAGTGACTTTCTTTTCATTTATAGTTTGGGAGAGCTATTTAAAGATTAAAATCTAATGTTTAGTTTGTCTTTAATAACTTTGTAAACTTGTTAGTTAATTTGCAAAATTTAAGATCGTTTGCTTATTTAAAAATTTCATGCTCTGTGTTTGAGTTAGTTTGTATTTCAATATTTAACATCGTTTAGCATACAACTTCAAATTGGTATCATTTTGAAGTTCGCTATTATTGAGATATAGACTTTTAAACAGAGGGTGTTACTAGATATTTGTAATTGTATAATGGTTTATATATATATATAATAGAATGCAACCATGTTACAGTGATGATTCATATATAAGAAAAAAAATGAAAAGGGGGAAAAATTGTTCACAATAAAATAATGGCTATGCACATAAGTATTGTAATGGTCACTCAATCTACCTTTGATCATGGAGGGTGCCACCAGATCACTGCATATCTGGAAAATTTGTTTACCATGATGAAAAGTGGATGGTGATGATAGTTTGTACTGACTACACCCAGGGAGACAGCAAGAGATCTTAACTATTGTTCAGACAATTGAGAAAATGAAACACATAAACAAACATCAGCCAAAATAATTTAAACTAATTTGAAATTTTATTAAATTTCATAAACAAAATAAAGTAAATCCAGCAAACAGAATATGAAAGTTTGATCTAGATTTTTATAAGCATATTCATCAGAGACTGTATATGAATTGCAAATATTAAAACATTAAATGCCCTAGCAGAAAGATTCATTCTCGCACCTACAATTTAAAAAGGAATTGATAGTATTTTCCTGCTGGTGATTTATAAAAGAACAACAATTCTAGTTTCCTAATTCAAAGATATAAAAAACAATATAGTCTTGTAGGAAATCAACAAAACAGCACTGGCAAGCATTTCTTGGCCCCGAATAATATGTCGAGACCAAGAACGTCATTTTGCCAGTAGGACAACGCATGATGTACTATGTTTAAGGCAATTCACAGTTGATTTCACATACAAGACAATTTGAAAAATGATTACGATCATAAGTAATCTAGAAATAAAACAAAATCTCCAACTTCAGAAAAACTAGAGTAACAAACATGATAAACTGCCAGGTTTGCAGTCTGCCAGAAACACAAACTAAATGTATTTAAAATTAACTTCATTACAATAAAAGAGGGAAAAGTGAGAAAATTGAAATTATGAAAAACTGCTAGAGCATTTAACAAAAGTTAGTAATAAAACAAGAAGGCATAGTAAGCATATAAAATATAATCTCTTAATACACTCCCCAATAAATGAAATTGAAAACAAACTACTATAAATACAAAGAAAAGCAAGCACACATAATAATTATGAGGTTAAATAACTGGTAAAACTTTATACAACAGATTTATTTTTAGATTGAGCAGAGATTTATACACCTTGGAAAGAATAAAAAATATTTTGCTTTATGGTAAAACAGAGTCCATGGAGTTTTCAAAGAGTGTGCTCATTTATTTGGAGTTCTACTTTCAGGTTGTTTAATTACTTCATGGCACCAAGGGTAGAGGCATATTTTGGGATCTTTTCTAACACAGACTTTCATGGCATGACTGGAAGAACAGCTTGGAATCAGGAGTTCATCTCTAGGTAAGTTAGCAAAGCATGCTGTAAGTTTGAATATACATAGAAATGAATTTAGACATCTTGTGAAAGAAAACTTTAAGAAAAAATATGTTCGGACTGCCAACACAGTACGAATTTCAGCAGGCTAATATCAATGAGTGAAAATGACCAATAGAATTATCTGAAGCTGCATCAATCACTTTGAAGCATAATTAGCTTGGTCAAGCCCAGAATAAAAATGTTTAAAATTTTTGGAGTTATTCATATCCTCTCTCTATTTACCACATAATCTTTCTTGTTTTTCAATTATAAGACTCAGCCCAGGGCAAACCTCCATCTCCAGCTCCAGCTTAATTAAGAATTCTAACCAGGAATTATCTCATTAAAAAACAATACAAAATTATGTCTCCACTTTTAAAATTAAACTAAAAATGAATTGTAATTAAAATAACAGAAACAGGAATGCAATTAATTTTTCAAAATTAAAAGCTTTCTGAAAAAAAACAAAACAACAAAGATTAAAACTTTTAATTTAGAATGTTTTTACAATTTGATAAAAAATAAGAGTCAGAAGAAGCTTATTTTAACTAACAAGACATTTCTTTTATATAACGCTATGTTTTTATAAACTGTAATATTAATAAACCAATAAAGATGAAATTTAAAATTACAGACTTTTACAATATAGCTGCTGGATGTGTGCTATATCCTATAAAACTTTTAAATAACTTTATAAAAATTGCGAATTCATATTAACACTTTATGATATCAAACTAATACTTCATTGGAAAAATCAAACATCATTTTTTAAATCCATAGCCTTGATTTATTAAACTATTTTTGTTAATTGTATAAATGACTTTAAACTATGTGTATATAAGGGAAATGAAGATGAGGTGTGTGTGCCAACATAATAATTTTCAAATAATAAAAAAATAACTACATTGGAATATCCACTATGATAATGAGATAATATTAATTTTGTCATTTTTTGATCTTAATACTTTCTTAGAAAAATAAACTATTACAAAAAGCATTTCATTTCTTATAAAACATTTTCTTTTTTTAATTCATTAAAATGTAGTAAGAAATCAAATTCAATTCTTACAAATTTAATTAGATGTAAAATAATAAATTATAATTGAATAGTTTTTGTTATTTTTGAAGGGGAAATACAATTTTGCTTATTCTTGATGAAAATGTATCTAAGAATTATCTTGAGTTTAATAAAATTTTGATTTTTTTTTACGTTATGGCTTTATTATTTAACCATTTCTTGTTTACTGCAAATCACAATTGGGCCAGAAGTGAAGAAATTCATTGAGTGTCTTTAGCCCTCTACTGAGAGATTTTGTTAACATTTTATTTTTTTTAGATCTTAAAATTCAGATTTTTTTTTTCTGATATTTTAAATCCAAAAAAATTTCTGAGGATGTCAGGATAATAAAAAAAAGCAGGAATTTCAAAGTATGGTAAGCTCCATAATAATAAAAACCCATTGTATTCTTGGTAGTCTCAAACTCTGTGATAAATGTGCAATATTACTTCAGGACAATATTATGAGTGACTAAAAACATAACTTTTTGGAAAGCTTATCATTATAATGGCATTATAATTGTATAATGCTTATTACAGATTAAGAATATATATATATTTGAATAACATTACTATAGAAATTATGTAAATACTTTTAAAATAGGCTTTAATCTGTATCAAATGCACCTTGAAATTTATAATAGTCAAGCAATATTTTTATGTTGCCAATAGAGGGACCTCTCAAATCATGACACAAGATAGTAACTTTTATAAAAATAAGAGTGGCTGTCTTATCTTTAATCTAACTTTCCACTTATATAGTCCAATCTGAAGCATCTTGATTTGGGGGCATGAAGCTGTTGTTCTCTCCACTGTTTAAGCCCACTATTTCCTATACAAATTAGCATTCATGAAATCTTGTGATTTACAATGAATTAATATTACAATCTTTATACTGGGAATATATAAACTATTGTAAAGTTATAATTATTTATTAAGAACACAGGAAGGATATGCATTATACAGGTAAATATGAATTGTCTAAAAAATGTCACCATTACAACTCTGTTAGATAATACAGCATTATCATTACTAACAAATTTTGAACTTTTAAAGCATAAACTCATGGATTTATTAGATATTAATAATTATTTGTTCACATTTTAAAACAAACATCAAAGAAACAGATTTTATTCATTTTGGAAATTCAATAAACTCTTCCAGAAGACAGCATTTTGTTTTGATTAAAATCTATTTATTTAAAATAATTCTGAAGATGAAATGTGATTTTTTTAGAATTTATTTAACTTCTAAACAAAATTATCTATCAAATAGTCAAATTTATTACATTCTGATATATAATAATAGTTTATTAAAGTTGAATGCTTATAGCAAGAGAGAACAAAGAAAACTGTCAGAATACAGAAGAGTTAAATTTGCCAAATTTTGTCATTTTGGGAATCGTTTGGTAAGTTAATTATTATGGTATACTAAATAAAACAAAATTCTAAAGAAACAACTATTTTTTTTATAATTTTTCAAAAAAAACTTTAAAAAATGATCAATGTTGCAAAAATAAATATAACTCTAAATTACAGAAAAAAAAATTATATGTGCAGCAATATAGAATAATAATACATACACTTGTGTAGTGTAGATAATGAACATTATAATAAAACAAAGACATGCAATAACATATACAAAACCTAATTCTGGATACACCTACAAATATAAAATAAACCCAATACATTATATTTAAAATAAAACATTCAAATCAGTGATATACCAATCTGTAAGAAATAAAGTAAATGATGATATAACAGAGCTTATATTGAATTTACTAGTAATAACAAAAGAACACAAATATAAAGCAAGCTTTCTAATGCATATATCCAACCATGTATTTTTTTCCATATGTCATAGCATTGGCCAGGAGGCAAACCTGCAACAACCGTCTGCAACCAACTGCTTGCTTGTAAGGCAGCTACACTGACCTCTCAGCTAACAATTGTATTCATATAAACTTATGAAATCTTTAAATTTCAAATAAATCTTCAGGGAAGAATATTATTGATATTTATATTTTTTACATTTAAAAGAAATATCAAACCATTAAGTATCACATGATCACAATTTCTTAAGCTTGCTCAAGCTGTTAAACAGGCAAAACTCTCCATACAATAGTCCCACTCAGTGCAAGCCAGAGTAATCAATGGATGCCAGAAGGCTTGTAGGCACTAAATAGGGATTTTATGCACAGGCCTTCTGGCATCCATTGATTATTCTGACTTGCACTTAGTGGCACTACTATATGAAGAGTTTTGCCTGCTTTAAAAGAAATATTGTTAATGAATGTAAGAATTAGATGTTAGAATATTTATATATGTATGTATATGAGATTTGAATCTTAATTAAAATAACACATATTTGGTGCAGTAATTATATTTTTTATAACCATATTAATAGTGATTACACATTTATTATTAATTTGTCATTGATAACTTATTATAATTAATTTGTAATCATCTAACCTATATTGTTTTTATTATATATATATATATATATATATATATATATATATATATTAGATAAAAGACATATTTTGCAGGTTCATCCATGTTAAAAAATTTAAATATTAATATACCGACATTCGACTTGATCACACAAGTCATCTACTGGGTGATAAAAGGCCAGATTGTATCAATAAACAAGATGATACATGCAAACTTACTAATGTTTGGAAAGATTTTTTTAAAAAAACATTCATAATTTAACATGTTTACTATTGATGGAACTTTAACATTTTTTTCAAATCAGTGATTGTAGCACCTCTACCACCCATCTCTTTATCTTTTATCGCCCAATAGATGATTTGTGTGATCAAGTCGAAATATCGGTATATTAATATTTAAATTTTTTAACATGGATGAACCCGCAAAATATGTCTTTTATATATGCAACCTATGAAAATCTTCATATCAACATATATATATTAGATCAGTGGTCTTCAACCCTTGGTCTGTGGACCAGTGCCAGGCCACAGAAGTTTTTATCGAACCACGGTGGACTGGCAGAAAAGTTTGTAATAACAAAATAATAAGAGTTTAAACTTTTAATTAATATAAACAATTTTTATTTATTTTTTCATCTCATTTTTACCCAATTAAAAAAAAAGAAACAGAACAAAAACAAAATCTAATCAATCATACATAAATTAATTTGTTTTTCTAGTTATCGCAGATGTTTATGGGGGAAAGGGGATAGAATTAAACTTTTTATTACTTTTCTAAAAAAATTCAAAATTAAAAAAAAAAGTTTTTTATTATATAAACTCAGTATATATATATAATTTCATTTTGTATATTTAACATTGTTGTTTTGATCAGTTATAACAATTATGTTTATCTAAGGCTAAGCAGTTTACATCTTTAAGAAAATTTATATATAGACTTCTGCCAGTAAGCGAAACCTTATCCTTATTTTTACTGGTCCACAGGTGTGAAAAGGTTGAAGATCACTGTATTAGATGTATATATAAATTAGCCATATAAATAACCACATATATTGGCATCTAGATCAAAGGTGTCAATTGTAGTGTATGGCTTTTTCATCTACCATTTCACTAAAACTGTATGAATAAACCCATGATGACCCTATATTGATTCATCTCTTTTAATGATTATGCTGTGCTATTCAGTTAGTATGAGATAAAGATTCTCTCTTTTGCACAATATATGTTGTATGATGTACCTCATGTTCTGCTACAATGTATATATAATTTCAACCAAGGACAAATCCAAATAGAAATTTTTATGACCAATAAAAGCATTTGTTATATAAAAGATCTATCATCTACCATATATATATATATATATTTATATACATTATCTATATTAAACATAATATACTGTTAAATATATATATATATATATATATATATATATATCAATATATATATATATATATATAATCAATTTAACAGTAATTATGGTCTTTCAATCTGCAGGAGTACCATCGGCTAATTCCTTAACCCTCCTTAATTTCATTAATGACTGTTGAGAAGTTAAGGAATAAGCCAAAAGTACTTCTGAGGATTGAAAGACTGTATATAATAGTTAATTATGGTTATATTTATTATTTTTATTATCACAATAGTTTATAATTAGTGGACATTCTACTTGTGGGTGTATATATATATACATCTATTGCACATATTTTGAAATCCAACTATACATTTTAAACAATGGATTCATCACTCACCCAATGCTATTTGTAGGAAGTTTATTAAATAATAGTCAGACAAAAACAGATAGCATAGCTATTAAAAGCAATACTATCATGGTTGTTCTGAAGATTTCGAATGTCACTTGTGAAATCCAGAATAGTCATAATCACAAATGAAATCTAAATAAACATTCATCTTAGCAATTAATAAAATATTTTCTTTTGCAATGCAAAATAAAATAAATGGCAAATCAACTCTTCAAAATGCTCATAATTACATCAAATTTTTTGCTTAATGTGCTACATATTTTTTTATAAACCAATATTTATCTTTTATTTAGATGTAAATTCACTATTAAGACAATCTTTCAACCTGGTGAATGCAATGGGTACATTAATTTATTTTCTGAAATCTTAGACAACCAAATCCTTACCAAACTCTCCTTACAGTTGTGCCACCAAGTGCAAGCTTTCATAATCAATGTATGCAGGAAGGTTACGAAAGCTTACACTTGGTGGCACTACAGTATCGAGAGTTTGGTACTCTTATTAATAGCATGTATAAGCACATAAATGGTATCATGTGATGTTTGATGGATTTAAGCCTAAACCTTAGTAAAATTATTTTTCAACTTTCAATTGGGTTGATGATACCATATATCATTTTGTTTTTAATTGCCTTTTTTTAAAAAAAAAGATTTGAAATGTTGAAAGTAAATGATAAAATATGATTTGCCTATATGTGTACCAAGCAAGATTTCAAGCACAATATTTTGCAGCCCTAATGATCAGCAGCTGTGATTTCTGGTAAAAATGAAATAGCTATATAACCTAAACTTATTATAGTGTTTATAATTTATATTCCTGTATGGATAAAATAACATTGCCTTAATTTTACTTTTTCAATTGCAACTCAATTAATTTCATTTACTTTGAATATTTATTCCTGTAAAATTATTGAATAGTCAAACCAGAAAGCTAATGCCCAATAGTATAATAAAGCATGTATATGCCTATGGAAGAAGTAGGCATGACATAAAGATCCTAGTAAACTAGAAAGTCCTATTTCACTACAAACCAGTGCATAAAGGACCTAGTAGAATCTTAATTTAAAGAGGCCCAAATTAATGGTCTAAACAATCACTACATTATCAATGCATGCTGCTCAAAGAAATTGATAATCTGGTAGAATTGTTATATCCAGATAGAAACTACCTATACTGGAAATAATCAAAAACTGATTTAAGTGCATCCATTCGAGATTGATTATTAATTGCTCCCATCCTCAAACCTATATCTTCGACTCTGGATCTGAGAACATTGACATCCATTATGAAGGGTCTGATTTTACCTATGTAATGCCGTGAATTTTGCATGGACAAAACTTTGATATCATCTTTGTACATTTTGATATCATCTTTGTACATTTCGAGTCATGCAAGCTGAGTCACATCTCTCCAAGATAAACTCCGGGTCCATCCCATTGCTCCTATGGATCATTGCAGTCATCTTAGGTTATGTAATGCAGAACATGTCATCACTGATAAAATTTCCTATATTTTATATATAAAAAAATAGATGTACGCTATTAAAATAAAATAAAGTAAAAAAAAAATCATTTTTTCACGACGCGAATCCTTTTTTTTCTTTTAATGTTATGTAAGTGATGGTACAAAATTTATTGTTTAATTAAATTAAATTGGGGCACATAAGTAAATATATATATATCTGGGACCGTAATTCTAGAGCCAGACTGATATTATGTAACAAATTCCAGTTAAGAATTTGCTTACAATTACTTTAAATATAATTCAAAACTAATAAAGTTAATATTATGTATAACAATTTTTAATGAAAGTATATATAAGGCTTTTCATTGGAATTTTATTGGATTTGATGAATAAAAAAAATCTCTCCAAAATCTATAATTACGTTTTATTTTTCGACTTAATTATTATTATTTTATTTTAACTATGTAACTTTAATTTCGTTGAACAATCTCGCAGTATAAATAAAGCTCTTTTCCTGATCTTGACAATTTAATTACTTTTGTGATTAAAAAAAAACGATATTTGCTACAATCAAAAGATTTTTTTAACAGTAAACAAAAAGGCAAACTTCGGATATAATCTGCATTTTTCCCATCTCTTAATTGTTTTGGTTTATTTCAAAATATCTTTTCTTTTTTATTGCAACAATCTATGTTTTCAATTCATTGAATGATTTGAAATAAAATAATGGAGACTGCAGATTGTTTATACTTAATCATCATCTTCACTTAATTAACTTTTTATTTAAAAAAAATCACTAAAGCAAAACACACAAAAAAATTATTTTCTATTTAATTGACGCTATAAGTAGCTGATGCACGCTTAATAACGATCATTATATATGAATAACGAGTTTGCTATGCTTTGGTCTGTAAGCAGCAGATGTCAGCCTATGCAATAGCCTTCAAACGGGAGATCAGCCACATATAATTTGATTTAAAACTAATACTTGTTCATAAATAACAACTTGCTATGCACCCGGGATAGATATGATTGACTATACTAGTTGGGTAAGCATTGGTAAACTTTATTTTTAGAAAACTCTATATACAAAATAAACCTAGCAAAAGATGTTTATTAACTCGAAACGAAAAAATATATTTGCAATAAAGACGAAATTAAATTTATATTTACAATCTTTTTAGAAATTACATCATTGTTTGTAAGTACAGATTAATTCTCTTAAGATGTGATTAAAACTTCTTCACGCGCACACTAATATATTATCAGTACTCGTATTTCTTTTTCATTCTAAACTCAGACATGAATTCACTCACATTTATCACACACACGATGGAAAATCGCTGCCCCCCCCCCCTCAATTCAATATTCCGCCTAAATGTAAATCATTAGCATATATTCGTTTTAGAATATTTCCACTGCAGGTTTGGCATATATAACTTTAATAAAAGATTTGCTATTAGGGACGAGAGAATTTATTCATTTCCTTTCTGATTATAGTTGCAATAAATATTTTAACAATAAATTTTACACACGCACACACACACACACATATATATATATATATATATATATGCACATACAATGGCATTATAGCCATGCAATACACTTTCCTTCCCTCACACTAAAAAAACAGACTACTCAATCACAGATATAGTCCTGCAATCTGATAGTCTTTGACAGACATCTATGACAAGATAGTGGTACAGGGCATTCTTTCTCCTATATTGTAATTTATCTTCTTAGTTAGATAGTTTTGATGATCACAAATCCATATCCAATACAATTGCTAGAGCGTCAGACTGGCTACTCTTTTAGATAAATCAGTTTCACCTGTTTGCATATTATTGTTAGATGGTTCTTCATCTAGTGCCTCTATTGCTGTGTCAGCGCACTCACCCCTTTTATCAGAATATTTTTTTCTGCTAATGTAGATTTCAATTTGTCATTAACTAATTGCAATGGATCATTCTGGTGGATTCTTAATAATGTATATGTAATTCATTCTCATTTCTTTGCCATTAGTCAACTATATTAACCTCAAACTGTTTTGATAAAACTGTTACTATAATTCCAGAGACCCATTTTTTTTCTTAGACCTTCTTATATATAGACTGAATTTTCAATTTTAAACTTTTTACAATCAAATAAGTTACTTCTTGTCATATTCTTGCTTGGTGCCAATACTAAGATATGTATGAAGTTTTTCCCTGAATAACATTTCTGCTGAATGTCATTCTTGTAGACATGTAAGGTGTAAAAATACTGGTAGAACATAGTAGCCATTATAATTTCATCGATATCATTATAATTGGTTTTATTAGTGTTGACATTACCTATTATATTGTCATTTCAACCAAATGATTTGATTCAGGGTGATATGGAAGTGTTAATATCTAAGAGAGCCCCTTATTAGCTAAAAATATTTTAACTGCATGACACAAAACTGGTTCATTAATCAAGACTATAATTTTAGGATATCCATGACTCGTGAATAACTCATTCAAACTTTAATGATATACTGGGAATACCTGTATTTTCATAATTCTGTACTTAGTGCATTTAGAGTATGAATCAAATACAAATAACAACAATTTAATAGTCCTGCATTGTCCTTATGTTGAGTGGTTTGTCATCAATGTTCCAATTAGTTTTGGTGGTGACCTATATGTAAGTTGACAGTCTCTATACTTCTAAACTGTTTGTTTTAGATCATGACTTAATCTAGACCACCATATCAAGTTTACATATTTATAGGCTTTTTCTTACATTCTATATAGATTCAACTATGTATTTGAGTCATTTTCAGGCCTTCAATATTGAATTATTTTCTTTAATAGTTTAATTTCGAGAATCATTTTAGTTCATTTTGCTAGTATGGTGCTATTGAGCACAATAGATAACATAGAATCTATGTACATTACCTCCATGACCTTAGGCTAAAACTGTGTTTATTCTATAATCTTTACATTGTGTCTGCATGACCAGTATCATTCCTCAGTTTATAGATGCATTAAAAATAACATGATAAAGTATGTTAAACCATTGTATTATCCTTTAACTAATATGCTTAGGAGTCTACTTCAGATTTCTTAAAGTACTAAGTAGAGATTGACATTCTGTCTGCATCTTGAACTCATGTTCATAAATGTATTGAAGCAAATTTTTATAGAGAAGACAATCACCAAAGCTTTCTTATCCAGATGGCTGTAATTGTTTTCTGTCACTGTTAATCTTTTAAAAGCATAAGTGATTGGATTTCATCTCTATAGCAGTGATGCGATATAACAGCTTCTACTCCATACTCAGAAGCATCAGTTGTAACTCACTTTTTGACTATTGTGGTAGTGAATATGAAGTTAACTAGATGTTAGTAAGTCTGTAGATTTTTTAATGTTTTGTCATGCTCTTCATTCCACTTCTATTGCTTAATATTTTCTTAGCAACTGATATATATATATATATATATATATATATATATATATATATAATGGCCTCACAATGTAATATTTACATTTCAGAAAATTCTTGAAAAATTTAATTAACCTAAAAATTCTTGCAGATCATTATTAGTTTTTAGATTAGCAGCATTTTTAATAGCTTCAACTTTTTGACATATGGATAGTTTACTTTGTGATTTATTAAATGGCCCAGAAATGGAATTTTCATTGTTTTTTATATACACTTCATAGTGTTTATTCTCACCCTGATTTTTTTAAATTTAGCAAAAATTTTATTTACCTGTGTGGACAATTCACACTCTGTTTCAACAACAATTAACAGGTCAACAAAGTAAGGAATAATTCCTTCTATCCCCTGCAACAAGATAATCTGTTATGTTTGTGACATGTTTAGTGCTAGTTTTATCCCACATGACATTTTATTGTTTTCAAATAATCTTAAGTACATATTGATGGTTGGTGGTCATGGTAATTTAGTAAAATGTGGACATTAAATCAATTTTAACATAAGTTTTCTGCAATGATGTTAAGATTTTGCAAACACTGGGTTTCAAATAAATTTCATTTTTGATGTATAGTTCAGAGTTATGTGGCAATCTCTTCATAGTCATTCCTGTCTGGCTTCAGTATTACCATAACTGATGCCACCCATACCAAATGTTCCACTTGCAATAGAATGCCTCTTTTTCTTTTGCCGTTAATGCAAATGGAACCTTTTATGATCTACACACTATAGGCTATAAGTTTTTCACCATTATTATGTTAATCAACTACATATTTAACTTTAATGTGCTGACTTGGATAACAATGGATCTCTTTTCTCTGATGTCAGACTTCATCTGCTCTTTTCATCATGTTGATCCAGATTTCTATGTCTTGAACCAATTTCTACTTGGCAGAGGACTAAAATCTCATATTATTATATATGAGGGTAGAAATTTGACACTCAAATTAACTTTAATGGATACAGTTGCAATACTACATATTACATATTTCTATCCTATTGCCATTCATGACAATTTCTACCACAATTTTTTCTAACATTATTATTTTTTTACTTTTTCTAATAATATTTATCCAAGTCATGACATTAGTGATAATCCTGCTCCATTGTCTATTTTGTCTTTTTCTATAATAATTTTTTTTGCTCAAAGATATAATCATTCAACAAAACATGGTTAATATCTACACCATTTTATCTTTTTAATGCCATTTTCACTTTTTATTATTACTCATCTCAATTTATAGCCTGTTCTTAACTCAATTTTACTCATTTTCTCTTTGTTATGACAGATGTGTGGCAAGGATTCTTTTATTCCACAAACATGACAACATTCTTTGTTATATTTGCAGTTTTTTTCAGGTGATATTTTTTACCACAGCAATAGCATATCCAGACATTATTAGTGTTTTTATGGTTTGAACTCTCACCTTCTGCTTTATTTACAACCACTGATGTTTTCTTTGTGTCCATGGTATTTTGAAATTCTGTCCTGTTTTCTAGTATCACTTCATGGGCTACACATTTTTCTCACATATTATTACGTTAAATCAGTCTCTCTAAGCAGAACATGTCTAAGCTTACTGTCATTCATTCTGCATAGTAGTTGGTTGAGGAGCAAATTTTCCAATTTAGCATTCAATTTGCACTTTTGCTAATGTTTTTTATTCCCCATTATAATCTTAAATTTTATCTAGTGATGCCTGTCTTCAGTTTCTAAATATGAGGCTGTCACCAGTTTTAATGTCACAGGTTTAAAATATGCACAATTTCTCTTTTATATCATGATATGATGTTTGTTAGTAGGTTTTGGATTGCAAAATTTGGTTTGCCAATTGCAGAATTTCTTTTCCAGACATTTACATTAATGTTTCTACTTTTATTTCTTTAATTTTGTTGATAATCTTATTGGCTCATTATATTATTCTGCAGTGTCATTATTATTCAATTTTACCCTGAGTTTAATTTAAATATCAAACTGCATTAGTGTACTTCTTTCCAAGTTCTTGAATTGTCAACTGCATCAATTTGTTACATACCTAGGGATAATATTGGTAATCTCAGTCAGCTAAGCATCATTAAACTTTATTCTTAAAAAACTCTACACACAATGTAAACTTAATTAGAGGAGTTTATTAATTCAAAACAAAACAAACATATATCTATAAAGACAAAATTAAATATGTTTACCATATTATTACATTACCATCTCTAAGTCTAAACTTTATTCTTAAAAAACTCTACACACAATGTAAGCTTAATTACAGGAGTTTATTAATTCAAAACAAAACAAATATATATCTATAAAGACAAAATTAAATATGTTTATCATATTAATACATTATCATTTCTAAGTCTAGATTAACATTCTTAAGGTGTCCTTACACTAATATATTATCAGTATTTATATGTGTTTCTCTTCTACTTTAAACATAGACATGAGTTTACACACATATATCATACACACAAGGCAGATTTCATCAGTTTATATATCAGGTTTATATTCCCCCAAATTAGTAATAGATTGAGAGGTTGTCAGTCTCTCACATGCACCTACTGTTCTTTCTCAGATAGCCAATCAGATGTTAAGAGAGCAGTCTGAAGAGTGAACAAGCCTCTACACATGACAGAGTTTTTGATAAGAAAATGATAGTCTCACCCTTTTTTCTACTTAACTTTATATATATATATAAGCCAGTCTTAAGCATCTTGTCTTGAAAGCATGAAGCTATAAATATATTTATATATTACTCACTGAGTCTTAATTTACGATAGTACAGCATGAATATTTTTGTATAAATCACATAGTTGTTAAATTAGAAATAAATTGAGAGGTTGTCAGTCCCTCACATGTGCCTACTATTGCTTCTCAGATAGCTAGTCAGATGTTAAGACAGCAGTCTGAAGAATGGTCAAGCCTCAACACATGACAGAGTTTTTGATAAGAAAAGGATGGTCCCACCCTTCCCTCTACTTAACTTTTTATATATATAAGCCAATCTTAAGCATCTTGGCTTGAAAGCATGAAGCTATAAATATACTCATATATTACTCGCTGAGTCTTAATTTATGATAGTACAGCATAAAATCTTAGATTTATTATGCCGTAATTTTCTAGATGTTAACATAAGTTATCAGCAATATATGTAAATAATATTTTTGTATAAATCACATATTATTGTTAAATTAGTAATAAATTGAGAGGTTGCCAGTCCCTCACATGTGCCTACTGTTGCTTTTCAGATAGCAAATCAGATGTTAAGACAGCAGTCTGAAGAGTGATCAAACCTCAATACATGACAGAATTTTTGATAAGAAAAAGATGGTCCCACCCTTCTCTCTACTTAACTTTTTATATATATAAGCCAGTCTTAAGCATCTTGGCTTGAAAGCATGAAGCTATAAATATATTCATATATTACTCACTGAGTCTTAATTTATGATAGTACAGTGCAAAATCTTAGATTTACTACACCGTAATTTTCTAGATGTTAATATAAGTTATCAGCAATGTATGTAAATAATATTTTGTATAAATTGCATTTTGTTGTTAAATTAGTAATAAATTGAGAGGTTGCCAGTCCCTCACATGTGCTTACTGTTGCTTCTCAGGTAGCCAATCAGATATTAGGACAGAAGTCTGAAGAGTGATCAAGCCTCAACACATGTCTCTCACATGTGCATACTGTTGCTTCTCAGATAGCCAATCAGATGTTAAGACAGCAGTCTGAAGAGCAATCAAGCCTCAAAACTTGATCACTCTTCAGACTGCTGTCTTAATATCTGATCATGTGATGATCAAGCCTCAACACATGTGTTGAGGCTAAATCGCTCTTCAGACTGCTGTCTTAACAACTGCTCATGTGAGAGACTGGAAACCTCTCAATATATTACTAACATAACAACAATATGTGATTTATACAAAAATATTATTCGCTCAAATTGTAAATACATTTGCATATTTTAGCATTAATATAGTTCCATTGCAGATTTTGCTATTAGGAGAGAATTATTCATTTCCTTTCTGTTTATTGTTACAATAAATATTTTAATTTTATTTACACAAATCATAAATTTTATGTATATACGTGCACACATATTGCCATTATATGCAGGCAGTGTACCGTTTTACAACTCTTATTAAATTGTTTGATTAATAATTTTAAATGCTTACATAAACAATATAGCTTGCGAATTATAGAGGTGGAAAAACTGAAATCTATCAAGAATATTCCTAAATCTTTAAAGATATCTCTTTTAATTTAAAAGTTGTATCATATGTATACATAGTCATTAATATATATATATGTTCAAAAGATGGCGCTTTACCAAAACCACCGAACAAGTGTAAAATTTGCTTACATAAACGAAAAAAGAGTAAACAAATTTTACACTTGTTTGGTGGTTTTGGTAAAGCGCCATCTTTTGAACATAAATAACAAGTGATAGCAGGTTACGTGAGTAACTTGTTTTTGTTTTTCATATATATATATACAATTTTCTTAAGTTTAAATTAATGTTTAAAGTATGTTGGAAAAGTTTTTTCAATATGTGTAAAATGTAAAATAGGCTTATGTTGGATAGATTTTACTAATATTGAACAGCAGAATTTTAATATATATATATATTTCCATATGTCATAGTATCGGCCAGGAGGCGAACCCGCAACAACCGTCTGCAACCAACTGCTTGCTTGTCAGGCTGCTGCACTGAACCTCTCGGCTAACATACTTGTGAAATGAATATTAAAATTAATCTTACATAAGACAATATATGCATTTAACATCCAAAAGCATGTTTTAAATATATATTAAATCTGCCGAAATATACAATTTTAACCGTAAAATATGTTTGTTAACAGTTAAAATATTTTTATGGATGACACTTGTTGTGAAGCTATAACCTGATTTGCTTAAAATTTAAAGACACAGGGGCAAAAAAATTATCCCCAAAAAGTGTAATTCTATGAATGCTAGTATAAGTTCAGTTAGTATTACACATTAACAGCTAATGAAATTAAATAAATATAATTATAAGAATAGTGAATTTGGAGTATTGAGAGTATAAATAAGCCAGAAAAATAGTAAAATGTTGACATAGATGGAAAAGAAAATGTAACATGTTGTAAAACGTTAAGCAATGATTATGAAGGAGATTGTACATAAAAAAAATGAAGAAGAATTATAGAGGTAGTATTACACATAATAGAATTATTATTGTTTTAAAATCAAGTACAAAAGAAAGGTGTATAAATAGTACTTTTAAAAATATCTATTAAGCACAAAACAGTTTTGGAGAATAGTTTCTAGATAACTGATGATTATTCAAATTTGTATATATGCTTGAAAAAATTTAAAAATCATGTATAAGCAAATTTAAAATACTAATTAAATAGAATATAAATTTAATATTACCAAATTCATCACTTTCTTTATTTTGCTGTAATATCTTATATAAATACAATTTATCCACTACTTTGAAGACTTTTTAGCAAAAATCTTTTTGCAATCTATATTTATGCATAATCTTATATTTTGACTGTCCTGCAGTCTTCTTCAAAGCTACTTATTTTAACAAACATCTCTAAAGAAGACTGCAGGACAGTCAAAACATAAGATTGTGCATGAATATAGGTCAGAGCCACTAAGTGGCTCTGAAGAAGACTGCAGGTCAGTTGAAATGTAAGATTGTGCATAAATATAGGTCAATAAAAGTTTTTTGCTAAAAAGTGTTCAAAGTAGTGACAAATTTAATATTATGAATGATAATAAAGAATTGAAATTATGTGATAGATTAAGAAAAAGATGATAAAATTATAAAATATATTATGAGTTATTATTAAAAAATGAAGGAGTGTAATGACTAATAAATTTGTGCAGAGGAAGAATATTTTAATAATAAACAAAGAGAAAAATGTATACATGAAAAGCTCAATTGATAAAAAATAATGCCACTTAATTTAAATATTGATTTAAAATAAATTTAGATTCAAATAATAATATAGTAATAATGGAACTGATATTTTCATTTCTTAACTGATGAAGACCTGAGCCAGAATATGCTAGACCATTAAAAAGTGGAAGAATATACAAAAAAATAAAGAAAGAAACCAGTTTTAAATTTATTTGGTGAAAAAGAAAAGGTACATTTATTCCTCTCCCATGTACCCACAATTTCAAGATTAACAATTAATAAAAACACAACAGAATTGGTAATTAACAAAAAAGTAAATAAAACTTATTAGGCGTAAAAGGCATTACTTTTTATAAATGGAGAATATACATATTAACATTTAGTTTAATATCATCATAATTTTCATGATTGTTAATGGATAGTAGGATGAAAACTCCACAAGTGTAATAGTCTTTTTGGCTCATATCTTCTGTTTTTAATATAACTATTGTATTTCTCCCAATGTTGTTAGTAATACCTACTTGTATTTGCACCCATGTTTTTTTTGTTCCTCCTTGACATTTTCCATACATTTCATCATATTTCATTGCATAGTCTGAAATCTTGTATAAATTTTTTGTTAAAAGTGTATCTTTCAGATTATTATAAGAATTAATAAAATATATCAACTTCCTTTTTAAAATACTTTGGCTTTTTTTTTCCAATGTAAGATTATTTTTACTAAAAACATTCTACCCATTTTACCTATTGTAATTTCTTTGAATTAAGAATCTGTCCAAAATAATTATGATTATTAATTTTAATTTATTACTACCAATCTTTATTATCTCTTTTATTACTTTAATTATTTTAGCATTTACCTTTAGTTTTACATTTTGATTTATCTGATAGCTTTGTAACATTCCCTCTAGTTTTGAAGCACTGTTTACTAAATAGCTTCATTATTTAAAAAAAATGTGATGACTTATATGAGTATTGAAACACTGTTTATGAACTAGTTTCATTATTTGAAAAATGTTGCTGACTTATATAAGTTCCATTTTTACCCTTGACTATATTAATGCTTTTAGTGCCATTATGATATCTAATAATAAATGTTCGATTTTGATAAATATGTTTCACAATTTGACATTAACCTGGAATTATATCTCAATATCCCAAAGGTATATTCACCATGAAAATATTTATAGACACAAGTGTCTTCTTTAATAATGTATAGTATAATAATAATTGATATTCATTTGTTTTTTCTATGATCTCTCGTTACTCTCACAGGGTAGCATTTTTCTGTCTAGTTTAAACCTTGTTGTAATTATTGAACATTTGAATTAGTATTAAACTATTATTCTATATTAGAATTAAATAAATTGGCCTTGATTTGTTAAAAATATGTATATTTACAAATAAAAAGTATTCTAAGAAAATCATATTTAAGCTTGGCAAATATTACAGAAATAGTAATAATAACCATTATTTACCTGCAGGTTTGTAATGATGGTATATTATTAAATGTGATATGTTGGAGTATTTACATCATCCATGAATGAATGTTGAATGTGTAGAAAATCTTAAACTTTATAGCTCAGTTGGTTAGAGTGTTTGCCTTAAATTTGATATTCAACAAATATAAGGTACAAGTTCCACTTCTATGTGTACACTGTCACTGTGCACATTAGTACAGAAACAGCTGAAGGAGAGTTAGAAAATAATACTACTCAAAACATTGTGTAATTACTAATTTGTGTTGTCTCTTTGTATGCTATTACTAACAAATTGTTTATATTTGAAAAGTTTAAAATTTTCTAGTCCAATATATTACATCTAATAATAATAACCAGTGTGCTTAATGGGAACAAAAAAACATTTTTGTTATTCGATAATGGGCAGGAAAGCATCAGAGTGAGTGATTCCAGAAAATCAATGAAGTCTTTATTGGCTGAAATTCATTTTTAAGATGGAAGAGGATTACCTTTATAATTTTTAGAATATCTCAAAAAATTCTACTGCAGTGTTTGTAAGGAAGTTACTGATCAGTTTTGCAAAACATGGTCACTATCCTGGCAATGATTTTTTTTATTTGCATTACACTGAAATTTGTTAATTTACAATTTTGAAAATGAAGCTTATACATAAAAAATAAGTGTGCAATCATGTACACCTGGTCTCATTTTATGCGGTAGATAGGTTCTTCAGAAAAAGTGCACAAAAAAAATCACACAAAAATAGACTTAACTTACCTTGAAAAATGGGGGATAGGTTCCAAAATTTTCAAAAATCATATAAAAGCAAAGCAACAATGGAAAATTACTTAAAAATTCGCATAAAAAATAAGGAAATAAAATATGACTAATAAAAATTTCAAATTTGAAAAAAATTGATACAAGACAAACTTTTTTTACTTTTTTTATTAACTACAGTATTTAATTTTATTCAAAACAATATATTTTTATGTGTAATTTACAGTATTTTACATTTTTTCATACATGTACAGTATTTGTAATCATTATCACTATTTGACAATTTGCAAGTTCATTTGTAAACTAGTGAGACATCAGATTCATCACAAGAGGAAGTGCAACTAGTGCCAACTTTTTAATTGCTCTTATAGTACACTCACCCAAACTAAAATGTTTTCCAATCACCGTTGATTCTTCCCATTTCACTAAATGATCTAAAATTGAAATTTTTGTTTCCAAAGAAATTCATTTTCTTGGGTGTTTTTTCTTCTCCCTTGGGGTAAACTAAAAGTTTAAAATAAAAATAAGAACTTAGACTTATGATAATAAAAAGACACATACTCATCACTGTTGGGAAAAACTTAATTAAAACCAACAATTAAAAATTAAATTCTTATTTTTGTCTTTAATTTTTTAATTTTCAATTCCGTTTAAAAATCAAATTTCATTGTTTCACATCACATTACGTAATTTTTAAATTGTTAATTATAATTAAAAATCAGATTTTAATTTTTAATTGTCAAATTTAATTGTGCCCACCACTGTAACCTTTTAAAAATAAACTTGCAGATACTAAATGATCAATTGATTATATACTCTTTTTATAAAAAGCAAAAATAGAATATGATTTAAAATGCAAAAACAACAACATACATAGTATAGGCATCTATAACATTTGAACAGATTTACATTATAATCTTGTAAAATTTATTACTTGCAGACACTAAATGATTAATTGATTACATACTCTTTTTTTAAAAAACAAAAATAGAATGTGATTTATAATGCAAAACAACAACATGCATAGTATAGGCATCTATAATGTTTGAATAGATTTACATTGTAATCTTGTAAAATTTAATATGTGTATATAAAATGGAGAAATCCTGATTTTAAGTGAATTATAACCTTCTTTATTGCATAAAATCTATTACAGTATAATTATAAAGCACTGAAAATATTGAAATTATTAAATAGAGGTTGAAACCCAATAATGCACTATTACTTTAAATATGACATGTCAATGCATGAAATGTATAATATTTAAAGTAATAGCACAT
Organism: Epiperipatus broadwayi; assembly: GCA_028023455.1. Lineage (NCBI taxonomy): Eukaryota > Metazoa > Onychophora > Udeonychophora > Euonychophora > Peripatidae > Epiperipatus > Epiperipatus broadwayi. The sequence continues at coordinate 814,996 of JAQFVV010006551.1, forward strand.
TATCGGAGCTCAACTTCTGATCTAATAATTTTTATCACATAAAAGAAAACCACATACAAAGATATTAAAAAGAAACATGATTCAAAATTGCATTAAAAAAATCCACATAAAACTATGAAAGAAAATCAAAGTTTTAGTTATTCCAAAAATTTGCCTCATACATGAACATATAATTTTACACTTTTTTTCTTCTATGATATTTATTCCATTTTCTTCTAGAATTTTTTTATATTCTTTATATATTTAATTGCAAATTCATCAAAATATTTAAAAATGTTTTTGTAATTACTGAGGTTACATTACTTTTTTTGTTTGTTATTACTATATAGTTCTTTTAGAATTTCATTGCAACCTCATTTTCTCTTTTTCAGTAATAATGTTATATTTTTCTTCTTATTGTTAAAATAACTTTCTTTCCTGTACTAAGATGTTATCTTTTTGAAATTTCTTTATGATATTTTAATTCCAGATAATCATTCTTTTTAAATTCATATACATTGTCATTTTGCATTTGAAAATATACTGATGAATTTTTACTTTTGGTATGAGTTATCTGTTTATTAATTCTTAGTAGAATCTCATTTTTTCCTTATTAAGTTTAAGCATGAGCCATTACTAAAATAAGTTATTATTTTAAAATAAATGTTTCATTTCCTCAAAGTACTAAAAGTTAAAAGTAATAGCTGTTAATATTATTACTTTTTAATAGCTTTTGTTTATTTAGGTTTGCACATCTTAATCTCATTAATTGATGATCACTTCTTGTTATAAATTTATTAATTATTACTGATATGCATATTTTTATTAATCAAAACATATTTCAGCTTACTTACTATATTTTATTTGGATGCTTTCCTGCCTATATCCATTTTATTTTTGCATCAAAAATGAAGAATTCATAATTTGCAAGTTTCACCAAAATAAATTTCTACAACGTCATTTTATATATTACTTCTGTTTATATTATTTATTTACTGCATTTTCATTTTTATCTTGATTTCTAATCCTAGCAACAAAATGTGTCACAACAATTTTAAAATAGTTTTTGATCCAATCAAAAGCATTCTATCCATCTAAATGAAAATACTCTACTTTTTGAACAGAATGCAAAACATTGTGTCATGAACCTGAGTTATGTGCATTTGATATTTTTTATTCAGTTAAATAATTAAATTTTGTTAACGCTTACTAACATCTCATCAATATTCATAATGGTTTACTTTCATTTTAAAAAAAAAATCTATAATGAATCCAATATCACTGTATACTTGTATGTATATGGTAAACAACATAGCCCACTTTTCACGTGACCACCATTTCTTATGCTAGGACATAACTCAGATCCAAAGCTCCTAACCGATGAAGGCCCAAGTCAGAAACTAGTCTGGGGATATTGGATGAGTAGACACTAGATAGGGATTGAGACTTCTGGCATTTATTGATTACTCTGGTTGGCACTGAGTGGCACTACTGTATGGAGAGTTTTGCCTGTGTTAATGCCCACTTTTCAAATGATTTTTTGTCTAACTTTTTCTTCATATTTATATATTTTTCCTTTTTGCTTGAAAGCCATGTGCATTTAGAGATAGTTCCATAAATGTTTATCATTGAATGGCAATCCTGCATGGATTGGCACAGGTAACAGGGTGTCTGACTTGGAATATTGGGAGATACCATGATCAATTTTGATCCTCACAGTCATGGCATTCAAACTTTTTATGAGATCTCATGCAATAAAGCCATTAGAACTTTTTTTATTGAAAGACAGTCTGAATCTATAATCAGGATGTTCTTAATATTCTTTACGCTTATATCATAATCAATGCCTTGGTTAATGAGTTTTTAATCTCTGGGATATGAAGACCATTATTTATGTTATCATAATTGACATGATACAAAAAACATAGGTCTCATTCACACATTCATTCCTTCACATATTCAACATGTTTCAAAAAATAACCAAAACCTCACATAAGAAATGATATACTTCAAAGAAAATATTCATGATAATTTTGGATTTTGAACACAAAGATAAAAGCTAAAAAGGTCACAAAGGTTAACTGATTAATGTTAATCAACAATTCATTCATATTCATTTACTATATGAATAAATGCCTACTAACAAAAATGATAATAACATATTATGAATATTACTAATACGCTAAAACTAATTGCGTTACGGTGAAACTTTTAAGTTTATTAATTAGTAGGCTTTTTTTTATTATCTATTCTATCTTTTAGACTTAGTGCTTTCAGAGCCTTTGTAGCTCCATATTCATAGACCTTATCATATTGTTAACTATATGCAAATGCATGCAAATCGTTTATTCATTTTTTCAAAATTGCAAAGCATGTGTCCTTTTTGTTTATTGCTCTGGCATCGCTGTTGATGAAACATGCTTCTTTGACCTTCCTCTTGACATTGTTTCTTTCTGTGCATATGATGTCAGCCTTAGAGGGCTCAAATTTGTGGTTATGTTTGGGATGATGGTCAGCAAATACTGAGCTGCCTTCTTTTTTGGTTGTAGCTCTCGTGTATACATATCTATGCTGGGACAGTCTATTGCCCACTGTGGCTCAAGTTTCCCCATAATAAACTGAATCACAACCTGTCTGCAGGCACACAATTCTATAAACTACATGGAGGGGGTTTCTTCGATGTTTCTTTTGTCCTTAGTATTGTTGATAAGCCTATTGGTGTTTGGATGGGGTTCTGAATCCGAGTTTGAATTCCTTCTGTAATATTTTTACTGAAGTTTTTTGCCACTGCAGGTATGTAGGGTATAGTCAGATGTTGTCTGTCTTCTTTTGTGTTCTGTTGCAGTCTTTTGTAAAAGCTTTCAATCCTGTTGGTTATTGTTCTATGATCAAAACCCACGCTTATTAAGTCCCTGATATAGCTGGTGATGTTGTTTTTCTTGTCTGACTCTAATTTACATAGGTGGTGATGTGAGTAAGTATACCAAAATTAATACATTAGGAATTTTTCCTGCTCAATTTGTTTAAGATCTTGGAAAGGAGTTAAAAATATTATTTCATTTTAAATCCTTTTTAGAGTGTAAAAGTTACAATTTTTATGACTACCCTTTTTATTTTTTACTTCTTTGTTGAAAATATGAGTTATCTATAAAATGATTTCTTTTGTTTATTCTCTTAACAATTAAATTGTGAACTCATTCTAAAAGTTGTCAAGCGTTGATGGCCGAGTGGTCAGCACAGCTGCCTTACAAGCAGTTGTCCCGGGTTCGCTTTCCGGCCAATGATTTGACATATATATATATATAACTATTCTTTGTTACCGAATGTCTTTTAGTCATCCTTCCAGTTAAATAGAAAAGATAGAGTATTTAAATAGACTAAGATAAAAAATTAAAATAGAGTGTTCACTATAATTAGATTTAGTGATCTTTAGAACTTATAGAACTAGTTTTTTAAAAAATATTAATTTTAAAAGCATATATTATATTACGCATATTTTGTATTATCCTTTTGTATGCAAAACGTGTATACATGTTTAGAACAAACATATATGCATTGCTTGAATATCATCCCCACTCCATATAAATATATGGCTGTTGTAAACCAAATGTTGCCGATAAAGAGTGGAGTTATAATTAAACTTATTAACTTAGATTTTTACTGATACTTGATTTTTTTTAAATTTAAATTTTAAACAAGTATACTATATTACCAATAAATTATATTGTAATTGGGTATGCAGAATAGATATATATATCTCGAAATACACACACACGCACATATACGTGGGAAGCACAATATGTTATTGCTATGAAATAACAATTTGAAACAGGCAAAGCTCCCCATACAGTAGTGTTGCTGAGTTCAAACTAGAGTAATCAATGGATGCCACAAAGGCTTGTGCATAAAATCCCTATCTAGTGTCACAAACTAGAAACTAGTCTGGGGATATTAGATGAGTAGGCACTAGATAGGGATTATATGCATAAGCCTTCTGGCATCAATTGATTACTTTGGCTTGCACTGAGTGGCACTACTGTATGGAGGGTTTTGCCTGTTTTAATAACAGTTATGAGCAAGCATAAGAAATGGTGATCATGTGATGTTTGATGGTTTAATACCAATCCTGTCTAGTAGGATACTGGTGGCTATGGTTATTAAAGCACCAAAGACACCAAAATATATGGGTACTAAACTGAGTTCAGACCTATGTGACTATATAAGCTAATGAGCTTAGATTGAAAATATTGTTTTCAATTTTGTTCTCATAGTTTTGTAGTTAAGTAGAGATAAAAGGTTGGTGCTGGAGGGTTGCCTTAAATCTTAAGATCTAAGTGCAGTGCTCTCACATCAAAGGTTCCTCACTGATGAAGACCACAAACCAGACACTAGTCTGGGGATATTGGATGAGTAGGTATTAGATAGGAATTTTATGCACAAGCCTTCTGGCATCCATTGATTACCCTGGCTTGCACTGAGTTGCACTACTGTATGAAGAGTTTTGCCTGTTTTAATAACAGTTACGAGCAAGCATAAGAAATGGTGATCATATGATGATTGGTGGTTTAAGTAACAATTTGTACAGATAAATTCCTAAATAATTAAATTAATCCTAACCAATAGAGAAAATAATTAAAATAAAACAAAAATTAACAGAAGACATAATATTGACAATAAGTTATGAAAAAGATAAAGAAATAAAAAAAATCAATAAATTAGTTATGATATATTTACGTTTACAAATAAAAATTAACAATAAACTGAAAATATCAATATTGATGTAAAAAATATAAATTCACAAAGTTTAAATATGCATTAAATGCGCTGATAAAGTAGGCAATAGTAAATTACAAAAAAAAAAAAATGTACGTTTTCAATATATAATAGAATAAACCACTGAATAAAAATTCAAAAAACATGATAACAATATACCACATAGACTGCTATTATTTTAAACTGAATGTGTTCAAAACTTTAAATTTTCAAGTATTTGTAGATCAACTATTATAGTTTCACAAAACATACCTAATTATTCTCTAATTAAAAAAAACAAAACAAATACCATGCAGCTTTATGCAAAAGTACTTTTTCAAAATAAATGAGAACAGAAATAAAATATAAGAAACTAAATATCAAATTATTATATTAGTCTAGACAAGAAGGTGAAAACATAGTGTCAAAATGTGTGAATAATACATATTAATTCACAACTGTGGATCATATTCAAAAGCAAACTTTCGAATTTTACAGGGAAATTTATCTTTAAAGAGGGGATTAGGAAGGGATATGAGAATAACTTTAAATATTTGATCATTCTATGTTAACTGTCACACTTCTAAAATGTGTGGACAATGATCTTTTGTAAAAGAAAAGTTTAAATTTTAAATAAAACTTCATAAATAATATATATTTATTCCATACTATATATATTATCTGAAGGTAAAAAAAATGTGATTCTGTTGAAAGAAATGGAGAAAAAAAATATAGTGTTAGCTTTCAATGTCCAACCACTGCTAATCACCACTTTGCTGTTGCAAAAACATGTGACTTTTACAAAAAAAAAATGTGTTAAAAGTTTTTTATCACTTCATTAATTACTGATTGTCAAATAGATAGAAAATATTAAAGGACAATGTTTGAAAGTTTCTTTTTAAAAATAAAAAAAGGATTTTAGTGAATAGTCTGTTATATAATCATGTTTATATTTATTCACAGTTTCTGAAAATAGGATACGAAAAAGTTATAACTGTTTATTATAAATTTTTGTATATTTTGCAAAAATAATATATTTTTAAAATTTAATTATATTTTAAAGCAATTTTATTAAGATAATTGTCAAATTGTATTCTTATCTCAATGCAGTTTTACCTTAGTTAATCCTAACTCAACCATCCATCAGCCCATAAGTCAAACACCGACTTCTCATACTATAGTTACATTAGAAACATACTTTTTCAAGTAATCCATAAGCACATGTTCCAATTTAATCTTCATGTACATATTTTTGTTTAGACATACTTAAGCTTAACTCTATATAATATGTACTTAATCATAAATGGAAATAATAACTTCAATATGCCACTACTTTTTATAAATTGTAACAAAAATAAGATAAAACAGCTAATATAAATATATTTATAAATAGGAGATTCAAATTCAGACTTTCACACACCTCAACTCTCCATGCCATCTCATATTGCTGACCCACCTGATCATACACATGTTGAAAAGATAAATAATCACCAATAAATGTATTTCATGCTAAATCAGCACCCATCAGTTGGTACAGATTACCATCTTCACACATATATACAATCAGTGCTCCACTTTATATTAAAATAGCCAATCTTCATACTTTAATGGACAGGCTTCAAACCACTCCAATCCACAACTCTTCAGTTGTCCATTTCATTGAAAATCTGATGATGGAAAATTCAAAGCCCATGTAAGTGCCATCGTTGTCATCCTACCCATGTTGACATTAATCACGCTGACCTCTCATGTACTGGAGAGTAATCTATTTTTACATATATCTGCAAGGGATGGGCAGACCTTTAATACAGTATATTAAATTACATATTGAAACATAGTTCATTAAAGGACTGCCCATCCCTCGCATATGTATGTAAAAATGGATTATTCTCTGGTACATAAGGAATCAGAATGATTAACATCAACATGGGTAGGATGACAACCTTAGCACTCACATGGGTTTTGAATGGTCCGTCATCAGATTTTCAATAAAATGGATAGCTGAAGAGTTGTGGATTGGAGTGGTTTGAAGCCTGTCCATTAAAGTATGAAGATTGGCTATCTTAATATAAATCTGAGCACTGATTGTATATATGTGTGGAGATGGTAATCTGAACCATCTGATGAGTGTAGGTTTATCATGAAATACATATATTGGTGATTATTTATTTTTTCAACATGTGTGTGATCAGGTGAGTCAGCAATATGAGATAGCATGGAGAGCTGAGGACCATGTGAAAGTCTGAGTTTGAATCCTCTATATATTACCTTATATGTGCACATATATGTAAGCCTGTACAGTGTATTAAGTTAAATATATTTATATTAATATAAATAATTAGCACCCTCATTATATTTACATCTGTAAATACAAGTTTATTAAATTATGTCACATGAAGTATTACTTGATTTCCTTACTATTATAGTTTACTTTTTGAGGCTTGGTGATGTTATATTGCTAAGGCTATTAATATATGGTGGATATGAATTTAGTTCAAGCCCATATGGCTAGATTGCTGGATTTGAAGACATATAGATGTCTAAAAATTTCAGATTTTCGAATTAATAGTTAAGTATTTGATAAATGTTGGGCTTGACTTTGTATTTTAGATGTAGTGCCTGATTGTCCTAGCATCTCACTGATGAGGTCTATCTGCTCAAAACCAGTTTGGGGATAGGGATAATTCTAGATAGAGATTTTTAAATGCTTTATATTGTGGCACTTATCAAAAAAAGCTTGTTTGGAGCTATTAACATCTCATTATAATTATATTTGTAAATACAAGCTTATTACATTAAGTCACAAGATGTATGGCTTGATTTTCTTACTAATATATATTAATCATACATAAAAAACCTTTTTTTTGTTAAATATGTATTTAAATATTTTTCAAACTTCTATTTCATACATTACTGAAACATGTAATCAAAGAGTTGAAAAAGATAAATGCTCTCCAAGATGAACATTTTATGCTGAACCAGTACTTATCAGTTAGCTTTACACATAGCTTTATTATTTGTTCAGGATATATATATATATTATAACGGGACAGCCTATTTGATAGCCTTAGTTGAGGCACCAAATATAACGGAACGGCATTTAATCATCCCAGTTGATGTATTAATTGTAATATAATCAATTATATTTAATGTTTAGAAATCATTAACTTAATGCTTCACAGTTAGGTTCACCAAATATAACAGAATGGATTATATTTAAAATCTAAGTTGGTCTTGTTAAATATAAAGAGATGATTAAATTCCTTAGAAAGAGGATACGCATTTCACTACAATCGGACTTTGGGTCTTCAAGTAGAATGCTAGAAATGAATCGATGAAATACTAAATCCATGATTATATATATCTTTATTATGCTAGCTCAATAATCTTTAAATAAGTTTAAATACAATTTAGACCAGGTCATTCATCTTTCATCCCTCTTTCAGTCACCATTATGCCACGATATTTAAACTCACGGAGAATTTGCAATTAGCTCTTTTCAGGAATAATTTCAAAACAAGTTATTTCATATGCCTTTATATAAGCATTAATTATAACTATTATTCATATGATATTTATAATACTAGCATATATATAATATAATTCAATAATGATTAGACAAAAAGATCACGTTAACAAATCAATATTTAATAAACAATAAAAAAATATAATAGAATAGATAATAAAATATTAATAAATAAATACGGATGAATTTTATCATTTTAAAAGAATATTAATAAATGATATTTTTTTATTTAATACCCTATGATAAAACTCAATACTATAATAAACTTTCAAAAATTAAAGAAAATAGCTTAAATTAACAGATATATAAAAACAATATCTGGGTTCAAAAATTAATAATTTATGTAACTTATTAATTTATTTATCGTTCTTATTTATATGCTTCACAATTACCCATATATAAGTATTATTTGCCATTGTATAACTTATATATTATATGTATTTTTAATAAATAAAAATACATTAAACGTTTACAATATTACGTAGTAAACACAATATAATCCTGTTTAAGATATCTGTCAAATAATAACTATTTTTTATATCCCTCATCTAATTTGATGAATTATGTTAAGCTTTCAATTAATTATATTTAATAATAAATATAATTTTCCTTTTAAGATATATATGATGCGATGCCAAATTTGAAATAAAGATAATAATAATAATAATAAACATATTAAAATAATATAAGCATTATTATAATATATATTTTAACGGTCGGGGATGATGAAAACGTTTCCAGTCTTACCGCATCTGACGACAGAGCGCCACTAGGCTACTTTGAACCTAGAAAATTTATAAAGTCGACAGATACGTGCTGTTAAGATCACGGCCGTCAGCCCTAGTCACTAGCTCATAGAGTAGCAGAGATTTTAAACATTTATAAGTTTCAATAGATTTCTATTCTCAAAGTATATATATTAAATATTTATAACAATAAAATAAAATAAGCCACTGCCAGTAATTAACACACAAATAGATTTTTATTAACGCACATTTAAAATTGATGAATACATTTATTTTTAGGTTTTAACATTAATATTTTTTTTTTAAATTTAAATTACTATTTTCAATAGATCGCACAGAAGGATATTTAAATTATATTTTACTTTAGCATGACGAGCATAGATAGTCTACATAGATTTTTTTTTTTTTTTACTTAAAACTTATCAAAACATTCATTCAGTCTCAGACTAAAAGTTCGTAGCCAACCCAATGTCAGCTTCCAGATATATATTTGCAACTAATGCAATATGAAGATGCTAGCCTAAAACCATGCCGACAGGAATGGGCATCTGACGGCATGATATTATTTGAAGGAAATGATCCGTGTCTAGATCAGGAAAGGGCATCTGTTAGACTAAGGAATCATGTACATATATATATTTATTTTAAAGAGTGCTACGTATGGGGGAAAGCGGTCTTTCTGCCGTCTTATAAATCCCTGTCCATAGAGCTAGAAGGGGTCAATGGCGCAGGAAATACATCTGCCAGCATTTCAATGATATGACTGCCTCTTTGGGGTCATGCATTCAGTTGGGCACGTTGCCCTGTATGCTAAACACGCTTCACATTACATTAATATAAACACCCATATATCTTTCCACAAGCATTGCCCTAACTACGAAACAAATAGCCTGACACTAAAATTTTTTAAATTAAACATAAACGAATTTAAACAGTTATTACTCTTTATCCATGCAGCTATCTACACCCAACTTTAATTTAATACATTTTATTTAACAGATAGAAATAAATAACCTAGTTAAACACAAACATACATAATTAAATTTAAAAAAATGGAAATGATTGAAATAGCAAACGTATATAAAAAACAAATATTTATAATTGATTTAGAGTTCAATTCTTGGTCAGATAAGAGTACATTCATTTATATTACTTTTTTTTTTTTTTGGATTGATTACTTATTGACGTTATACGGTAATTATTTAAAGGAAAGTTCAATTGGCAAAAGTTTATACTTTACAGATTCTGAGGTCCATCTTCGTGATCACTTATATAGATTGTTTGTTCTTCCTTTTTAAAAACGAAGCCGCCACTTGCCATTCCTTTTTGGCCCCTAACTGGCATAGGGAGGTCTCAGCTGGTTGTCTGGAAAATCTAATTCTATTTCAGACTTCCACATCGTGAAAATCTGCAATATAGATAGTTATAACGACATATTCATAGTCAGCTCTCAGATAATAATTATAATAATCATTTGGCTTTTATATTTTAACATTATTTTTAACTTTGATTTTTGACTTTAATTTACATTTAATTACTATTATATTCTAATTTTACATTTTAATTAAGTTCGCACAGATAAATTTATGAAAGCTTGTTTATAATGTTGAATATAGATCGGTTACATAGATTTCACGGTCAAAAACATTTCAAAGTAAACATAAACGATCAAAATACAAAATTATTGATTACTGACAATTGCGGAGGGAACTTTATATGTAACCCAATAGTATTCACCATAAGATACTTGCATTGTCACCAATAACTTAAAAGACATCCGAATAAATACATTTTAGATACTCACCGTAAGGTATCATTATTTATCGAATGTCTATATATTTTGATCAAATATGAAAACCCAAAACATACTTAACCGATAACCAATCCATGCAAGCGTCTATAAACAACTTAAATTTAATGCATTTTTATTTAGGGTCAAGTATGAATAGACCACATAGATTTGCATTTGAAAATAAAATATTCTGTCCCTATTTAACCTTAGGCTAAAATTCGCAGTCAAACTGGCATCAATCCATCTGATACATCGATGTATTCAATGTAATACAGAATACGGCAGCACCAAAAAGGTTAAGAGAAGATATTGACTCTCATTAGACAGGAATATTACTTCTATCTAATGAGAAGAACAATAAAAAAAAAACTCCATAGAAAGGAACTGCGCTCTGCGTCTTATAATTCCTTCCATAGGCAAAACGGGAGAGTGCGGCGTATGAAGCGATTCTGCCAGTAGCGAATCTCCGACTACATCTACTAACTACATCAATATATCCAATCCATTGACCCAATCTAACAACGACACAAATAACCTAAGATTACCCTACCCTAATATAACTTTACAAATCTATACAGCCATTCATGCCCGAGTTAAGTTTAACATTTATATAATTAATTTAACGAAAAACAAAAAAAATCATGATAAAAACTTAAAGAATAAAAAATAAATAAATGGAAATGATTTTACATAAATAAGAAAAAAAATACATCAAATAACACTATTAATAAAGAATTTAGTTTGGTCAGATAGGATTCTATTTGTAACAATTAAATACTAGGAAAGTTTAAAATTTAAAGTTCTTAGTGTTTTCAAATTAATATTGTTTGTTATATCTTAGAAAGTTCTTACGGTTTTAGAAATGTTCATCTTTTACAGTTGCTTGCCATTTGAAATCCAGCGTTAAATTTCCCGATGATCCTGTGGTCCTCTGAATATAAGAAAAGCGATGTTTCATTTTTCCATTTTATAACAACTGAAGGGATTGAACGTGCGTCCTTCAATCTCTTCTCCTGCACCTCCGCACTAACATCTATCTGTCACATCGTAATAATCATAACAACTCACTAACTAATAATTTCCAAACTTGTCCTTTTATATTACTTTGAAAGATTGACTTAACATTACGTCATCGATGCGATGATCCTTTTCGTTGAGGTCCGATTTCCCAATGGATTTCTTTCATTGGCTATGTGTTTCTATTGTTTTCCTATCTGACCCATGTTTTTACATTTAAATGCCCAAGGCTGGTTTACATTTGACTAATTAAATTTATCATTTCCATTTCTGATTAATTAACCTGTTTTCCAAATCAAAGATATATTTAAAGATAAATTTAAAGATATAATTTTATCTCCAAATCTTTTTTTTTTGTTTTTAAAATACCTTTTCTATTTTTAATACAGTTTTATTTTAATAATTTTTTTTTATCTGTGCGATTTAATATATACGAGTTTAAGATGATATTTAATTTCAATTTTTAATTCTTAAAGAAAATTTTTAAATGCGAACTTTTTAATTTACTTTCATGTTTAATAAATAAAAAAAAAACAATGTAACGAACGTCTGTGCTCGTTACAAATATCAGTAACAGTTGCTTAAAAAAAATGATCAAAAAAAAAAATATTTATACTTAGGGTTAGTAATTACGGTATACGACTAACAAAATTTACAAAATTAGGTTAGTATAAAGACTATATATAAAAAATATGTTTACTATCACTTTCCTAAGGACCATTTACGGTCTAGGCCTCCTCCCCACAAGAGTTCTATTATTTTTTTTTTATATAAACATGTTTATTTTTACACACGGCATGACAAGCAAATTTTATAAATTATTTATTTAAATAAGGTTGCATTGAGGATAAATATGTTTTAAGAAGTGATAATGGGTTTAAACGTGTATATTTGCAGCACAATTATGAATACACCAACTTATTTATGACTGATTGAAATGCATAGATAGGGTTACATTGAGTAATTCAAGGTACTCATCATAAGGAACCACATTTATATAAACTTAAGTGGCTTTCTATATACATAAAAATATATATTGTAAATATCGATAAGTCTATCTATATTTTAAAAATATATCATTTGTTATTTTAAAAAAAAATCTCTTTGAGTTGATGTTTATATATGAAGTATTATTATTGTTTATGGTTATTAGGTATAGTTATTGTTTGAAGTTATTATTTTATTTATATGTTGATGGTACATCGTTATGAATATTTAATTATAAATCTCATATAAATTGTTGATTATATAAAAAAATTATTTTATTTGCAGTGATTATTAAAAAAATGCAATATTATTATTTATGTATATTTTTAAAGCTGTCAAATAAATTTTCAATTTAATATTTTTTATATATATATGCTTGATATTTTATTTTTTTTAATGTTAATTGTTTAAAAGAAAACATGTGTAACAAGGGTTTTCAAAACAGCATTTGCTAGCACGTGGAGCAACAATGAAAAAGAAGCCATTATTATTATTATTAGGATAGTAATAAAACCAACTGAAGGATAAAATTTTGTTGTACTTTATTTCTTTGAAATTACCATTCTTCAGAATATCGGAATAAGATAGATTTCTATGGTAAATACATAAATCATGACAGGCTAATAGAGATATATCGCAGCCAAGAGGCTGCACCATTTTCTTTCATTTATTCCAAAGCAGTTTAAAAAGAAAAAACTAAGAAAATTTCAATACATATATTTCATCGCGTCTGAAGCCAAAATTTGACATAGCTATCTGGAATCTATAATGGTCAATCTAATAATAATCTGGAGGTAACTAGAATTAATATATTGGATTCAACATTTCAATTTATTTATTTATTTTTCAAGGAAAGAAATTTTAGAAGGATAAAAATATACATACATCCAAGAATTGACAATTTTCTCTAACGTGATAGTTTCTTCACTTTAACTAGAATGCATTCTAATATTAAACGGATAAAGAAATAAAACAAAGGAATAAGTTGACTTTTGAAGGAAAACTGAACATGTGAACTTTGAAAGGTAGTAAATAATTTTATATGTATAAATGATATATAAATATATTTTTGAGATCGATATTTTTGTTATACTTTTATTTTTCATTATAAAAATATAACGTTTTATAAATATTCAATTCAAGCGTCTTGTTTTCTAACAGCAATAAACGTTTAACAGGTGTCAAAATTAACACTTAAGTAATTTAAAATCTTAAAGTATGGCTTATAAGTTTGGGTTGCATATGAGTTGTTATGTATATTTTAATAAGTAAATTTATATTCGCAAATTTTTATTATAAAAAATTGTTTTATTATTAATTTATTTATTTTCCATTTTTTTTTTTTTAAACTTCATATAATAATTCTTATGCAGACCAAAACAATAATTTATATATATTTGCTGTATTTTTTTTTTTTTTTTATATATATATTTATTTTTATTATTTTT